>JAPQRQ010000005.1:17771227-17782870 GCA_037367365.1 Apogon talboti | reverse complement strand
AATACCTGATTTTCACTGAAAAATTGCAAAATAAAGGAGATAGTATTACAATAAATGGTGATAAATTACTTAAGAAAAGTTAAATATAGATAAAACATTCATTTGGGAACTGACACAAAAGTAGCACTGGGTCTTTATGGGTTAAGGAAGTAAGTGAAATTACTTAATTCTGCCCAGTTGGATCTGTATGGAGTCATAGACTTTTATGAGGTCTTTCACATCTTCAGACTTACTTCATGTTTCATTTATCACCTTTTTATCTGTACTGTCCTGGTCAAGAGAGAATAAATAAAGTAACACTTTATGTGAACACTCATAGCTGAAGTGAAGCAATGCACCAATGTAAATCGACCAGGAGCTTAAACAGTATTTAAGACATTTAAACCGACTAATCTACTGTAGATATAACATTGCTTATAGAAAAAAAGTAAATGAATTTGGCTTCTTTTGAAACTTATCTGGTGCCTTACTAAGGAAAGAAGTTCAACTAGAATACAGGCTCTGCTGTTGTTCACTGTTTCAACATAGAAATGAATTAAAAAATCATAATGTCACACTTAACAATGGGATTATGCCACATTCCAACGAGGCTTCAATCAGTCCACAAACATGTCCACTTCTTTGACAGTATACAATCTGAACATTTAGTAGCTTTGTCTGTCTCACACTGAGGAAATATTTCACAGAGGGCTTAAATGTTTTATTTTACCAATATTGATGAAATTGGGAAAAAAAATTAGATGATTTTACTTGTTGAAACTGAATAAACCACATCCAGTTTGCAATGTCAGAGCTACTGTGTCCAAACAGTAGCTCTTTATGCTAATAAAATGAAGCCACCACTGTAAAGAGCAAGTCTATTTTGGATGACTGACACAAATATGATTGGTCTATTAGCCTATCAGTCATGCTATTAAGGTCTGCCATAATGAATCAGACTTGATGGTTTGTGATTGAACACTAATGCATGTTGGGCTCATTAGTCCCTACTGTTCTCAGTAGATCCGTCCAGATGCAGATCAATGAGCTCCACTTTTTAAAAAGACCACTGCAGCTGTGACCTTTGGAGCCATGAGGTCAACACCACTTAAATTGCTTGTGATTGATTGTTAAAAGAGCCATGAGGCTTCACCTGGTATCAAACAGTTTGGTTCCTCACAGCATCAAACATTTTCACTCACACACAGCTGCAAAAATGAATAATTTAACAAGGCAAGTTATAGGGATCTAATGTAGAGGGCTCTGGCCTTTATGAATGTACCTGAAGAAAATGAATTCCAGACATCCCATCCTATTCTGTAATTATGCATGTGAACGCTAATTTCCCACATGGGAGAACATTGTGTGCCTGGCCCATCTCTGCTGCCTTCCTTAATGTGATAAAAAAAAAAACACACACAGGCATACAGACACACATTCAGTGACACACAGTAAAACGAAGACCCAGCACTGATTTCCAGGTATATCATACTGCAGTCAGCACAGAGAAAAAATGTTACTGTGGTGAAAAATAGGTTTCCTCAGCTGCAAATCAACCTCAGTAGGTGTTGCTTTACCAGCGTCAGTGGATGGTGATGAATTATACAGAAGACGTCCACAACACTTACTCAACCAGTGCTTCTATATGATTTACTTAATGTGTGTTGAAAGCCCAAACCAGCTTTCAAACTTGGCTAGTCTGTAAAATGGGATTTTAACCGTTCCCCTAAGAAACACTGTGTATTTTACAGAACAAGTCTCTGTTTTCTCAAAAGCATTTTGCTGTGCCTGACATGATCCTATTTTGAATGGCCCTCAGTGGTAATAAAGTCATTTGTCTTGTACAAAAGAGAATGGATCTATAGATGTCGAAGTATGAGCTTGAGACAAATGTGAAGACTGTGAAAAAATACAGTTGAGTAATAATATAGGGAAGTATGACCACTGTTAACATCATTAATGAAATACTTTCACAGATTAATTTTTTTTTCGTGAATGCTTTGTGGATGTTAGAGGCCGGAAAATATTAAAAATTGCCCAAAATGTATGCAATATCCAGTGATTAAAATAAAAGAATAGAAATAAAATAATAACTTCAGTGTAATCATGTCTAGTAATCATTATTCACACAACACAAATTTTTCCTTTCAGCTCTAATTAAACTGCAGAATTAAATATGGATGGCAGGGGTTCACTAGATTCTGGTTAATAAAAAACATCTTGCATCACAGGTTGCAAAAATATCTGCAGCAGAAACAATAAGTGGACACGTCAGATTCTGTGACATTTTTGGGCTCTTTACTGTATGTCACTTGCATTGTGTCTGTGGTTGCACTCATCTAACACTAATCGAATGCAGCTGTCTGAGCCGGTTTTCTTTTCAACATCACAATTTACTCTCAACAAGACATTGGCAGTTAACAGACAGACACCATACAGAAAAGGTGTTCAAGTGTCTACACAAAGCGATAACAAATGGTTCCCTGTGCATGTTCTTCTCCAGTATGTAACATGAAAGAAAACCAAGTGAATAATACTCTGCTTTTTACTCTTAATGCGTTCTGTCTTCAAACACCAAAGTGCACATGTTAAAAATAAGCTCAAACCACCACTGTTGATAACATAACACACACACTCAGTCATTTTTGTTAGTTATTGGCTTCTGCCTCTCTATACTGCTGCCTTCTATAGCATTTGCGATCTACCTTGATGCTGTAGTTATGAATAGACTCACCAAGCTCCGACCCTGACGGTTGGCTCAGCTACAAAGCATTTCTTCACTCGGCTGTTTATCGTCACGCAGTCTAATTCCTCACTCTGGTTTCATGTTATAATTTTCTTGGATCATGCAGGAATGAGTGTTTTCACAGCTATAGTGGGAATCCGATTATCATACAGGGATCACAGTCGTCATGGAAACCAAGGATAGTGCATGGTGTTAAGCCGTCCCCTTACACATCCTAGAACATTTGGAATTAGTGTGAAAATTCAGCTCCCTTGAAATAAAGATGTGACAAATTCAGTCTTTTATATTGAGCACATTCTCACACAGCTGGCTGTATTGTAAGTTAGGAGTCTGCGTGTGTGTTACGAACACGACCTGAGTTTACATGTCAGGACACTAAGCTTTAAATAACCCATACTCAAAAGCCACAGTCAATACTTACTCACCAATTATTAATTACATGGTGGGGATTTAAATTATTATAATTTATGCATTACAGTAACAGTTGGAGGCATCATTAAACACAGCAGAATGATTTTTTACCTACAGCTACTTTTAAATAAAGTCATCTATACTTCAAGTTAAATATGTCATGTAAATTATTTTATAATACCTTGAGGAAAAAGTCAATAATTCACATAATCTAAATTCTGTTCTTTGAGTAGCATCCTAGAGGTGTAAGCAGCAGTATGCCAGACATTTTCTAATCATTTCTGTGTTGTACTATGTCTATTAATGTCTCTTTGGAACATTTGGGAAAGAACAGGGTGTAACAGCTGTTGCATTTAGGACATACTGTAGGACAGACTCCAGACAGATTCATGATAGAGTAGTGTTTTATCGCTCCTGTCACAAAATTAAGCCACGTGTTTCTTAATATGCAAAATTCTGCTTCTAATTGAGTATATTTTATCAAATTAGAAAAAAAATATATAACAATTTGGACAGAATGGCTGAAATAATAGATGCATGCACTGATACACACATTTTTTTTTTAAGTGCTGCATTATTGAGTAAGTAGCAACCAAAACATGTTGTCTATCAATTAATTGATTTTCCGTTAAGCTGTTCAGACATAAATCGAATACTGTGATATCAAATCTATTGTAAATTTTTTTATGCCACTACCTCACATATTTCCAAAGAGAATAAATAAGAGTGCACAAGTGTTTGCTGTGTAGTGGAGAAACATGACGGTACAATAAGGTGGATTCCACAGAAGAAGACCAGCCCCCTCTGCAGACACAAACAACTAACTCTAAGGTATTGAAACACAGCACTGCATTTCAGCAGTAGAGATCCTCCAGAATGGTACATACAAGATTTCTAGCGCTAGTCACATTGAAATGATAAAGCACAGAGATGAAGAGATTGTCTGAAGGTTGCAAAAATGTGTTCCCTATATGACATTGTGCTACAAGAACAAATACTGGCGAGTTGTGGTCCAATCTGTGGTCTTTGTTTAAGTAGATGAGGTCTGAGGGACATTCTCATTATCCTCGAAGGAGCAGCTGAAAACTGGGCTCCACTTTCTGTATAGAAGAGGGAGGAGAGCAGGTGGAGAGGAGAGAGTCATCCAGAAAGATGGAAACAATGCTGTGAGGAAGAAATAAATGAAGCCAGAGTGTCTTGGCCACAACAGGAGAGGACAGCCATCTGTGAGCTCATGCTGCAAAAAGCTTATCTTATTAGCACTCCTCCTAAAGAGTGAAAACTTTTGTTTCCCACCTCTCCCTTTGTCTTCTTCTTGTCACGCCTCTTTTCCATCATATCTGCTTGTCCTTCCTTTACTTGCCTTCTGTCTTTCCTTGACAAAACAGTGTAATATTAATCCAGAGTGGCTTGAGACTTAATTAGTGCCTGTCAGAGCTCTAATTTATACCAGTTTATGTATGAGGATGGCCACTGCGTTCATTATCCTCTCAAGACATTCCCTGTTCGCCAAATTGAAAATTAGCAGACAGAATATTACTCAGTTTAGATTTCCACACTCTGTTGATCGAATTAAAAAAATAATAATTCCATACAATTAACTACAAGCCATCCATTAGCAGTGAACATGACCAACAGAGGTATTAACACACGATAACCACAACATCATACAGCACATTTAATAACTAGAGGAGTATCCAGGTCATTCATTCTCTGGACCGGTCTCTCATAGACATGTGTGGAAACATGGCTCAGGGTCGACCCTGAACCTCCGACCCCACCCACCAACACAGTGCTCCCTCAAGCAAATAGCTCCCAACTCAGTGTAGTAAACACATCAACACACAATAATGCCCAAGCACACAACAAAAGACATGACTCCAAGCGCTGTCACCACTCATCATGCTGACACAATAGAGGATGCAGCTCAGATAAGGTGCACACTGACATGATAGGATATTTTCTGTATGCTCTGGGGAAAAAACAGGCCCAGTTAAATAGGATCAATGCAAGAATCAATACCAGGGTGCCTGGTGAGCATTAGAGGCATACAGGAGCTGGTATTTTAAGAGCCTAATGACCTGACAAAAATGGTCCTTGAGCTGGAGAAGTCACTAGTCTTCTGGCCTTGTCAAGGAGCCGATAAAAGCATGTCATAGGCAGAGATAAATTTATGATGTCACAAATTGGCTATCATCTTACATTTCAGTGTGATGCAGAGCAGATTACTGCCATTTTGAGCAATATTTTTTGTATTCAGAGCTGAAAGGAATTTGTTCATATACATATGCGTGCACATACACATATGCAAATACATACACATATGCATATACATATACATATGCATATACCTATGCATATACATATATATACTGTATATGAAATGCCAAGTGCCACATACCGTGCTTTCAGGCTACAATCTCTCCTTAGTGCCAGTCAAGCTTACTAGAGCATGATGGAGGCTGGATTGATTGATGGACTAAAGGGGGAAAGGCAGGTAAGGAGGGAGACATGCATGGTAGAGAACCTGAGGTTAGACACTGTCATTGATCTGACTGGTGTATTCAGTAAAAAAAAAGTGCCTCTGGGGTGCAATTCAGCCCTTAAACCTTCAGGTTTGGTACAAGAAGAAGAAAATGGGAAAAAATGTGACAGACTTATTTTTTTTCAATTACAGAGTCACTGTAAACACTGACCTGCATGTCAGTATCTACAACATGTTCGTTTTTGCCAGCATCACTTTTGTGTCCACTTTCAATTGTTGTGTGAGATTTTAAAAATGGTTTTACAAAGCACAATAGCTGTGAATCCCGTGTTCCGAAGAGAACAATAAAAAATTTAATTCAATGCATCAAAACTGAAAGAGCAGAATCTGACTTAAGGACCAAACACCTCTGATTGGTGTGGTTATGTTGATTTCTTTATACAAGTTTCATTACACAGAGTTGATCTAAATGTTTGAAGGTATGAAGATTCAAGAAGCATTTATAACATGAAGAGGCATGTTAAGCCATTTTCACTTTTAAAATACAGACTTTTGCATTTACGTTTTATAGATATTATTTCCAGTGTTCATGTGCTTCATCAAAAGTATGTTCTAGAACTATTTTTTCAAAAAACATGTTTTTGTGTTTAGTATCCCATTAAAAATATCCTGCTAGTTTTAAAAAAATGCTAAAATTGCTCTGTATGCTGATAATTCACCAATATATGCAGCTAATTTGTCATTGAAACTTGAATGAAATGCACAGTAAGAAACTACACTCAGTTGAAGAATGGGTGACAAATAACAGTCCCTCCAGAAAAAGATGATGATGCGAACGCATAATTCAATGCATAATCAAGCAAATAGCGCACATTATGTGGGGGTCCGCATTTCTTCAAAAAGCATGCATATTCACTGCAATAATTGTATATTTCCACGCAAAATATGTTGGGCTCACATGATTTCATACTTCCCGCATTTTTCTGCATAAAGTTTAAAAAATATTGCATTGTAACTTGACACAGTCATCACCTCACACTTCCACAGAAGGGAACAGGCCACGAACCTCAGAAAAAATCCTGCAAGATGATGAAAAATGCAACTCATTTGCCAACAAAAATATCTGCAAAAGACAGAGCAAACCAGTAGCCGATCTCCTACAAGAAAACTATTTTACACCCCATGCAACTGGAACATACGAGAAAATCGATGCTGGAGCCACTTTTCCAGTGTGAATGGTTTCTCCTGCAGTGATAATAATGTTATATGAACATAAAGGACACTTTTGACACTTGTGACTCATGGATGTTAAAACCATGTTTGAGCCATGCTTAGAAAATAAAGAACTAAAACAGAACCAGCACTTTCTGTGATGTAGTATATGCTTACTTCTGTACTGTATATTTGCTTATCATAGGATGTAATTAGATATTTTCATTTAATAGTAGCCTAGTTAGAACAGGGTGTGGGAGAAGAATCAGTTTTTTTTATTGAAATGCATGTTTTTCCAGTTCACACATATTTTCGCAACTTCATGCATTTTTTTTGCAAATTCCTGCAATTTCACCGCATAAAATCACATAAAAACCCAGCATATTCCATCGCATAATCAAAGATTTTTGCCCGCATTTTTCTAGGACTGAAATAATAACGTGGCACAAAAGTGAAGTTTATTACTTTATAACCAAAGATGATAGAAAAATTTTGTGATGTCCCACTGTAAAGGAAATTTTAGTTAAACACTGAATGTTGTGCATTGCAATATTATACAATTACTAGTACTTAGGTCAAGTAAAACTGTATAGAAAATAAAGATCACCAAAGGTCATAAACATTTAAATGAAAAGGTGTTTTGCTGTTTAGTCAACATGATTACCATAATTTGCAACAGAAATAATTATCATGTAAGTCCAGAAAACAGTGACATACCAAATATGATCAGGTCATCACTGCTGCACATTGTACAAAAAATACAAAAGATTAATATATTATTTATTACTTATTTTGTGAATCAACAGACATTGAAATTGAATAGTTTGGTATAAATGGCATCTGGTCAAATTGTCAAAATGTGTGTAGTGAGAATATTGTATTTATAACCTTCATAATTCATCTTGAAATTGCTACATAAAATATTAGTTCTTGTAGGGTATGTAAACATGACTTAAATGGTAAACAATGAAGGTAAAATCAGTACTCTGCATCTTGGAAAAACAATGTTCATCTGGCCATAATAATGTGAATGATTAAAACAGAATTTTCTTTCAATCACAAATAGAATTGTATGAGAAAAACCCCACATATAACAGCATTAACATCTACTGCACAATTTAATGAGGTATGGATTATATCATTGACAGCTTTTTTGTGTTGTGTGATTGTCATGCTGCAGACTAGTTTAAATGTAACATAATAACATATGCTTTTAAGTTTATCTCACTTCAGGAAGTTTATCTCACAATTTTCCAAGGAAAATATTTTGTTGATGTAACAAATGATTTGGAATAGGGTTAAAATAGATGGAATTGTAAAAGCAATTAGAAAATCGCAGAAAAGACCAGAAATGTTTCTGCTTTAATGCTACAGGATGATGCAACACAATGCAAAAAATACAAGATATTAATTTGTGGCTGCAGACATACTGGGGGCCAAAAAAAAGAAAGAAAAGAAAAGAAAAGAAAAGAAAAGAAAAGAAAAGAAAAGAAAAGAAAAGAAAAGAAAAGAAAAGAAAAGAAAAACTTATATCTTCAGGGCCTGAACTCAGTCCCAAAAGACATTTTAGTCCTGAGGGGAAATCCAGACCACACAGTGATCATTGGAAGGAATGCTAAATTAGCACAGAGTATTCAGTGAATGTCAAACTGAAGTCACTATAATCCAGCAGTTCATCCTCTACATGAACTGTACTCTCTCTGTGCATCCTGGGTAATTTGTTTCTCCTGGGGGGGTTTATCATATGAGGAGTCAGGGAGGTTATTTATACTGACAGTTGTGCCACAGAAAAGGAACGAGAGAGACACCGGGCTTTGTATAGAAAGCCAGCAAGAGAGAAAGACTTGATTTATACTGTGAGTGATACTTATATGAAGACTAGTATTATTTAGATAATTCTCAAGCTTAGTTGCTCTCATGAAGTTCCTTTAAACTAACCTTATCTTAGCTCATGAAGAAGCAGACTTGGCAGACATGATGTAGGCTATTTAACATGGAAACACTGATGATTTCAGGTAATAGACAGAAATGAACGGTGGATTTTGTTCATTTGGTTCCAAATTTTCAGGAATAACACAATCCCCCCAAAACCTCAGTCACGACACAGTGATGATGGATGAATAATGGATGAGCTCTATGTGCTGCTGTTAATCACAGTAATCTCACACATTGCTTTATTCCATCAAATACACACACACCTCTTCCCTTCTCCTCATTACCCTTATGATCAAAGTGTAAGAGATGTAAAATCAGGTGAAGATAGTGGGACAGCAAAAGGAAGGTAGAAGGCAGGAAAGTCTTCCAATATTTTCAGGATTATAAGCAAGATTAAGTTGGAAAATTAGTCTGTCACTGATTTGTTGTTAAAGTTTTGGGAGAGCAGTCTAACAAATAGGAGATTGTCAGTGGAGTACCTCAAGGCAGCTGTTTGGCACCATTATTATTTTCAAGTGTAAGTTTTTCAACATTCTGAGTCTGACTCCACCCACGGCAAATATTTACTCCATCGGTTCTTAAATCAATCTCTCCAAACAGGCTTCATTTTACAAAATATCTCTGTACACACTAGAGAGCTAAAACAGCTACAAACCACTACAAATGTTCTGACAACTATAGACACAAGACACAAAGCATACTCAGTGTGACGTTGCACAAAAATGGTAAGTTGTGTGTTGGCTTTCTCTTATCAAGGTGTATTCTTCATACTGTTTTGTTTTCAACACTACACCAGTACATGTATCCCTCTCTTAAATGTATCTGTGCTAACCATGGACTACTGCAGATAACACCCCACCTTATACACCCCTATTTGATGTTTCAGGTAAGTATTGATCAAATAAATAGCAACAATATACTTGTGCAAGTCAGGGTCTGATGCCATTAGTTTCTAATCTCTCTGTTTCCCCTGTCTACATGCATACACACAAACCTGAGTTTTAAAAAATCTTCACCTTGGATCATATAGTGACCTAAAGCAGCCAAATGTAGAGAAACAATGCTCAATGCATCTATGGGACTGCAGGTGGGACATGTAAGTGGACTGATTCAGTGTGAATGTGCAGTTGTGGATGTGACACTGGAGTAGTTTCAATGACATCCATATGACTGAGACTCCCAACAAACTTAGAATCACCTAAAGATCAATATCTGTTCAACCATACACTACATTTAGAATGCTTCACACTTTTCTTGCTATCATGCAGTCTTTTCCAACATGGACCTGAAGCCCACTCAAGGTTTACAGATAAAAAAGGCAATTCTTCAGTCATTGTGTAACTGATTGAGGCAGTGTTTTTATTAGGCAAAAAGCTGCCCTATGTCAGTTCAGTGGTTCTGAGTACAGCAACAAAACAGCCTCAGTTCAGTTCATTGGAAAATGTTGACAGAATCTGACTTAAGGACGAGTAGACTGAACATCATTGATTAGAAGCGGTTATGTTTTTTTTTTATTACAAATTTTATTACATTGATCTATATTTTAATGGTATTTCATCATAAGATGTGAAGGATCAAAAAGACTCCAAAACAGTAAGTGGTGTGCTAACTCACTTACACCTTAAAAATAAAAAAATAAAGAAATAAATAAGTAAAAATTATATGTAGTATTTCCTGTATTGATGAGTTTCATCAGAATTAAGTCATGTGATTATGTTTATGGCTAAAAAACCAGGTTTTAGTGTTTAGTATCACTTAAATTATTTTCTAGTTTAAAGAAATGCTCACATTTATCTGTATGCTGTTGATTCATACATTTATGCAGCTGATTTTTCAACTGAAAATTGAATGAAATGCACATTAAGGAACTGTCAGTGGAATTATAGGTAACAAGTAATAAATTGGCATGAAACTAAAGTTTATTACAATGCAAAGATAATAGAAAAATAGATTGCTTGTGTGTTGTGTGTTCTAATACAGCAAAGAGAAATTTAGAAGTTACAGATTGCATATTGTGCATTGCAATACCCTTGACACAATGTGACATAGTTTAACAAGTGACATTAGCCTGTGCTGTATTTAGTCGACAAGAAATCAAGATCATAACCATCTATATATTAAAAGCCAAGTGGCCTCTGTATGTGCGCGTCCGTGTATGTGTGTGTCAGGATTCACACAAAATCCGGAAAGAGCTAACTGCTGCAGTTTGGCATACTTATGTATTTTTGGTCAAGGAACAGACTAGCGAAAACGGCAAGTTGATAGGACCAAAATTTTGGGAGATATTAGTAATTTTGTAATACAATAGCCTTACAATCATGCTGCTATGGCAGTGACTGCTGGACAAAGGCAGTGCAGCATGCACGAATACACAACAGCGTAAAAACAACCACATCTAGAACCCGTGGATCCCCACAGGTCAACACACTAGTGTTGATTTAAAGGGATATTTGCTTAGTTTAGAAAACATGATTATCAAACAATCAATTATCAAAAAAAATAACTCATGTAAAACTAGAAAACAGTAACATACATAGCTATGATCGGGCGGAACACATTGCTGCATACTGTATAAAACAACACTAGAGATCTACACTGACACAAAACCAGAGACAATTGTGAATGACTACTTTTATATGAATGACATCTGAAGGATAATTTATGTGTGTAATGAGAATATTGTGCTTATAACCTTTGGCGTTATATTGATCCTGAAATCCTAGTTCTCTGGTGCCAATATGGAAGAACAGATGCTATTTTTTATGTTTGGCATTAATTTCTTGTTAGAAAAATTATTTTTCTGTTCTCTTTTAGCTTTTAAAAGCTATTTCATAAATGTTATGTTTATGCATTTAAGACTGTATGTATTTGTGTT
>JAPQRQ010000005.1:17747109-17771127 GCA_037367365.1 Apogon talboti | reverse complement strand
GGATGGATAACCAAAGGTTGGGGGTCGAGGTAATGGAGATCCTGTTAAAGAGAGAGAATGAGATTTGTCTGTTCTCATCATATTGGCTTCCTGAAAAACACAACAATGTGCATGTGCAGGTGCAATTTATCAGACTTTTCAAACCTATCCTCCCCAAACAAAACAGAGGAGAGATTAATTTACACACGCTCACGCTGAGCCTTTTATATGACCCACTTTTCACTCAGTAGGAAGAGGAAGAAACTTGAACAAGTCATAAATTAATGTACTGTGGGTTTTTTCCTTCCCTGGCCTTGTAATAAATCATACATTTGTGCATTAAAAAAGCTTTCATTTGTATATTTGCGTATTCATGTCTGTATGCTATGACCTGGAAGACACATCTGTAATAGGATCTGCTTTTCCCATAGTGGACTTCCATGATGGGGGAGCAGATAATATACTCCCAAGTGGACATCTCAGATCAGTGATTACTCTCCATTTACGGCAGCTGGCTCTCCTTCAGGGCATGTTGATGCATCTAAGGACAGAGTTTGGAGAAAATGCCAGATTTGAAGATAACCTCCTTGCTTTTTCCCTTTCTGTGACAGCCTTTTAACATGATAGATCCTTTAATTGCAGTAAACTGGGATTGACTGAAAGGTTACACAGAGATGTCGACTCAAGTGACCCTTGGAGATAGAAAGAGATGCTTCAAGAAATCTATTTCGCTTTCGGAAAAACACCAAGATGAAGATTGTTTTTTCCTCCCCTTTTAAACACTGAATGGCAAGGAGGAAAAAAAATGGAACAGGAAGACCACAGTGCCTTTAAAATAGTTTTTTGTTCGCTCAGGTGGCCAGTCCACAAACACTTGAAAACTTGCAGCAATTTCTCTACACAGGCAGTAAAATGTTCTAAACAACACAAAAAGGAAATTTGTACATTGACTGCATTTAACTTATCCTTGCAAAATATATTCTACTTTTGGAATATGCAGACTCTTCAAGGAGAACATGTGAGATGAAACAGCTTTTAGTAATTCAGCATCACCAGAGGAATGCTTAGGGCTTACTGGGTTAAATACAGGATATAGATAATGACACATTTTAAAGGACATTTTATGAAACTGATCAACTGGCGGGGTCAGCAAGTATTGAAGATCTGTTTGACATTTTCATTTACACATGGTGAGTGTTCGAGCTTTACAGCACAACAAATATGAAGGTTTTAGACCATCTCATTCTATTCAGCAGTCATTTTTACAATAGAGTGTTGGATTCTATGGGTAGAATTATTCATGTATTCATATAACTCCTCATGTAACTCTTCACAGTATTAACAGTCCTTTATAGCTATACTGTAGACATTAAATGATAACAATATTGATGATTTTCTGATCATCACATTTTGACAGGAAATCAAAGAAATAAAACATCTCTCTTTCTACTGCTAAAAGCTTTGAAAGATAGTAAATAGTAGTAAGTAAAAATAATGGGATTGGACACGTTAATTCATACAGGTTTGGCCATTTGTTTAACATGTTTAAATAATACTTGTTTCTAAAAATTATTATATCTTTTTTAACTCTATTTCATCATTATTTAGCATAGTTATTGAACACAGCATGGCTTTTATTTGTGGTTGTTGCTATGGTTTGTCACAGTAGAGTTTCCGATTACCTTTCAGTAAGCTGTATTGAAAAAACATGCACTTTCTTGGTATACTGTCAGCTTTGCCCCCATCTCTGTAAATAGAGGTCTCTGGTGAATATGCAGCCTTCTGTGGAGTCAGAGATGTAGTGATAAAAAGTAGCTCTTCTTTTCTCTTTCAGATCACAGCAGACAGCACACACTGATTTACACAGCACAGTGACAAGGACGACAGCTGCAGCGTACTGAGATAGAAAATATATCCTCGCTCCATCCTCATTCCTTTCCACGCTTTAAGCCCAATCCACATCACCTCTCGCTTTGTGTGCCCCCACCTCCTGACGTCAGTCTTTCAACTGCCCAATTAGAGCTTCTCTGCTTGCGGGAGCATTTATTGATGGACTGTAGACTTGAAGAGGGACAGACCACCTTCAAGGAGAAAAACTGGCCTCTGTGGTTAGGTCAGAAGGTGATAGCATATGTGAACCATCTCCAGCCTCTTTCTGTTTGACATTGGAAAATTAACTTCCACTACCCCGGAGTCTGAGCACTGTCTAACCTGCCATACATGTCATGTTATCGTCTTTCCTGCCTGTTTTCACACGGGGACAGGTCCTGATTTCTTAGCCTCTGGCCAACATAAATAAGCCGGCAGAAACAAGACCATTTCAGGGTAAAGAAAAATGACCACGCCTTACATTAATGAAGCTGACAGTTGGGGAGTAAAAGGAGTGATACAAGGCAAAGGGGAGGGGACTGAATGGATGGATGCCTCCACACTCACGACAGCAGTATGCTGAACAAACAGGAGTGTGTGGTTTGCCTCTTTTGCAGATTGTGTTATTAACACACCAGTGGAAAACACTTAACTTATGCCTATTCAATTATGCTAATTCATACATATACAAATGACCCTGGTTAGTTATTAGCTGTCTCAATTAGGGGACATGTGTATGGGAGTTCAGTAGAGAGAGAGAGAGAGAGAGAGAGAGAGAGGAAGAGAGAGGAAGAGAGAGCAAGAGAGTGACGGGTGGTTTGCTGTCCACTGGTGATAACAGAAGCCTCGAGGCAAGACTTGTGCTGCTTTTATTGTTTCTATTGGGGTGTGGGCACACAGGAGCTAGAAATCCTCTGTACTTGGAGGACATGCAGCAAGGCACAAAATCAATGTCATGCTGAGCCCATAAATGCATGTTTTTGCGTATGTGGATACTGCATGCATGAATAGAAATGACTCTTATCTGTCTAGCTTTTCCTTGTATGAATGTACTCTGAGTGGTTATAGCCAATATTTCATTTGAACTCCATCACCACATCAGAGATCAAAATAAATAAGCTTTCATTTTAGCTCTCAAAGAAATAATTCATTTTCACACCCTGTATCACACTTTTACCATGTTCTGAAATGCAGATCTATGTGAAAATTGTGAAACACAATTAACACTACTGACAAGAGACCACTGATTGGTCTGTATAAATGTTGCCATTGGTGCCATGGTGCTTTTTAACCATTTCTCTTTGGATGTTCACTCCCGTCTCTGATGGTTCTGCACAAAAATGTGTATCATACAATAAATCTAAACCACAGTGTTGCAATTTCAAAATGGTTTCCCATGTTCACAGAGTAAAATCAATAATAAAAAAAGCCACGACTGTCTAATGCATGACATATATTACAGCCAAAGCAGATTAATTACAATAATTTGAATTGTGAAATGAAGCATTTTTCAATGCAAGATAATGTTGAAAAAAATGTGATGTACTCTTACAATAGAAGAGCCAGTGAAGAAAGTGCTGTCCATCCTGCTTGTTTGTTTGTTGTATATATAATCTGTTCTGTTGTTTGCTGTACATGCAAACTGTGCTGCTATTTATTCTGTTTGTATGCTGCCTCTTGGCCAGGTTGGTATTGTAAATGAGAATTAGTTCTCAACTAACTTACATGGTTAATTAAAGGTTAAATAAATAAATAAATAAAAAGTGGTTCAGATTCAGACCGAAAATAACCAATTTGAGTAAGAGATGAAATCAAACAAAAAGATTGCAGAGCAGTTTATAAAACACAACAAGATTTAATAACACTGCAAAGATGTCATAGTGTGAAAGACAAAATCTTTCAGTGTAATACTAATGTAGTAAATGAGAGAAATACAGGATGCATGTTCAAAATGAATGTACTTGTCCACTTGCGCAACTAAACCATTGCCTGGGCAGATGGCAAAACATTGTGTTCAGACAAAAGTTCTGCCAGGTTCCACATTTTTCTGAACAGTCTACCACTTCAGCTTCAACCCTCTGTGTTGGCACCATTGCTGACTCAACACACCACTTAAATTTGAAGGAATGATGGGCTATCTTTTTATGCAGTGCTGCCCAGCTCAAAGCAGGCTGGAGTGTACAATGTGGAATATGCAGTCAGGGACAGAGTTCAGTTTTCAATACTCTAAGCATGCTTATAGATTTTGGGCGCAAGTAAACTCAGTGTCCATACAAACAACTATGGGCCGTCAGTCAAAGTGAATTTCAGTTTACCATGCCATTACTGACCGTCACAGACTCATGTTTGAGTTGCCAATATCATGTTTGCTTCTTGTCACATGTTTGAGTTTATAAAGTACATAAATGACATGAAGCTATACGAACAAACATTAGTTGTAACCTAAGATAATACAGTAGCAAACATTGTAGCAGCCTATTTGAGAGTTTAGCTAGTTTTGTGTTTGTCATTTTGGAAACGGTTGTATTTGTTTAGCCAGCTACCTGGTTAAGTACTGAAGAGTGTTGCCTGTAAACTCAACTCTCAGTGGTTTGTAAACACTGATGGATAAAGGTTAGTAAATATTCAAACACTGCTGTGCCTGCGGCTGAGTCACAATGCCTTCTGCAACCAAAATGTTAAATCTAAATCTCACCACAGATTATTATCTAATCACCATGTGAATAATCTTTACAAATAATATCTTCTATCATTTGGCTGCTATGTGAGTGTAAGTTTGCTGTGTTCCGTTATTTGTTCTTCATTTCTAAAGCCGCTGTTCTGATCCATTTCTCCATCATCTTGCCTCTCAACTATTAGAGCTGTCCAACAGAAGTGGTGCTGAATTTTCCTTCTGCTCTGCTGGTTGCTGTCTCTCTTCTCCTGTACAGGAGTGCTGTCCATGGTTCTGAATCAGCGCAGCATGGCTTGAACACAGAGGCTTATGCTCACAAAGAAATATTTGTTGGCTGGGTGGGTGGAGCAGCTTGGGCCTGATCTCAGCCGGGTCTGTCTGCAAACAAGACAGCATCTCAGCAGGCAGGAAGCTCCACACCCTGTTTTCTCCAGAGCGGGCACATGTGACAGCATCAACTACAGAGGGGTGGGGAGGAGAGGGTGGGGGTTGGAAGTCTGAATCTATGCTTTAGATGGATACATGACTGTGAATGAAGGATGAATGTTGCCTGTATTACTCAAGGCCATGTAATGGAAGAAACCCGTGATATGACACATATAAAGGGTGGGCGACATTCTTCCACTGTGGTTTATGTAATTTTAAATCACATTATACATTACAATCCAGTGATATATACTGTAGGGTTTAAAATTCTGTGTGTTACTCCATCACTCATCATCAATTTCTTGTTTTATTTCATACACCCATATGGTTAAGAATAGCCACATTCTTTATGTTCCTACCTGCATCTGTGTGAAAGAATACCCAATTTATCGAATATGTATATGTATATGTATTTGTATTTGTATCTGTATAGGAATGATGACTTCACCTTGAAGTGATAGATATTTGTATTGGATTTGGATTAAATTATCTTGTATGTTGTGATACTATTGTGACTGGCACATATATGTTAGAACGGATAATGTTACAGCATATAATATTGCATTATATACACCTCTAGTAAAATGGATTTTGCTCAAATGTGTGAACATCTTAGGTGGCCAATTGTATTCACAGTACTGAAATGCAACAAATGACAGAAGACAAGCTGCACTTCATCTTATTTTTGCCCCTGCTCCTGTGTTTTAATATTCAGATCAACACATTGTGAATGTGCATCCAGTGGCTTGTTGTGTGAAAAGAACGTCTGATCCATCCTCATGAGAGGCCTGCCCCACTCCGTCCTGTCTTCCCCTGGAGTAGAAAAGCCAGCCAATCAGAATGGATGAGGCAATGAGTCACGGAGGGAATGAGCGGACAGCATTCAGTGGACCGTAAGGAGCTCCCTGCTGCTTTGGGCAGGAAATCTGTAACGTACATAGATGGAGCGATCCGGTCACTCCACTCTTGCACACACTAACCTCACCACATGGGAAATTTACGCATGTGTATTCCTCTTTGAAAAACAGAATGTCAAAACCCTTCCTCACCTTTGTTCCAATTTTGTATCCATCATTTCTTTTTTATTAGATTTATGAGACAAGTCATTACTCTGAAACATAGCCACTCCTAATAACTCAAACACTAACCATATCACTGCAAGGTTGTGTGAAGGTCAGCCCATTGCCTTGTTCCATATCCAACTCAGAACAAGCCATTTTTAGGCCTCATAATATTATAGTACAGTATGTGTCATTCAGGGCTGAACAACTGTTAGACAAACAAACCCACTGTGTCAATGGGCTATGTGAATGAGTGCCAGAGACGCTCATTAACTATTGATGCAGTGGGAGATCTCACAGCTGGATACACATCACACAATATGGACACACACATGCATACAACAGTTGTTGAATCACATGACAATGCCAGTGGGTGAAATATTCTCCAAGAAAGGGATTTAATTGTCCTAAAAGAGAGTTAAATAGCTTCCATGAATGACACCAAATTGTACACATAAATCTAATGCTAACAATTGCATGAATAAGAAAGGTTCAAGTCTGCTGTTGCACGTACAAATCCATTTTTAAGGAGCTAAAAAGGCACAGAGAATGTGAATAGGATTTATTGGACCTTGCAGAGGAATAAAAGCTTTGGAGGATGGTGGGAAAATAGAGTCAAAATCCAACTGAATTGGTTTTTGCGTTTGAAAAGACTGAAACTGCGTGTTGGCTTTCATGGCTTGTTCAGGCACAAGACAATAGAATCAAATAGACAGGGGCTATTTGAAGCTGCTCAATCTACCAACCTACACCTCTTTCATGTCTCTAAATGAGAGTAGAAAAAATAAAAGTGCAAATGTTATTAAGAACAGAAGAGCTTTGTTCAGCCTCTGGCCTTCCTACGCTGTCTTTGTTTAATAGGAGACTGAAGTCTACTGTACGTCAGCATGGATGAAGGGAAGGATGGGAAGAAAGGATCGACTAGTTCATTTCAGTTGAATCTGGAATAATGAGGACAGAGGGAGAGAGAAGAGATAAGGAACGACAAAGGGGAATGACAAACAGCAGGGAAGGCAGCACAGTGATTCGATTACAGTACAACTTCTCATTAAATGACATAGAAAGCAAGTCACGGGTTAGGCTGCAGCCACATACTTTCAAAACAACTGCTAAAAACAGCATGTTTTTATCTTTTCTCTACAAAAGCCGCTGAGCACAGATAAACCATCTGTAGAAGTCAACTTATTCTTCCTTTCACTAATGACATGGATCCTATCAGTTGTACGACACCAGCTTGCACTTATAAATATGGGTTTACATGTGGAGTATTGCTGCTACTCTGACATGTTAATGGATCTTGAACAAGGGGAAAAAAGGAAGGAAGGAAGAGGAAAATGACTTGCATCAAGACATATTTACTACACTTTTTTATCATGCCAAAAAGTCAACTCTAGTGAGAAATAATTTAAATGCAAAGGGGAAATCTGCCAAAAATGTGAGTGTTGCCATGCTTTTTTCCTCCTCTGGCATTGTGTATCTGACATCCCATGACATCTGTCATCCTGCATGTGCTGCTCTCCAATACCACCACCTTCAGCCTTTTCATTCTTCAGACTGGGTCTGACTCTCTACAGTGTGCTATGAACCATATTTTTTGACATGCTTCCATGTGTAGACGCTAAACAGACATACAGCATTTTATTTTGAAACCAGCAACAGAAATGAATCTTATAAAACCACAGTGTCAATACGATTCTTTAATGAGAAAAAGGTGTTTTGGTGTCTTACCTGGCAGCACGCTGTCTTCCCTGGGTCCTCTTTACGCTCCCAGGAAGGGGTTAAGACAAGTTCTGCTTTTGCTGAGGGAGCTCGATCTGGCACTTTAAGGAGGAAAAAAAAGAAAAGAAAAGAAAGGCTCAAAAAGCAATGTCCCTTTTTTCACACAACAGCTCGAGGAGCACTCACGACCACACACTCGAACACCCAGTCAACAGCTCCGGCAAGCGAGCTCCTTTCCAAGCCAATTCCTCCCCCCTTCTCTCTCTCTCTCTCTCTCTCTCTCTCTCTCTCTCTCTCCCTGTCCGTGACACTCGCCTCCTCTCTTCCCGCCCACCTACTCCAGTCCCTCCCCCAACTTCTCTCTTCCCCTCTCTCTTTATCTCCCTCTCTCGCTTGCTCTTCTTCTGTCAGACAAAATACACACATCCCCTCTATATCTCAGCTCACTATTTTCTGACATTTCCCCCACCCACTCACACCTTCTGCTCTGGCAGACAAACAAACATCAATCGAAGGTACTATGAGACTTCCACACACCACTGCAAACTTATTCTTGATTTAAGGAACATCTACAAGGATATATGGCATTGGAATAAGACAGAGCATTGTGAGAACCCAGTAACAGCCGATGTGATTAATGAATAATGCTAATGAGGCATGCATATGGTATATCATTACAGTCTGAGGTGATCACAGACTTGCATGTATTTGCCTTTATTCTCTTCTGTCCATGTTCTATAGCTACCCCTCTGTCTCACCCCCATTCAATTCAGCTCACGTCCCATTCTTCAGACAGCTAGTCAAGGGCATTCCCAGAGTAAGTGTATGCTAATGCTGTGCCTCAAGGAGCTGCCTGCCTGCCTGGTATCCCCTTGACTCTCAGCCCAACCAGATGTGGCACTCAGCTGTCTCAGGGAGGGGGCAGCAGATGCAAAGGCAAGGAGGACCAGAAGCAAAAAAATGAGCAAAGTAGTCAGGTCTCATTTGACCACTCAGACGGACACAACCGAGGCCAAGAGAACCTGACATAAACGAGCTGTGGATGTTTAATAGGGCTTTATTGGCATGAAATGCACAAGCACTTAGGCTTACTGCCAAGTTCAATTTGCAGTTATGACAATGTCATGTTAACAACAAATAGCCTTTTATAGTATCAACTAATGGATAAAAGATCCTCATAACTAAATATAGATATTCTACATGTTTTAATGCAAGTACATCACAGAGTAGCTCACTCTTCATCATTTATTCATCGTTAATTCATTGGTCCAACTCACTAACTCATGGCTGATTAGTGTGGATGTGACATGAGTTATTTATGACAGGTTAATCTCTTTTGAAGACATACTCCTTTATCAATCGCCTTGCTGTCCACTATGAACCACAGAACCTATGCATTAAAACCAATAATCACTGTTAAAAACAGAAGATGAATTGTAAAAATATGAGAATGAATCAAACATACTTTTAAACACAATACGTAAACTGATGCTCCATAAGTATGTATACACAAAGATGACTATATTTTGACTGCTGTGTATGAATTTATCTTGATATTTTTATTTTGGTGTAGCCTGGTTAATGTCTGCGTTGCACAAGAGAAAGGACTATGACTTTAAAAAGAAGCCAAAGCAGAAGTATGTTACAGTGTAATACCACTGATGGCCTTCAGATGCTGGTCTGGCTCCCATGGGTAATTCTCACACCTAAAAAATCAAATCAAAGATTAATATTTTAGTTACAATAAATACATTTGGTCTGGTTAGTTATGTTTTTACTCTGTAGTTTCGGGAGGGGAGTAGCACATCCTGTTGTCGTCATCTACATGTGCTGTGTCTCCTTTTCTAGATGGCCATGTCTTTGACAGGTGTGTGACAGTTTGTTTCCAGCTGAATCTTTCCTCTTAACCATCACTTCAGTGTGGAAACTCTTCTGGAGCTGAACAGGAAGACTGGAACAACTATCAAAAATGACAGGTGTCACCAAAGAGGCTCTACCACCGGTGCATATGTTATGTACAATGTTAAGGAATACATAGCAGACTTATGTTTTAATTTTTTTCCATCTTTGTACTTTTATTTATTTAGTTCATTTTGATTTACTTTAATTCCAGTTTATAACAATGAGTGTTTTGCTAAATATATCTTTTTTTTTTTGCACAAAACAGTTTGAACCTTGATTTGAAGTTTTTAGCATCCTTTTCTAGCTGCAATTTGGCAAAGCTGATTAAAACTAGTCTGAGATTAATATTTGTCAGTGTAAGCCAGTCTAACTGTATTAAGATTAACACATCTGTTTGTTTCTCTGTAATGTTACCAATGTCTGTTGAGTAAATAGATTGACTTACACTTTGTATTTTTAATGTAATGTCATTATCAGGTTTTAGACGTGCACCCAGCCTGATCATCTGTTTCTCCACAACCATCCTGAAATCCGAATGAATGAATGAACGAATGAATGAATTGGTGTCTTTTCCTTCCACCATGTTTCCTGTGCGCCCTTTGAGCCACAAGCTCATTTCTTTGACAGGTCATCTGTCACTGAATCAATCCTCTCCTCCTGGGAAGCTTTGAATTTACCTTGAAAGTGTTTGCTTGTTTTGTACTGTCTAAGTATGAGGCATGAGGACAGTATCCATTTCCTATTGTACATGTGTCTTCTGAACTCATTTGTGAGATCCAAAAGAAAAGGAAGCCTGCGGCGAACAGTAACTGTGCAAGACATACAACCTGGGGCATGAACAGATGTTAAATGTATGTCCCCATGTGTGTGTGTTGACGCGTGTCTATAGAGACACAGAGTGTAAATAAAGTGCACAAGCTGATAAAGTGCAGACAGACACATGGCACTCTTGACAACACAAACAAACACATAAAAGCTAACAGACATATAAGCAGGGCAGAGGCAAAGCAAACAGGGAGTCTCTGTTAATGATTAGCGGCTAACACCCTGCCTGGACACTGCACAGCATGCTCCTCTGTCCATAAGCTTTGGTTCACTGGCTCTGTGTGCTGTGTTGTGTGGCAGTGGGGGGATCGATTACTGGGTAAGGTGATGTGGTCGGTGCAGATTTGTCACCCAGTGGCCTCATAGTTCAACCCTAATGAGCAGGGGAAAAGTGCACCCATGCTAAGCATTACAGGCCATCCTCCATAGAGAATATCAGCAGTCTACCCAACAAAGTTGGCTTTGACAAACACACAGCGGCCATTTGCTCTCACAGCTCTGGGCTGAAAATTTCACAGCCCTGACACCTCAAAGCTTATCTCCCTTGCAAACATAAACAGCTTGGAAGATAATAGTTTTGGACAAACAATTTCTCTGAGTGAAGGAGTAAACATTATAGATAGCTGGTAAAATAATCTACACAGCTGTGAATTCACTAATGGCTGAAATGGTCTGGGTGCAGATTACTGCCCTCTGTGGACATCACTGAGCTTCAGCAGATATCTGCATTAAAGTGACTATTGGAAAAGACAGACAGCAAATGATTTGAGAGAGTGTGTTCTGCTGAATAGAATTAATATTTCTGACATGATGATTTATATATTATTATGTTTCTGAAATGTATGTAATTGCTTTTCCTGAGACTTACCATGTGTCGACCTATAGAGGCTCTTCCTAGAGTGACGGTATCAATGAAAAATAATATGTCTGTTCTACTGTAACCATGTATTTATTAACACGGGACTCCTCTATGTGGACAGGGGCACTAATTGGAATATTTCTTCCATATGATGATCTCTGTGAACACAAAGAACTCCTGTATCAGTGTATCCTCCTAATGTACCCTAAAACATGCATTCCATATAACCTAGTATATTGATGCAATTGTGAACTACAGGTTGTGTTAAACTTGATTAAATAATTCTGTGGTATTGTAACATCTTCATTACCTGGGTATCTTGATAAAAAACTTCCTTTATTAAACATGCAACTCCACAAAATCTCAACTTTAAATCAACTATACCATTTTAAAGCATGAGTATTTTTCTGTGTAATTAAAAAGTAAGACTTTAGTAGTTTGATTAATTCCTTACAAAATTATAACAAATGCCACCAATAGAAACACAGAATGAGGATGTTAAAAGAAATATGTTGGGCTGAGCAATTAATTAATTTGCAGTTGTAGTTGCAAGTATAGTCACAAAAGGGTCCAATTGAAAAGTCCAAATTTTGTACTTAGTGCTATCTACTTACATAAAATTGAAAAAAAAGGGTTTGTACAATAATATTTTGGATTCAATGACACTGAGCAGTGAGTGGAACTACAAAATTAAAGTTGCTACAATTTTTTACGTGTTTGTATTGTATTTTTAATCCTAGTCTGAGGTGAAAAACATTTACAGTGCATTTCAAATCACAATGCAACTTTTTCACCAAATAATACAGCCCCAGATAAAATAAAAAATAAAAAATTATGTCTTGAAGTGTAAGTACATACATACATACATATATACATACATATGTATGTATGTATACAGTATATACATACGTATACATACACATACACACATGCGTACATATATACATAAATACATACATAAATGCTCTTGTTCCAAAGCTGGGGAAGTTCAAGTGCTACTTGAAAGCTGTAATTGTGTTAATAGCATCTATAAATTCAATGTTATTTCACAGACTATGCAATGTCTTGGATTGTTTTATTTAGAGACAATCTTCATTTCATTTTCAGCCAAGTATGAGTCAAGGTAAGTACAAACTGCATCTTTGTTCAAAGAAACATGCTTATTTATTATTAATATCAAACAGTACAACATCCATTGAAGTAGAATGACTGCCTTGTGCTTATATGCCTCTGGTAGCCAGTGAAGTTGCAGTTTATATCAATGACTTGACAAGACAACGAGGGACTTTAATATAAGGTAATAGGCACATCGAGCACATTTCAAGAGAAATGTAGAAAATATGTAAAAAGGGAAAAAGCTTTGAACCCATGAGCTTGTCAGTAGTCAACCAAGATGGAACAAGAATGGAAAGATGAGGAGAGATCAGCAGGGTGGAAGAGAAATGAAAAGGGTGACATGGCATTTGAAAGAAAAAGATGGTGAAATTGAAGGAGATGGGTGAACCAGTAGGATAGTTTTCAAAATGTCAGAATGGTCACCTTCTGGACACTGCAAATCACTGGTGTCAGCCACTAGAAGAGGTGATTAAAACAGGAAGTAATGTTTGCTGTAATCTACTCAGACACTAATGACGGCCTTGCTCTTGATCACACATTCACAAGCTTTATCAGATTTAACAAGTCAATTACAAAAGGCCCATATTTTTTATGCCGTTTGTCTAATAAAGCAACATTTAACAACTATCACAGATTTAGATAAGATAAATGTGTTTATATGGATTTTTTAAGCTCTGCTGGGAAAAGGTGTATTCAAGCCTGCAGCAGAAGATGAGCACATCTGCTACTGATACTTTTAAGTTTTTTATGCTTTTTGATCAATACTGAGGTAAAAATGAGTCACTTTTTGTCCTTGTTATTGTCATGTATTGCTCTTACCCACCAAAATTATTCACTGCTAATTCTCTGTGAGACAGAGATGCACTTCCAAATGGAGGAAAGTAACCCTAATTACAGCTGACGCTCTCTTTTAATCTTTCTCTTTCCCTCTCTTACTCAGACAGGAAGCTTCTGCAGATCACTTATAGCTTCATTGGTGGATAAGTGGATGTTCAAATATGGAGCTATTCAGAGATCTCTTTTCAGTGCACACAGGTGCTCCTTTCACCACCAGCCAGCCTCTCTCACTTCCCATGCACGATGCAGACACTGTACACAACTGCCACCCTCACACACAGTTACACACGACACCTGCCTCGGTCAGCAGCTCATGCCAGTGCCACTGATTCCACACAGATGTTTGGCTGGCGTCAGAGGTTACAAGATGCCAGGAAGAATGAGGAGCTGCTCATTTTCACCAGATTCAAAATAACTCCACTGGGTTATTATGTTACCTAGCATATAGTACTGTAACTGGGTTTGATGTTGTGATGCTCTATTCTGTGTTATGAACGCTATATTCCTTTAGTTCCAATACAAGTAATAGAACTCTGCTGTTAAATTAGTTGTGTGCATTTTAAGTTATTGTGGGCTCTTACTAGTGCATTATATTATGTTTTAGCATTAAAAAAAATTATGAAAGCTGTCAAAAAACGTTGGAAAATAAAATATATTTCAATTCAATTTATGCAAAAAAGACAATATGGAGATGAGGACAGTGTAAATGTTCCATTATAAATAGCTAAACAGTACAGCTTGTATTGCATACAAATACAAGTAAATTGACATCTGTGAAACTTTAACAGTAAACCTCAATTGAGGTTTCTTGACTAAACGCAGTATAACAAGCAACAACAGACATTGACCTTTACCAGTTACAAAGTCAGTAGACTAAAAAACAGAAGATAAAAAACAAGATAAAGTGGTGTAGTAAGGCGTTGGTCCACTACATTTCACCTTATCATCATTACCTCCAGTCTGTGAACTCCAAAGGATGAAACAAGGGCTGTCATTATAACTGACAAATCAATTGGTGTTGGTGATTATCATCCAAATAATTGCAATTAATGGATTAATAATCTTTTTTTCTGTTCATTCTTTGACATTAGTATTTTATACGGCTAAAATTAGTTTATATATACACGTACAGTACATTTAAGAAGAAGAAGAACCATTGACTGGCATAGAAAACTGGACCACATACATACATACATAAAAACTGCATTTCTCATTGCCTTTAAGCCTTAAGATTTCGGTGTAAATAAGCGATAGAAGTTAATCGCCCAGGGACATAGGGGGTCCACTGAGATAACATCACTCAAAGAGCACAGTTGAAACCTGGGAAACAGTGGAATACTGTATGATGTGAAAATACTGATGTGTTCCATCCAACTGTTTTTATACAGGTGAACAGAGAAGATTAGCATGATTATGCAAAATAATTGTGATTAGCTCAGTGAATAACAGTGAAATGGCTGATTTTGTAACACCAAAAAGATACTCCTTCACATGGTGTTCTGCTGATAGTGGTGCAGTGTACTGTGTAACACATTGCTTCGTAATGTCCATATGTGATAAACTGGTCTGAGATCTGGTGACTGATGGCCATAGAATATGATTCACTTCATTTTCATATTCATCACAACATTCAGTGAGTCCCCATGCCCTATGGATGAGGACACTGTCACCCTAGAGGAGACCACTCCCCTCAGCTCATAGCAATCTGCTCATTATTTTCACTAGAGCATTTAGTGGCTATTTTGGTAACCTCAGTTGTTTCCTGGAGAATTAGTTCCCTTATCTCTTCGCCTTCTCTTATAAGTCCAGTCACCAGGCACAGCGACTGGCAGAGGTCACATCCTATTCATCCCAGCAGTGATAATTACGACATTCTTATGGAGAGCTGAGTGGCCCTTTTGACCAGAGAGTCCCCTTGACTCATATACACAGAGAGAAGAGCAACGTGAGAAGAATTTATTGGGACTGATGAGTGGAGCCCTCTGGACTGAGCCAGAAACACACACGCAAGAACACACATTACGTAAATAAAGCCCAGAGGAGCAGCACTGTGCTGACAGAAACACAGTGCATTTTGGAGAGGCCTTGTCTGGGACGAGATCGAGGAGTCAGCACTGCCTGTTAGAGCGTCCCAGCCCAAAGTCTAGGGGACTCAGAAGGGGGATTAGTGGGGATTTAGAGAGCAGTAATTACCCCTGCTTGTGGAGGGTCTGGTAATTAAATTACCTTAGCAACCCCGTTACTGCCCAGCCACACAGATTTTCCAAGGTCAGCTGGAATGAAATTTTAGAATATGCAAAATTTGACATCCATTTTCAACAAAAAAAAAAAGTCTATTCAAACTTAGATTCATCTTTAACATATACATTGAGAATCTGAGTGGGGGCCACATGCCTAATGTTTAACAGAACACCATATTTATATCCCACGTCAGGAAGATTGGATTTTTCACCACTGTCCTGTGGGGCTTATCACAAGACAATAGAACATGTCAACCTAGCCTGTGTCCCTGCAGGAAAAATATATACATTATGGTTATGTAAATAGAGGCTCATCTGATCACACAAATTTGCCATAATAATTTAAATAATATAGCATTTCAAGCAATCTAATAAACAAACATAAACGGAATAACAGTGGGAAATGTAGCTTAATGTTAACTGGTACAAAATGTGTAAACTCAGAAAAAAAAAACAACTGACATTTTATCTCCACAAAGGCTGAAAAAATTCCCAGACATCATTCAACAATCTATTCAATCATCAGACAATATATAAAAAGGTAACCAATGATTTTTTGCATTAAGAAAATATTGATGGAAACAGTAGAATTCCAAAGAAAAAAACGCAAATTAATGTAAATTTGGGTAAAATGGAATTCCTGTTTTCAAGTAAATTCTGAAGTGGACATTTAACTCATGACTGATCATGTTTTCTCAGATGTTACAATAAAGTGTAAAACATTGCTTGATGGTACAAAAAGTAGTGTGGACTGATGAGTGTTTGAGTATGAAAATGATGTGACCGACACCATCATCAAAACACAAATGATTAAATGTCCTTTGAAAGAATGGTGTCCATCTGGCACATAGTGGTAAAACTCCTTTTGAAGAAATTTGACATTGTTTTCTCCTCAAATTTGTCACCTGTCTACAAAAGTGTTTACTGGTTCACTGAAAAATTGGAGGTTAACGACCGGTGGAGACAGAGAAACCAGTATCAGAGTTATAGGTAGAGAGATGTGTGGGAGTAGCAGCAGCTCCCACTCAAAATAGGAAAGTCACGATCCACTACTGAACACCATGTGCTCTTCTGCTCATACTGACATGTGAAACACTCCAACCACAGCTCTCATGCAGAAATGTCATCTCACTTTCACTGTGGAGTGTCCATTCCTGCTCATATTAAGACTAAGCACAGACTCACAAGTCATAAAAGTTAAGAGTGCAATTTACTTTTACACTAAATTAATCTTGCTACCAATGAAGATATGAATTTGTCCACCATTGTTATGTGTAATTCAATCGTTTATATTCCATCTTGCCCAGTGTGAAATAAGTTACCTATATTCTGCTTCTTAAGATTCATAAGCTGTAGTGATAACATTCCAAACCCACTTTTAGTGTATACTGCATAAGCACTTGAGCAAACGGAAATGCACACTGATTTGAATAAGGGCTCACACACGCAAGCTCATAAACACATTCATACCTACTGTATTTTTTCCATCACAGCAAAATGCATTGCTATATAATCAAATGCCAACTGAATGTGCTGCAATTCAGCTCTGTTCTTTAAATCATCACCTGATCATATGCAGTACAGTTATTTACTTCATTCACATACTAACACCCACAGTTGTTGCCCTACTGTAAATCTGCGGTCAAAGTTCAGAAGATGCTACTGAAAAATGAAAATGACTATTAGTGGATTAAGGTAAAAGAGTTCTAAACTGAATAGAGTAAAAATGATTTATCCTTCATCAGTGAGGATGATATTTAACCTTAATGGTTTTGAAAATGGCATTTCACATTAATGCCTGGATTTTTTTATTATTCATTGTCATGCAAGTGTATATAAATGTTACGGCATTCAGTCTTGATGGTATTATTGAAAATAATAATTCACAGCAGATAATTTGCAGTTAGACTCAAGTTAAAAGGATGATTTTAAACAATGGGAAGTCAATTTAAATGTAGTTTCATTGTGTTTGACCAAGGTTAATTTGATTATTTTACATTTAAGCTTTACATTTATTCATTTCTATATGAGCCAGTGTTTTTGCATTGGTTTAACACTATATCTATTCGTCAGCAAGTGGTTCATCTACATAGGTTAAACACTGACTTTTTGGAATAAGTGTTTTCCAAAGCAAGGAGCATTAATTTGCTGCATTTGAAGTTCTTGGGATGGATGGGCATGTATTCTGTGTGCTGACATCAGCATGGCCAGATCTGCTGCTTGCTAGTACAGTACGTGGCAGCACAATTGCTCATTAGGCAGAGCTGACTGTGTCTGTCAAACAGGTGTGTTTGGGGGGAAAGGCGGACAGCCATATGTTCCTTGAGTCTGTGGAGGATGATTGATGTCCTTATTGTACATCAGGTGTTAAAATGCAAGACACTGAAAATCTTTGCTTTCTTTTTTTCTGTCTTTTCTCCATTTTGTACTTTTCTTTTTTACTTCCTGTGATTACTGAGGGGAGACAAACAAAAGAGGAGGGGCGAGGATTGGCAACTCTCCAAAAGTGAGTCGATCAACAGACATGTATCACATAACGGTGTCATTACCTTCCACTGCAGCCCACTGGAACATGTAGAGGACATGAACAGCTGGTGCCAGATACCCTCCATAGCACCTGACGGGTGTGATGCTATCGACTTGGCAGAATTAGGCCGCCTCACAGAGCCATAATTACAACAAGAGATCTTAATCTCAACTGTGAGAATCAAAGCAAAAGAAAACTGGGGGAAATGTCTATGAGGAAAATTTCCCAGTCACGTAGGCAGTCTGAAGTCACACCCTCCACCACACGATCCCACCCCTGATTCTCCACCCCCAGAAGTCACCTTGACAGTGCCCTTCACAGCGCTCCATCACTGCGCTGCCTGCATTTGACAGAGAAGCTCACAGGCATGTTTATACAATAATCTAAAATCCTGCAAGGTATTTTTGTTACTTTGACCGAAAAAATTAAATAATCACACCAACAAATCAATCCAAGCTAAAAATACCATCAGATTTGTTGTAATGTAAGTGCAATTTAAACTGGATTTATTTGAAAAAAGTACACAAATAAAGATAAGTTCACAAGCCATAGAGCCATACATCTCCAGGCAAAGTTAGACAAGTGCATTGAAAAGCTGAAGCCTGTAGAAAGCTGCATTAGCAGAGTTCAGTAGAGGGTGAGTTAACATCTCCATTAACTGGTGTCATAGTGTAAGTTCAACACTCTTTTCTCCATTTAGAGGCTTGGGACCTGCATTTATGCTCTGGCTAAACTACTAGCCTGAAGGCAGAGGAAGGTACAGAGGAAGGAACTCTGGGACTCTCAGTTTAACCTTGTCTGCCCTAATGGATGCTGGTGAATTGCATTGTTTTGCCAGAGAAAATGAGGGCCTGCTCAAGACTCTCTGTACTTCCTCCTTCCTGAGAAGATAACTCCTCCTAGTTCTGCTTTTCACTTGTCTCCCCCTTCTCTCTCCTTTCCTCTGTCTCTCCATGGACGCACTGTGCCACTTTGGATATGTCATGAGCAATAAGGATGAAAAATTGGACTGCTCTTTGGGTCCCCAGTTGGCGGGCAAGCTCCATCCTCCACCTTCACATGCCTGGAGGTGGCCGAGCTCCATGCTTATGAAACAAAATAGGATTTAACAAGACCAGAATCACTGACAATGCCTCGGTAAATAGCCACTGAACCCTGCCTGAACCAGCATTGACAGTTAAATACATACTTCAACATAGATGTGTGGAGTGAAAGGAGGGAAACTAATGGCAGGCGAAGGAATGTAGAGGTTGGAATTCAGTATAAAACACAAAGGAAACAACCATAATGTATGAAAAAATACATGCCAATGTCGGCACAAGTTACACTGGGATATTTGCTCCCCATTAATGCTTGGCTCTGTACAATTTCAAGGATCATTTTAATCTGCACCTTGTGACTTTTTGCACTTCACTCTATATCTACTGTAGTAAGATAAGGTATACCTGCAGGCCAGTGTCAGAAACATACATTTTAATACTGTTGATTTTGTACAGTCTGTTAAGTCTTAGCTTTTAGTCTGAGCTCTACTTTAAGTGCTTTTGTCCTAATAAAAAGCTCTTCAATGTAATAGAATGGAGGATATTAAATCCAGTTAATGTGCCCCCTTTAAATCTACTCAATAATGTGTAGATATAACATCCTTGCAGTAAATCTACACAAGATTTCGGAGCATGATGCGTAAGAGGAAATGATACAATATTAAGTTTGCGCTTTACAAAAGCACTTTACATATACATTACAAAAGAACATTGTTTGTTCATTAAAGCAGGTAAAGTGTTTGCATAAAACTGCTAAGTCTGAAATCATCTTCTATTCTTTGTATTCGGCCTGTTGTCATCAGATTCCCAGATGACACATGATATGTCATGTTGTTTTTCTTTTTCTACTGATAACACGGCTTGCACGATGACAGGTGGATGTAGTATTCAACTACACATTCTATTCCATTCTGTGATAAGGACAAATCAATAAGACATTAGTCAAAATCATGAAATCAGTCAAATGTATTGTACACAGGTAATCTATTGTCACAGTGTGAAGAAACAGAGACTGTTATGTTTGCCAGAAGACAATCTGCATAACTGACAGCTCACTGGTTTTCCATATGGCACATCTAAACAGTAGGTGCATCCATAATTTGGTTCTCAGAGCAGTTAAATTGTCTTCAAGGGTCAAACCATGCTGCTAATATTTATTCATAGTCACAGCTTTAGCCTCTTTGTGAAATTCTAGTACACATTCAGGTTTGGGTTGACAATGTTCCAAATAATCTTTAAATAAATTAGTATACCTGATCTGTAACACATGCACCCAGAAAGCTGTATTGTTTTGTTTAAGCAGATGATTTAAAGCAGGGTTGCTGTTTATAAAGGTTTAAAAAGAAAATAATGCTACTCTAGGACTATATGAAATATATAGCATGTCCAACAGTATATTATTTGAGTGGGGATGCAGAGATGAATGGACAAAAATAACTAAATAACTTATGATGAAGCTCAAAAAAGAAACAAAAATACATTCTGCATCTCAGCACTGACGTGAACAAAAAAGAGAAGTGAGTTTGAGTTTGGACATTTTCTTTTCAGTGAAAGTGACACACAGTTGAACCTCACAGACACAGGCCTATGGCATTTCATCAAAATACAGATGTTTGTGTTCTAGCAGCTACAATGGAAAACAGAATAGACATTAACCTTTAACTTTGTCTTAAAAGCTTCCTCCATCAGCAGGCATTTACATCTAACGGAGATGGAGGACAATAAAGTCCATGACTATATAAATAAATAACAAATAGTACCCTTTTAAGCTGGTTTGTCTCCAACATCTGAATTATATACGGCAGAAAACTCTTTGCTTGGAATTACAATTATTTCTTACCTGTAACCTCATATATATCGTTTCATTAAGGGACAATTGATGGGTTCAATATTAATCAAGTGAAACCTTAGAATTGAACATGGTACAATTAATATTTTAACGCTTAGCTGAAGTTAATAAATTACAAGTACTGCAGACAAAGACAAATAAGCCATCTGAAATCCCAGATTGATCAACGAGCACAATAGGCTCAAACTAGTGTATGTAAGAAACTAGACTCAGGTAAGTGAATCTTTTGCCCCCAATAAAGGATCCATCAGCTCAGTAATCTGTGTCAGTGGTGGGGTGGCAGATATCCATTATCAATGGCCTGTTTTCACAGACAATTGGCCACATTCAGTAAACGGCCGGTGGAGACCAACCATGTGTTGGAGAACCAGTACAGAGAGCAGCTGGGGATCTCCTCCCAACAGATGCTGCCTGTTGTGGAGGTGTGGGAAGCTTTCCAGTATAGCCTTGGTGGGAAGAGTGGGTGTCTGGGTCCACTCATGACTCCTGCTGAGTATTTCTTTCATGAGGCTAATACTCATACTACTAGGCTAATAGCCCTCAAGTGATTTATGAGAAACAAACTATTGATATATTTCACCTCTGTCTATCTATTTCACTAATTTAGAAGTCAAAACATGCTGTGGTTTTGGAAACCGTACAGATATAAAATGTAATACACTATAAATATGTGGAATTAAACATAACTTTATAATATCACCATATACATACGAATGCAATCAATATCTCAATTTTACCATTGAATGAAAATAGTTTCTGAATTGTATGTGTTTTGATACACAGCATAATTGTTGATTCTTTACAGGTGTCAATTCACATTAGAGTAGTTGGCTCTTTAGTTTAATCAGACAAACAGTTAAAAGTGGTCCAAAGTTTCTACTAAACTCTGCTAGGGAAATCTAGATAGATTCCTGTCACCAAGTTGTTCCAGTAGTGGCGCAGAAGACATGTCACAGGGTCAACAACATCAAGATCATCATGTTTTTCAAGGACTCCACATTGTCAATGACATATTATGATGTAACATGAAAATGTCAGGGAATCAACTAAAGTAAGACCGCTGCAGTAAGATTGTGGATGAAAACATCCATAATGATCAGATGATATGGTCAGAACAGCAATGTTCTTTCTTTGTCTTTGTGGCAATCAGATGAAACCCTGCAGAAACACAGAACCTCAACGATGGTTCAGCATCATGATAACTGTTAGCCAACACCCAGCAACTAACCCTAGTCGACATCAGCAGCATTCTGTACTGTTGGTGTGTGCAAGTGAAATGCCCACTGATGATTTGCCATTCATTCTCCCCCTCCTTCTGTGAAAAGTGCATTTACTGGCCAACTGATGCACAGATTAAAAGCTATTACTTCTATTTGGCAGGAGCATAAAAGAAAAGTATTTCAGGCAGCCATTCATTCATATTTCAATGTGCTTGTCGTGTCTTATCAAAACTCTAAATTATAATTGAAAACGAAAAGGTAAATAAGTCCTACATTATACTTCACTAGACACATTTAAACATCCTCATGCACTTTGCAGGAGAGTATTTTTTTTCTCCAATGACCTACAGCCTGTCACATCAGAATATTAGTTAAAAATGACACACTGTACAATTAGATATAATAACACATCTGTTCATAATGCATTAAAGTTTCCATTTCACTTTACATTACACATACTCTGCATTCTGCAGTATTTCAAACAATTCCGGCAAAGTGCTCCAGTTGTTAGTTGTGAGGAATTTATATAATTTATATTTATGTCCGTGAATTTACAACATTTGGTGCATTTTGTGACTGTGATTACATGTGTAAGCCTTTTTCATGTGTCCTATTATGTCACATTGTAGTTGGATTGGCTTCTCATCATGAACTGAATGTCTGGCCTTAAACATTTCACATTTCACAGCTGTTCCTGCATGTAAATCACATATAGAGTGCAGGCTAGGTTGACAGCAAGTTGTAGCCCAATCGTGAGCATCAGTGATGTGTCACCCTTAGAAATGCAGTGCTAAATATGCATGCATAACAAATAGCATGATCAGAGCACAATGAGCATGTCATCGTGATATTAGTCTCTAGCAACTGAGTATTTGCCTTTGTGACTTTGAGCAGCCATCTGCACAAGTCCTTTTGTGAGGCTTCATAGAGCACAGTTCCTGTTTCCTGCTGTGTTTTCACATTTTCTCCTCCAATCCTTCTGCTCATCAGCTTTTAACCGATTTTTAAAATACTTGGATTCACACTGACAAATCCTTGCTTCAATTTGGAGATGTTTCTGGAAGCACAGTGCATGGTTCAACCCTGTTCATCATCCAAACATACAAATGACACATTTCTCCAGGAGACCACAACAGATTCCAGCCAAGTAGTTACTGTCACACATTTCCTGTTTGCACAGATTATTAGACCAAAATCTGAATCCGCAGCCACAGCCACATTACAGACAATTTCTTCATGCAGTAACATCCCATTCTATTTTTCCAAACATGCTCCAATATCAACAGCAGAAACGATATTCATTTCTCTCACAGCATTCCAGATATGGTACATGTAATGTACTGTACAATCTCCAAGCTTCAACAACCTGTGCAGCAGCTTATGTAACAGCATGATGAGGAAGCAAGGGCCACAATCTTTAGATCTGAGAAGACCGAGAACCAGTCAAGGGGGATGGGAGACACTCAACAGTAGAGATATTACCACAATAATCTGCACTGAGAGGGAGAGCTGTGGAGTAAGCTGACCTTCAAGAGTTAAACCTGCCAATCAAAAGAATGTTTCCCATCTCTTCCAGGCAGTAAGGCAGAAAGCAAAGCCCCAGATATGTCAGCTGTGTTCAGATGTATAAATGATGCGGAGGCACAAAGAGCATATCTGCACCTCGTTCCATTTCAGAACTACTGTGATTTAAAACACCACAGAGTGAAATCATGTGCATGTTTTCCAATAAAAGTCTGCCAGGCCATGGTTTTGATAGCAGATGCTTTAACCATTAGACTAAATGCAAGAAAAGACCAACAGCCAGTATTTCCCAAAGTCTCAGTAGCGCCTTTTACACAGCACTTCTATTCCGGGAATATTTCACCTTTATTC
>JAPQRQ010000005.1:17718794-17747009 GCA_037367365.1 Apogon talboti | reverse complement strand
TTTAGTCTTCGGAAGCGAAGGAAACGAGCAGGGGGGAATCAGAGAAACAGAGTGTGGAAATTCTATACACGAGACAAATTTAACACAGACTCAGAAGCAAAAGCAGAGAGCGGACAGATAAGCGGGAACAGAGTGAAAACACGTCTGCTCTGTTCGATAGTGGCTGCTTGTTGTATGGATTTAGAAACAACAGTTTGAAAAACGTATTGATTGGACGTAATGCAAAGAAATCAAAGTACATGTCCCAATAAGTGCAAAAATGGCAAGAAGCTCTTTGTTGCTGTTCAAAGAACAATAAATCCATTATTTCTCCAGAAGAACCTGGTCAATACTTGATTCAACAAAAGTCTGAAATATAATGAAGATTAGACTTAGATGTGGAAGTATAAATGGAATCCAACACTACTAAAATCCCTCCACTTACTATATATTAATGCATAAGAAAAAACAAACAAAAAAAAAACAAGTTAAAAAGTAAGTGGAGTTTACAAGTACCTCCCTGTCGCACAACACTTTGTCTCCTGCTCATTGATACCCTGCCTACCGAGGGATTAGTTTTGAGTCTTAACTTTCAATCTTTTCAAAAACTTTTGAAAAATTTACACAAAAAACTATGCAAAACGCACATGTAAAGAACATGTGTCAAATTTGAAAAGAATCAGGTGAATGTGTCTGAGAAATGAGTTGGCCCTCTGGGCCAGGTGGGGTGTAATAACAACCAGTACAGTACTGTTAAAAGATACAAGGAACTTTACACACAGTCTGTCTAGGCTGGTGTTTTATTGCAGCTTCCTTATTGAACAAAACTCTTCCAGGATGTCATGTTGGCGGTCAACACTTTGAACCTGATTGTAGCCTTAGGGCTGTGTACTCAAAGTAGTAGCCTATACTAATGTTCTCTCCTGTCTCTGCTCCCTGCAATGTTAATACCGGGTTAGAAATGTTAAGTGGCAGGGAGCACTTTAAAGTTTTTTGCTTTTGTTTTTGTTTGTTTTCCTCTAGGGACCTGGCTTTGAGTCTGCCTTGATACAACCCAACCAACACCAAGGGCAAATGTCATGTGACCAAGGGCTAGCTAAACAAAGAAAAAAGGTGATTTACAGTTACTCCTGGGGAAAAGCAAGAAACAGATGGATGAGATAAAATGCAACTTATCAAAAACTAGTTCTTTCATCCTCATATATATAGGTGAGGTGGAGGGGAGGGATGTATTGCTCCAAAACATGATTGATAGTGGTGATAAAGGTGGTGAAAAAGAAAATCCAAGGTTGAAACAATGAGAGATGATCAATAATGTGACACAGGGCAGTCAGACCAACAGGTTAGACTGAAATGGTACCGGGTAGATTGCACAGGCTCCAGTCACACCAGTCAGTACTGAAATAAAACTATGGCAGCTCCAGGTGTGATGTTTGGAGTTATGAATCCTTTACTACCTGACAAATCACTGGTTTTGTTTCTATAATTACACTCTAATGGAAGTGTCTTTGCTGGTTACTGACAGACAAACTCTGTTTCTACAAGAAGTAAACAGAGTTTTATATCTTTGTTGAGTTTGAGGAGAGTGCAACAGTTTTCTGCTGATATAGACCCAGAGGTATGTCATTCTGTATAAGAATCTGAACAAGAAAAAACAATGTTATAAGCACACAAACACAACAGAGACCTCTAATATAGGCGTAAAGAGTCATTATCAGTGGCAGTTACTGCTCATCAACCCTGCCAGAAATTTAGTTTGCCATCTTATTGGTTGTTTCTTTGTTGTAATATAAGTAAGTATTTGTTTACCATAATTCAAAGGTGATAAAAACTTCCTCAAAGTTTCTCCTCAATACTGAGAGCATTACAATACTTACAGCATCAGTTGTTTTTGACAGCAGCTAACGTAATATCATGAATTAGCGTTAATGTACACACCACTTTTAATTGGCGTGTTATATGGACGCATTTAAAGATTTCCACGTGCATTTGAACGCCGCGTCAAATGACAGGTGTTTAGGGTTAGGATTAGGGGAACTGGAAACAGAGGCAAAAATAAACCCGCGATCAAACGGCATCCACTGCCAGGCCAAAAGTCGCAAATGCGTACCTACAGCACGCCAACCGGCACCGAACTGGTGTGTCATACAACGCATTTTCATGAGATCAATCTGCAGCAGCAATACTGTTTAGGTCATGCTCAGTTAGCTTTAGAGAAAGTGCCAGAGCTTGGTTTGATATAGTGTCAATCCAACATCCACCCTTTGTGCAAACTGCCCACTGAGGAACAGACAGGAAGATTCAACTCTTTAAAGACAAATTACTAGCAACCAAATCAAGGCACTGATTAAATTTGTAGCAAATCATAAACGCAGGCAGCATTATGATTATTACAAAACGTGACTGGCTATTACAATTAAGCTGCATGAATTATCATAATTTCTGTGAGACAGGTTTATGATTGCCTTAAAGAATTTATTATCTATTAAGCCAGTAAAATATGAAAAAATGGGATAACGACATGCCCATAATGTCACTGACTGTTTTACCTATCAGCATTTGGAGTCCACGTTTGAAAAACTATTTCAAAGATCTGTCAATTATCAGAATAATTATTCTCAAACAAACAAAATGTGTAAGAGCAGTGGAGGGAGACAGAAACGGAAAGAGAAATGTGATGAGCAGAGCCAAGTCTCATCCTGACTCTGCCACGGCCAGATGAGCACCCACCTGATCACCACCTCTGGGGGCCACTGAGCAGCACACAACAGCTGGCAGTGCCTCGTTTACTGCCTATGGATTGTTCCCAAGCAACACCAATTATAAGTCTTTTATTGACAGGCAGAGACGTAGCGTAAGGCTTGGGTTTTTATCTCAACAGAAGCATGAATAAGTAGCTTGGAAGTGACAAATCAAAAGAAGAAAACACATATCATGGAGGGAAGAGAATCTGTCAGACTTTGTGAAGAACCACTGAAGGTATGCCGCCATCTTGAGTCAGTGCAAGTGCCATCGCTCACAGTGAGTCATGTTTATATTTAGATTGGGGAGGAAGAGGAGCAACCAGGCAAATAATGCACATCACCTTCCCCGGTGGAAGCATTTGGCTGTGTGTGAGAGAGAAAGAGAAAATTTGTCTGTGTGTGTGCGTATGCATGTGATCCACTGTCTGACCTAGAAAAGCAGTTGCACCAATCAGAAGATTCATAGCAGCTGGGCAACACACTGCACAGTATAAATAACTTGCTGTGTGCTAGTTGCATGCATAATTACAAAGCAAAGCAGCAGAAACATGGAGTTTAAAAAATTAAGCCAGACTGAGTTCCCTCTCTCTCCTGACTTGGACATTGTGTGGTCCTGTACAGCAGGTGGGGCTACAGTATTTTGGTGATCATTCAACATACATAATGCTATGACTGCTGGCAGTAGGCTACACATACTTGTTAAGATACTTAATATAACTGAGGAGTTCTTGCTGTAGATTAAATGCTGATACCACAATTGCTCATTTTTGAAGAATAAATACGATCTCAAAGGACAGAAGAGACACTATATCAAGATAAGACGCAGCATGTAAAATCATCAGATAAAACCATCACACTCCGTAGTTTCTTATTACTGGGGGTTTAACTTTATCACTGTTGTAATGCTGCTTTGGAGATATAAATGAAAGATCACATACTGTGTTTCTATACAGATTCTGAAAGGCTGTGTTTCATCAGGATTGGTTTCATTATAGTGCTAGACTAATCCACCCAAATTTTTCATTTATTATTACACAGTATGTCATTACTGCCACTAGGGGTCTCTCAGTCTAAATAAGCAATACACACATAGCATCAGCAATTACCTAACATGACTGGGACATTTACAAGTATTAAACTTTGATTAATATTACCATATATTCATGTTATACCATTTCATTCTAATGCAATAGCTGCAAGTAACATTAAAGAAATAATGTTAATAGAGGCAATAGGATTCTATTGATGTTTTCACCTAAAAATGCTACACATCTTGAACTTTACTGCACTTAACTATATGAGTGAATACAAAGTAATGATAGACTAAAGTTGATGAAAGTGATGGGAGCACTATAAGAATAGTACTAATTAAATCCTGTCACACAAATAGTATAGCTTAGTATACAGCAGTAGTAACAACTGCTACTAAACATTACAGAAAAAACAAGGATGTTCCCTAACCTAGCAAAAGGTAAATAAGAAACAGATAGAGATTAAACCGCGTCTGCAGGAGCACCACTGAGTTCAGGGAAGAGGAAGGGAATCTGACTGGAGGTCAATGGGAGATCTTGGCGAGCAGAAAGGGCAGAGAAATCAACAGGCAGCAGAGGATGCTTTGACCTTTTACTGGTTGTTTCAGAGCCAAAAGAAGGGCAGGGGGCTGGGTGGAGGAAGCTCTGCCCGCGGTGAACTGGAAGCAGATCTCTGCCTTCTCTCAGGAGTCGAATAAATATCATGGAGACTGTGGGAGTTATGGACGCTAACAGGTCTGTGTAGCTGTCATTGGAATTACATAAGATGGGTTACATATTTCTGTCTCATCCCTAAAAATCTATAGAAACATGCTTTTTTCCTGTTTTGGCCTACACAACAACTGAAAACACAACATATTTAAAATCCGTATTGTATTCAACACTGTTACAGCCTGCAATAGTGACAACTCCATACATCTGACTTCACAGTTATCCTTTGGTTTACACTGAAGCCTGTGCCCTTTTCAATTATTAACAGTGTGGTTATCCAAGAGTTTGTCAACAGCATGTTGTCTGATAAATATTAAATTATGTTATTATAGTCTGTGTCACAGGTCACATTATAACACAATGAAAAAAAGCCTCGTGTTCAACAGCAGATCCCACAGCATAGAAATTTCAGGGTGGGCTCAATTTTCATATTAATCTTATTGTTCAGCCAAGAAGTTAACCTATTTTCTGGCGTTCTGAGACAGAAACACCCAAGGAAATTTTAAGTGGGTTACGAAGAGGAAAACATGACTCTCTTTGGTGCTCATTAAGGTTGGCAGAAATCTCATCAAACAGACTGAAAAGCAGAAGAAATCACATTTTTTAGTAAAAGATTGAGACTGGGGCTTGGGTAGAGGTTTTGTGCAAGAATAGTCTCAACAGGCTCAGGGACACATTAGCTTAGTGAATTAAATTGAGCTGCAGTATTTCAATGCTATCTGAAAGAAATGTAAAAGAACAAAACCCACACATGAAAAGCTTTCCAACATAATTTTTTTATCAAAAGCTGAACGTCATTTCCATCTGCCCTAGACTACAAACAGCTAAAGCTACTGTGACGTGAAAAGCAGAAATGGGAAGGCGTCATGTAATGTCAAATAATCACAGATGTGATGAAGGGCAGATGAAAAATTATTAAATTATTAAAAAGTTATTTAAGTCTAATTCCAGGCTGACACTTGAGAGAAACCATTTACATATAAATGCAAGGCTCTGATGAGTGGCATTATGAAATATAGCTTTAAAGAAGACTTTTGTAAAGTTGCTGAAATATCCGTCCACCTGTATGGTAGATCCTGAAGCTTAGATGTGATCCATTAACATCAGCGGCCAAACACAGCTGCTGTCTAGACTAAGGTGGTAAATATTGTCAGCTGCACCACACAAATCTGAAAATCTGACTAGACTATCTATAGAGTTTTACAGTAGCTGAATATTGTGACAAGAATCCTCAGAAAGAGCTTTACTGCAATACTTCCTGTTGTTGCTTATTACATTTTAAGTGTACTTAAGCTTCACTTAACTTTATTTCTACTCTATACTAACCAGCAAGTCTCTCTTTCATCTCATATTCAGCTCAGTGCTATAAATAGTTAACAAACACGCTCCAGTTAGCTTCATTTCCTTTTGTCTGTGTTGGGGCAGACGTGCCCAGAAATGTAATTTTTTATCCAGTTCAGAAGCTTTTCTTTGAAAAAATGGGCATAATTACAACATTGACCATCTATTGTTCAGGCTGGCAGTACTCCAGATGCTACCAGCATCATCAGCAGGAGTGAAAAACATATCAAGGGTATGATGAACATGACCAGTGTGACCATGAAGCAACAGAATCCAGATTCTCAGCTTCAATAAAAAGCCATTTTACAGCTCTGCTTAATTACACCCATAGGCCATAAACTCTGGGGAGATATGGATGTCACTGCCAACATAACTGGAACAAACACTTGCACAGTAATAGGTGCCCCCCACAACTATTTCTGCCCAGAAAAATGCTTTTTAGTATTTCAGATGTAACAACTACAACTGACACAATGCAGAATGCTGGTCTGCTTCAGAACAGAACAGGGAGAACATCAATAGGCAGAATGAACTGTTGCTATCGTCTGTCTCTGCAAACTAAGGATGATCTCATCAAAAATACAAAAAACACCAACCTTTATCTATGTATGAATCAATATTGCGGTGTTTTATAGGATCATTGTAGTATTTAGCAGTGGAGTTGCAAGTCACATGCCGAGTATCCATTAACCTCATCCTATGGTGTTTGCTGAATACATGAAAGATCCTGGTTAGAGCCAGTGTATGGGTTGTCTGTTCTGGGATTTTTGGCTAAGGGGATATTAACTCTGGTTCCCTCTGAAGTACTGAAAGACATGGCAGACTATGTGATCATTACATACAATGAAAACATAATTATAAGGCCAAATTTTACTGGTTTTTGCCACAGGATGCATCAAGACCCCTTCTTTACAAAATATTATATTCCATTACTGCATTTACATTCTCTTAAATCCCCCAATGTTTTACATACAGAACCTTTACCCACATGGCACTCATGAAATGTGTCTCTGCAGAACTGTATTCATATGTAAAAATGGTTTTCATATTTGGGTTCAGCCAGTGGCAATTCAAAATAGAATTAAAGACCTTGGTTTAGTACAGAAAAGGCTTGCAGAGAGTTATTAGGGCTAGACATTCACACAATCTCATTATTGTCAGTCGTTGTTTGGTATATGGCCTTCCTTACAGAAGGATTGTACAGATTAAGATTCATTTTAAATGGCTAAAGTACTTTTGTCTCTGTATTAGAAGCATTTTACAAAGTACAACAGTATGAGCTCTTAGATTAAACCGTAGCTAGGCTAACGTGTCACTGAAGTCCCTGTATATTGACTCACAATGTATTTAGGAACATCTTTCCAAATACCACACTCTTACAAACCAACCAAAGTGTGGCTGTTGGAGGAAGACAAAAAGTGACAAACTTTTAATTGATGAATTATGGCTTACAGAAATACAAAATGTCAATATGTTATTCCAGTTATAAGTAGAAAACAGAAGGACAGATGTTTTACATTTTACATGTGCGTTAACCATACTCTGTGTATAATTAGTGGACAGAGGAACCATGATATCAGTCATTGGTTTCTGAACTTGAAGCCAATAGATTGTGATTTGGCCATGTTGTTTTTTTGTTTGAAGAAGTGACCGTATTTGGACAAAAGGGGGGAGAACTACAGTAGCCTGTGGGGTCAAAGGTAAACTACTACTATGTACGAGCTAACTGACTGTAAAACAGTAAACTTCAGCAAGCATTGCTAAACATTTTACAGTAATGTTGGTCAAACCTACTAACCACAACAGGTGAGCTGTCTGTCTGGAAATATGTGTTTTAAGTGAGCTGTGTTTCTCCTGACATCTCATTTATGGAGGTAAAACTTATAAATGGACCACCAGATCACTTATTAGGAAGTCCAAATCAAACAGCTGAGACCAGAAAGAGTCCTGGAATAAAACTGACATAGTATTTTTATGAGAAGTCAGAGGTAAGTCTATACGAGCCAGGGTTTTCTGGACCCTTGTCCCTGGAATTAACACAAGTACACCATCAGACAGGTCCCATCCCATTTATATCTAATGTAAGTTTGACTTCAAAGTCTCTGTTTGTTGTTTAAACAATTAGAGGATAATAGCCACCCATGTGTGTGTCTATGCATAAAGCTTTGTAAATAGTATCAATCCATATCCACTTTACCAGCATATAAGCCTTTTGTTTCCCTCTCCCATAAATCTATGAAGAGAGATGAGGTCTGCACATTGACTTTCATCAAGGCCGATTAGCCCAACAGTCTCAGACATTCTGGATGCCCTGAATCCCATTCTGGAAATACTGGGCTATATTAGGCACGGTTGTTTAGCTCTGGCTTCTGTTTGGAGCACGCCTGCTTGTTGTTCAATAAAGGGTATTAGCTCTAAGTGAAGGAAATGGATGCTGACAGACCACACACACACACACACACACACAGGCTAAAGTGTGGTTCTGCCATATTGCTACATTTCGAAACCACACCGTTTTGTTCCGTTTTGTGATTTTGGCTCTTTAGAGTCGCACATAAATAAGCAATAAATGCACACTTATTTAGATGTTACCTACAACATAAAAGTGGAAACAATTCCTCTATTGCTGCTTCATTGTCCATTCAGATTTTACTGTAATATAAGGCACAGACATATGAAAAGAGGTAAGAAAAAAAACAGCTAAGTGCATTTCCCAATAAATGTATGTGGCAGAGTGAATGATCTGTGCAGGATGTATAATGACTTGAAAATTCTTGTTATCTCCAAGGAAACATAATTGCCATCTACTACAAAATAACAAGGAATTTTTGGACAACTTGAATCTTTACGTCCACAACTATTAAGAAACCAAATTTAGACAGGTTCTCCTTACAAATGTAAAGGGATTTGAGGACATTTCTCTTGATTAATGAGTTATATTACCTACAGTGCTGATGCGCTTAAGTTCATTTTTAAAGATATGGCACTGATATGTTTACCCCTTAGCATTCAATGTGTGTCTCAGACAAAAATTCTAGAGATTTCAAGACTTCTATCAGAATAATGTAAAACTTATTAATTATTAAGCAACTATGAGTTCCAATTCCCAAAGGGAATATCCAAGACTTCTTTTTAAGCTTGTTATTCATGTGTGATTATTTCTGGTTATTTCTGGCACACTGTAAATAAGGTTTACATGTTCCAAGATGTTCTTTCTCCCTCCCTCTCCCTCATCCATATTGTATAAACGCCATTATTATCTGGCTCATCTTGCTTTCAGTTGTCATGTGATTACTCATTAGATGTTTTCTCTCCATGACAGCATTCCTCAAGGTGACCCTGAACTGTAAAGAAAATCTATAGCAGTATCTGAGAGCTTCAGCAAAGATAACATGAGTACATGGTGAGACTTAATGTAAAAAAAAAAAAAAAAATCAATAATTTTTCTGTGTATTGATTTTGGGATGATTACATCACAAGTGTACTTGATGCTCGCATGTATCCTCTGGGTTAGGTTAACTGGAATTGGTACAGAAAAATAAGCAGTGGCATTTTTACGTAATTTTATGTCTTTTATTTGTGTAAAAATCATGGGCACCAACCCCTTAAATAGAGGCCACACACCTGGAAATTAATTTGATGCTTCTTATTGCTTTTTAATATCTAATGGGTCCAAAAACATGTACCAGACTGATGACCTCTCGCTGTCAAGCTGATGCAGCCAAGCTCAGAACAGATGAGCCTATAGGAGGTGAATACACTCATCCCATTTGCATGTGTATCTATATTTTCCTGCTTACAGTACACATTGCATTGAGAGAAATAGGTGACATTGAGTATACGGTGTGAAGGCAAGGCAAGGACCAATAAACTAGGTCCAAAATCAGCATTTAGGAGGATACCATGATCCAGAGATAACGCTGACCAGAAAATAATTAGAAAATATTTATTGCTTGTAGTTCTCTCTACTGACAGCGGGTGCCACTAAACCCCAGTGCTAACACTGAAACAAAAGACAAAATGTTTCTGCTGCAAGATTATATTGTGGCTGTACAGCTTCCCTAAATTACCTTCTCATTTAAGGAACAAGTAAGTCTAGCAGAAAGGATAAGGCAGATAAATGTGTGTTAAGAGTCAAGCCAGTACTGCTCATCCATCTGTGACACACTGAAAGCCAGCCAAGTATTCACCATCCAAATAAACAACACCATGTCAGCCCTCTGCAGCCCATCAATCTCCGTTCATCCCCAAGAGTCCCGTGAGCAGATAAAAAGCTAATCAAAACCTCCACCGTGTAATTCATCATTGGATAGTCATGAACACTCGATCTTCCATTCCTTTCCTTTACCTCCTTTGGCAGCATCTCCATTTCTCTGACAACTGAAGCATAGTGATCTTGACAAGCTAACAAATCAAATTTATCTCCATGCGGTCATTACTGTCCCCATTACAATATTTATATCCAATTATATATAGACATTTACTGGACCTTTACAAGATATTTTTCTATGTTTAAGAAGCCAATGCTGCTGCTCTTGCTGTGGTTTTCTGTTCTAGTTTGTACCATTTCTGGGTCCAGTCAGTGAGGAAACTGCAGAGACATGACAAGACCTCTCCCTCCCAAGTGAGCCGCTGTCCCACTTCATTGATTCTGCCAAATTTGTGTTTGTTTTTTTTTTTTACCAACTGTACATCTTGTCCACAATCTCTTTCTACCTTGAAAGTAAAATCATTCAGTGATTCCAAACCACTGATCTGTCTAATGACTTAAATTTGAATGACTGAGTAAACCATTGTTATCTTGATGAAAATGTCTCCAGCAGCACAGCAACAAGAGAGAGGAGGTCATATTATGAAAAAACATGTTAATTATATATAGAATTACACTGTGTATATAAACTATAGTTTTAAGTGTAGAAGTGGGAGTCTGCTATGATTTATTGACGAGGCATGTTATGGTGTGACTTTCATTGTCATATTTATGATTATCTGATATAACTTACATAAGTTCCCTCGCCACTCTAAATCATTCAGTGACATTCTGAGAATTGGAATAAAAATGTAACATTTTCCTTGATCAACAACTTAAAAAATCAACAATAATGAAATATGAAATAAGGGATTTTTTTTAAGTACCAAAATATATGTAATATAGATGAAAATGTATAAAGTGCACCTTTCCTTGGATATTCTCAAAATGAGAGTTTGGGAAATATTCATATAATCTGCATAAAATCATGATTTCTAGTACAACCTTGCATCATCCTTAGCAATATTAAGATGCATCTCACACAGCCTTTCTAATATTCAGAAATACATCAGTCAGGAATACAAAGATCTTCTGCTGCTTGCAGACAGACTTAATGAATGTTAAGTCCAAACTGCAAAGCCTAGACGCCATTTTAACACTTTGATGAAGGGGAAACCATTACCAGTGATATAGGAGCATGGTATGATAAAAGGGTCCAGACCACACTTGCAGTTATTGAGGGTTGCCACTACAACAGTGGTGCAATCCCATTAATGTAAGAGAATGAAAGGACTTTGTATGCTGTGCATTCAAACTGATAGGGCAAAAGGTGACAGTGAATCACTCTGATTTTGTATTTATACCTAATGAATATTTGTGGAACTATGATTGTTAACCTCTTTAAAGAGGGGAGGAAAATAATTTTATGGTGTATTAAAGGAAGACAGGACATTTTCATCCATTGCACTGTTTGCTTGATGTGATGGTATTTCATGGTATATTGTCTTTGTTCAGTCTCTAAAACCTTAATGTGCTCAAAAAAATTGTCATTAATTCAGTGAAAGCTCTTTATCTTTCATTTTTAGGGCCATCCCCTGAGTTCTATTTTTTTTTAACTTTGCCATTTTAGTGATAGGTGTAACTCATCCTCTGTGATTATAAGGCTAATTATTGTGCATACACTGGTATCTTAAACAATCTCTACAAGTATAAGCTTAGCAACCATTCGTGTATGGTTGGAAATGTGGAGACATACTATAAATACAGAAACTACACATTACATTACATACAAACACACGCATAAGTAATAGAGTAGATTTCTGGTAATGGTACAGGCTGAGGATACTCACCTGCATCATTATTGATCCAATATGTGCAATATATTGAGCCTGGTTCAGCAGCTGTTCTGCATCCTGCTGATATCCTCACAAAGTGAAAGAGAAAATGAAAGATAGTGTGAAGACCATCATTCTCAGGGGAAATACACTTCAAACACATGCCTCTGAATTTCAGCCCGTGTCTGTGTCTCTCTCTGTGTCAACATGGAAATTTTGACATTTCTATGGCCTTGCAATTCAATAGTGAGCAGTGGGGCTCCAAGATGGGTCCGCTGTGGATGGGTCCAGTGCTTGCAGAATTTATAGACCATTGTGAGACTGTTGTTTGCTGTTGAATGTATTATGAAAGTAATGCCACTGCTAATCATTTCATTTTACAATGCTACTATTTCATTAACAGTTTATTAACATTACATGTGCAGTATGGACTTTCTACCACTAGAGGTTTCTGACTTAAAACAATAATACAAGATGTAGGGTAGGTGACTTGTGAAGTGGACTGAGTTGTAAGTTGTTGCATCATAGTTTTTCATCACTGCAGCTCAAAAGCTGATATGTTTCAGACAGAAATCATGTTTAGTAATAAGAAATATTTACGGTTTTTTTATATTCATACGTCATTTCATTCTACTGACACAGACACAGGTAACAATGTTACTAAACATTGTTGTAAATATTGGATGCAAGAACACAACACAACAAACCACATAAGACAGGTCTAGGAAACAGGCTGAAACCTGTTCTTCCAAGATTAAACATTTGCAAATTATGCGTATGATGCTTTACATCTTGTTCAATGACAAGACAGAGTACAGTTTTTGATGCCTCAGATTTTACTTTGTGGAAATAAACTTAGAATCAAACCCAGTCCCCAGAATATTTATCAATTGAAAACCATTCTGTTCTCTCATTTAAATGATGCCACATCTTTGATCTTGGTGCAATTTCCCTGCGGTCTAAAACTTCCCTGTCCTTTCATCTAAGCTGAGGTTCCTGTCTGGAAACAGGTGTTCTCGTTGTTTGATGTTAGCCTGCGGTGGTCCAGCAGGTTTGGAAACATGAAGCAATCGTGACCCCATTCTAAAGACCCACAAAACACTCAACCCCCCACCTCCTCCCTTTCTGAGGAGGAAGCCAGGTGCCAAAAATACACGCAGCTGTGTTGAATAAAACATCTGACACACTGACTCCCTGACTGATGGTGGGACAGAAGGAGCCACCCTGGGGACGGTGAGGTCCGGGACTCACTGCATCTATATACTCAACTCATTACACAAGTTAATGAGAAAGTTTGTGTGAAGCAAGGCTTGGCCCTGACTGCCACCCCATCTAATGGAGGGAGCTGTCCTACAGGCTGTGGTGCTGAACCTGACTGCTCATACCTGAGGTCAGTCAGAGCGTAAGCTTCTGCTCTTTTGATGAGTGATCTGTACTAGCACACATGAAAGAAGATCTGTCTTGTCTTCTGTCTTCTACATACTCCCTCATTCCGTTCATTCCATATACATTCAGACTCAGTGCACACAAGTACACTCAGAATGAATTGGATTTTTGGGGGGAAACCCTACACATACTGTCTCAGATGGACATAGGAGGTAAAAAGTAGTGTAGTTCCTGCAGAGTTAAAATACGGCAAAAACAGAGTAATAACCAACAAACTCAATTAGCACACAAGTTTTTGGTGGTTTTTTTTTTTTTTTTATCAGCAGGAAAGGAGTCACATTGATCCCTACCCTGGCATTCAACCAAGACCCAAGAACCAGTGTATTTAAAAACATATTGATTGGATTTTTAAAAGACTAGTTAAAGAGCTGTGTCACATAACAAGAAGCAATACCTCTTTAAGCATCTGCACAACCATTAAAACCTGTTTTATTCTGAAACCAGTCCTGTTTTAATAACATTACAAAAGACATGCGGCTTCAGTATGTGTTAATGTGAAATGTGATTTGACACTTTGAATTCAGGATATAACATTATAAAATTACATTCTTGTGGTATGAAATGGTAAAATGATAAAATAAGCTAAGTAACACAAGACAGCAACAAACACTAGCAACTGATATAAAGAACCTCTACATCTAGAACACAATTTGATGTAGATTTCTATTTCTATCATGTAAATTTATTTAAACATCCACCAATATTTCCCTCATAATTCTTTCCATGGTGATCCTCTGAACCTGGTCCTCATAAAGACAGAGCATGCATCGCTGTCTCCTCAGTAATTATGGAAAATTCAAGAATCTGGGTCACAGTTCACAAATATTATTTCTGTTATGTTACCAGCAGACTAGTCCATGTCTCAATCATTCAAAAAAGTCTGCAATGATACCTCAGGACAAAGCTGAAATAAACATCAAAGAAATGTTGGTGAAGCAGGTTGATGTGAAAAACAATCATTTCACCTCCAGGGACAATTTTAAAAGAGGCTTTAAAAGAGTGATATTGTACTCCAGGGAAAGATGGTACACTTCTTTATTTTCCTGCTCTAAACAAATTCATTTGGAGCACATCCTGCAAACTCAATGTACCAGAGACACTGCCCTGGGGCTCTGTGTTTTTCTGGGAATATGCATCCAGAGAATGGATTATGCCCAGAGACTGATGGACAGAAAAACAGGGGAGGAGATAACAGAAAGGAGTGGAGAAGACAGCAGATAGATGGAGTGTAAACACAGAGGCAGTTAATATGTAGTGACCGCAAAGCTTCAGATGTAGTCATGACTCAGTGACTGTGTTTACTGTACACAGAGAAAGGCAGTGGGACACAACAGAGGAACAACATCATTTATGGGCTCACCTCAGAGATACGGAGGTCAATCAGCAGCTGGTCATTTGCTGTCAGGACACCAGAGAAATGACCGTGGTCTGCCCTCAGAGTACATATTTCCCTGGTATCTGAGCCTGTAGCTTATTTCAGTCACATAAACTGCACATATCAACATAAACCTACTAAAACAATCCAACTGTGTGCAGTCAAGTAAGTCACCGTCACCCAAGAGGAACTCAACAGCATGACAGGCAATTTCTGTCATTTAAGCCTTCTCCAAATAAGATTCTTAATATTTCTTTCCAATTAATTTTTTCTCTGGTTGACTGGTCAGGAGTGAAAAGACTGATCAGCACAGAGTATCGGGATTTTACCTGCTTAAATTATAACACAATTTGTGTTAGCAAAATTGAAATCCATGTGCACCAATGTGGAACTGAGGCCAATTAAGAAACGTTAACAGGACTTGTCTTTTCCCAGAAATTAATGTGTCAACAGTGATGCAGTTTGTGATGCTCACTGGCTAAATAGTATCAAGCAGCTCTGGACAAAATTAAGAGACCTTTGGTTTGTATGCATTTAGGTAAAATTATGTGTGTGTTCATTCTAGAGGTTACCAACAACATTTATGCCAAATTCCAAAGTCATGGCACTGTGGTGATTTAGGTATTTATTATTTTAATATTGCAATTGATATTGCTATTTATATTGGGCCGCTTGATCTATGCTTATTTTGTGTGTCTGCAAGCCCATGGGCTGAAAAGCTCTTGTGTGTCTGTTGTACTAGCTGAAAAGTCTTGTGTAATAATATGTTAGATCTTTTTAAGTTTCTGTGGGGCCAAAGAGCAATTTCCACAATGTGAACAGTAAAGATCTCTATTCTATTCTATTCTATTCTATTCTATTCTATTCTATTCTATTCTATTCTATTCTATTCTTTATTTGAAGAAAATAACTGGACAAAGTAACTTTTTTTAAATGTAGTGTTTTTAAATATGGTTTAGCTAACTTTGGACTTTTAACAACTTATTAGCAGTGAAACAACAGTCTTTCACATTTCTGTTAAGTGCTTTATGTTACTTGTCAAAATGAGTAAAATCCTACTCCAAAAAACATGTGACTGATTGACATTCTAGAGGGTTTCACTCTGTTTCATGTTTGTGGCTTTGTGGTTTATATTTGATCAGTAATGGTGATATACAGTACATGACAACTATTTCTTTCAAAGAAGAAGAAAAACAGGGTCATTTTTTAAAGTATTTTATAGTTGTTGTTTTATGTCTGATTTTTGGGCGTTTGAAGATCCAAATGAAGGTGTCCTCCTAAAATCAGTGACTCAACTCTGCCTTGAATATCAGTGGCCACCAAATATCATATCAGAGGCTGAGGAGGGACAGACAGATTTCAGGTTGCAGCAGTATCTAGTTGTGATGCTTCATTACGCCTGCTCCTCCCAAATCTGCATGGCAAAGATTCCCCTGGTAGCACCTCACATTTCACCATGAACAAGTAGCTGTGTTTCTGCTTTCTTCAAACTACATCCTCTATTGATTTAAAACAGAGATACATGGATATTTCAATGTGCAGCTGGTGCAGGTGTATCTGTCTATGCCTGTCTGATATTCAGATCCCACAGGGGTTCAACATGGGGTTGGTCAATCAGAGTGAGACGACGGGCTCTGACGTTATTGATGAAAGATTCTCATAATCTATGAGCAAGTAAAGAGGTGCTGCAGGGCTTTTACAACAAGGATGTTTGTGTGGGTGCTTAAGTGGTGGCCTGACGAAGTGGCCTTTTCCTGTCAGTGAAATGTTCAGCACTTTTACTCAAGACTTAAATGTGCAGCTACTGGTTAGTGGTTCATCAGCCTACATCATCAAAGGCACTCTAAAGCTTGTATAAGAAAGGACTGTTTGTGAAGTCCTAAACAGAAGGCATATCCATCCATCAATCCATTTTCTGAACCACTTAGTCCTTGAGAGGGTTGGGGGAACCTGGAGCCTCTCTCACCTACCAACAGGCGTAGGTGGGGTACACCCTGGATGATGGTTCATCACAGGCCTGAGCATCCATTCACTCTCACATTCATATCTAAGGTTAACCAGTTAACCTATTAATGCTGTTAATGCATAGTGGGATAGTGGGCGGAAGTTGGAGTACCTAGAGAGAAGCTATACAGACACAGAGAATCCACAGTATTCTTCATCATAAAATAAAAGAAGAGCCAGAAGAGGACATAGACCTCCTGGCCACCACAAAGTCAACCGAATTGGCATTATTGAGTTTGCAAGTAGTTTTACGGATGGACAATACATTCTCACTCTCAAATAATGATACAGATGCTCAGTCAAGGCATTACATTTCAATGCACAGAGTATCCATAGTACATCTCATATCATTTTTCAATGCATGGGAGGCATCACTTCCCTACTCACTATGTAGCCCAACACGCATCAGATTTGCATTAACTTCCCTCTGATAGCCTGCATGTTGAAAGCTGATGCCATAAGGGTCATGACCAAGCAGAGGAATGTGACAACTTTGCCACTCCAACAGTAATTTTAAAATAAAAAGTCTTTTGCCCGCAATAATACACAAAAATGCCTCAATAACTGAACTTCAGTGTGAGTAGGTGTCTGATTTATATAATTTGTAACTGGTTGATACATGGAATATTTTTGCTCCCCCCGGAGAAGAATTTGTAGCTCATGGAGAGCATCTTCAGCACTGACCACATGGCTTGTAAATTGTCATTTCTTACTGCTTCATTTGTTGCCGCTCCCCTGAAATCACTGATCTTGTTCTATTCCTGGGTTACAGTTACCTCTTTAATCTTCTTACACCCCCACTGGAAATTAATATAAAGGGTTTCTGCCATTCGTAATGGACATGGTCTCATTGTTCCGCAGAACACACACAGCAGAAAATAACTGAAACTACAAATAACTGAAATCATCTCAATGCAATTGCAGAGTAGATATCTACAAAATAAAATAAAGAGCTCTAAGACCAACAAATAGATTTTTTTCCCTCACTCTTTCGAACTTAAAGAATAGGAAAGTTACATTTGAACACAAAAAAATAATAACCAATTCACCAAAAATTATTTGGATGCAGTTAGAAGAAAGTTTGTTAGTATTCCTTTAGAAACCCAGGAAGGTCCCATATCTTCTTTCAGGAAGTATTCAACAAAAGCAAACCATTAAATATCAACACTGTATGTAACTCAGAGATTTAAAGTGTCAGCATTCAAGACACATGTGAACAAGACACATTATATTAGTGTTGGAGTCCTTTATGCATAATGTGATCTAATATTATTACTCCACTAATAACACTCTCTGTTGCCCATATCCATGCTAACAGCCCTGAATGCACTGACTTGGAAGTAACGAATGCCTCCCTTCTGCTCCTCTACAGCTGCAACACTATGCTATTGTTAGCTTACAAATCCAGCCACTTCACACACAAATATTTCAAATTAAAGAAAACATGCTGGTTGTTACTTCACAAAATATTGAAAATGAGACCCCATTGATGAAGTTCCCTCTGTGAATAGTCCATAATATGACATATGATGATTTAGTACAAGAGAATTAAGGTTATATTCAGTGTGGGCACTTGTGCACCTCTTCCCTGCTTCTGTCCTGAGAAAAATAACTCCACTGATTCGACTTTTAATTGGAATACTTGTCCATAATGATGGCAGCCTTTAAGAGTTTGTTTTGCAGTGCACAACGCATGCATAATCCACATTTGTAAGAGACTGCCTCTTCATTAACAGCGTTTAAGAGATGAATGTGAGGAAATCTATCATTATCGCAACTCGCAATCACCAAACCCTACAGCGGATGCAAACTCATAATCTTTTGCAATTTGCATATGCAATTAGTGTGAACTTCAAGGAAAGGATGTGATAGACAGGACTAAAATGCTTGGCGTAGTTGGTCTGATTGATCCCAATTTAGAGAGTAACCATGGTTGGCATTATGAGAAGAGTTGTACACTGTATCTCTTAATCCATTTTCAAATAACAGAACTCACATAGAATTACAATGATGGCTGAAAAGTCTGACCTACATGTGCCTTCATGGCAAAGTAACAGGGTGATATTAAGATATTACATTAACCTTTTCTTAACAAGCATTAATTAGTAGGTAACAAGTCCCAGTATTAATAAGTCTACAAGTGTTAATAATAGAATCATAAACATTGCTAATGTCAGACTATTAGATTTTTGTCGGTAAATACGTTTGTGCTGCTATTAACACATATTTAACTAAAATGTAATTATATTAATAAGCATCCTTTTAAAATGGCTGCATCACATTTATTCTATGCACCTAAATAATACTTAATGTAAAGCATTTCCGTAAGCATAATCAAAACAGAATATGGTCAACAATGTTAGGGTGACAGCTCTGTAATACAGCACCTTAGAAAACTTCCAGTTTTCTGGTGCACACAGCAGTGACCAATACAAACTGGCCATCAGTAACATTTTCCAACACTGTGACATCATGCATATTTTTTTTTATGGTCGCTTTGAAATTTTTGCCACCATGTTACAACATGAAAAACCAGACTGCCAATTCGAGAGAATTTAACTTCAGAAGAAATGCAGACACAATTCTATTTTTGCCCCAGCTGTCATCTTGCTTTCTCATTTTTTCATCCCCTCCTCAAGGTTATTCATCTGGCGAAGTCAAAATCAATGGCAAGACAGCGCTGAGAGTTAAAGGCTTGCACTGGATCTCTTGCAGTGAATATGGGACGTGAGGGGACAGCCACGTTTCATTATAAATTCAAGGCCAATCTGTTCCCAGGGAGGGAAAGCAGGATGTCAAGGTAATGAGTTAATTTAGGAGATAAGGAACAGCAAATGTAATCTCTGAAATTTCACCAGCAGCCAAATGGCTCCTCAAGCCTGAAGTCCATCCTATCAAACAGGGGGAAAAGTCACTCATTATCATGACAGTCATAGTTCTTTGTACAGCAGTAAATAAGGCTAATCATGCTCTCAAAATATGGTACAGCTTACCTGTAGGTTTCATTGTACAGATCCTATTACACCTTCCAGTGTGAGGGTTCTTAAAAATTCTTCAACTTAAGAGGCAAAGTGCATGAGTCAAAAAGCTTAAGAGCAGACAATCATTTCTGCTACTATCGCAAACCCCAGACCGACCAGTATCCCAGCATTATATCAAATTTAAGCAGATGCCTAGTTATTATCCCCTAGTGGGCTGGGTTGGCCGCTTGGCGCTGTGGTAATGAGTGTTTTTTCGTCTGACTGGGTGGACATGTTTTGGAAAAAAGGTCCCTGCCTGCCCCCCAAGAAGCTGGCTGCTGAGAATGAACTCTGAACAGCATGCACCTCGATGCCCTCTGCATTTGCATCATCCTTGGTTGGAGCCCTGAACACGTCAAATTGCTCCATTTTTCAAGGATTAAGAGGTTGGTTGATGGTAGAGTAAACAAGGCGAGTGGAAATTGAGGCCACTTGCTGTTCTGCCTCGGTGTCTACGACAGCAGAGCTCTGGGCATTCGCTGGATGTGCCATTATTCAAGCAATTGACTCTAGCTGTGGTGGCTGGTCATTCCCTCATTAAAAACATTTGTGTAGTTGAGGGCTTAGTACCATGTAGTTTTTTTTAGTAAGTTTTGAACTGCTATGAGAAAGGGGACCTCTTCAAACTGAGCTAAGACAGTGGGGTGACATAATGAGGGCAGCTTATGAAGATAACTTCATGGATCACTTTGAATGGTGTACAGCACGTGTCTCCTACAGTGCTAAGAGGAAGAGCATGGGGGATGCGGCTGGCATGACAACCTACAATAGGCAGGAGACTTGGTTGCCATGGTGACAAACAAGGATGTTTGCATCACAGGCAAATCTCAGCAGTTGGGAGCAGAGGGTATACATGCCATTCCACTAACAGTAATGGAGAATTGTCAGGAGCAGAGATGAGAACAGGTGGGGAGCCTAAGAGGAATGCCTTTTTCTTATCACTCCACACTCCCTCCCAGTCTCTCACCACAGCAGGTCTGAGCCACTGTACGAGGGGAGTTCCTGTCCAACACAAAAAGGGGAAGTGGTTCAGTAGTTCAACAGTTAATGACCTGTCTTCCCTTGCTGTGAGAGAGAAGAATAAAATCGTTTTCACAGTAGGGTCACTTGAAAATATTAAGGCTGTTACGCTGATTGTGTGCCAGCGCATTTACTCTCTTTAATCCAGCCACAGTGAATTTAATGAGCATGCAATGACCTTGATTGGTAGCACAACAACAGCAATGTGAATCACTTAAACTGCTCTCCTTAGTCCAATATCCTGTCAGTAAACAGGGAAAGGGAAGAAGAAGAAGAAAGAAGTCGCATATCTTTGACAATTATTCAAGCTTTCCACCACAAGTTCTTATTATTGTGAGACATTTTGAATCCACCAAGGTCATGTGTGCCATGGACAGGGAGGTGCAGGGTGACACTGATTTTAATTGCTTTTTTTTATCTCATCATACCACTGTATCTTGCACACACTGCTGGGTGTTGTGTTGCTTTATGAGTCATGTATCTTCCAAGGGCGCCCAGAAGCAGTGGCTGAACTGTAACACAGCCAAGAGGCAACCAACTTGGGCATAGTTTGCTCTGTTTTCCCCTAATGGTGCAGGCATATTTTGGGACACTATCACAATGTTAGGAATGGTATTTAGAGCAGGAATAGAGTGCAGGGATTACGTGAATTTCTTGAGTATTCAATATTCACCCAAATACAATAAGGCATCTCAAATTTCCCCTAAGCCCATGATTTAAAATAAAGCGTTATTATAGCATAGAAGACTATCCACACCGTGTATAGTAGGCTACCAGTTCACACACAACACAGCGGATGGTGTTACAGTACAATGGGAAATCAAGTTTCACATCTCACTGAACAGTAAATATACTACTGTTATTTATTTTCTTATTAACCCACTGTATGCTGTGTGAAAACATGGGTAAAACAACATTGTCCGATTAGGTTACAAACCCATAAAATGCACTTCAGCGACAAAGACAAGCAAAATATATTACAGAATTGTCTAGTCAGTTTTACTTCCAGCTTTGTTTAGTGGTTATCATTCTAACGTGATGCTTTGGAAAATATAAGGTCAATAAAGGAATGGGTGTTGAATGCACAATTTAAGTAAGTTACATTTCCTGGAAAAAAAGAGTCACTCATGTCCAATGTATTATTAAAACTTGGAAGGAGAGTTATGAACAATCATATTTGAAAAGGAATGTGGCTGGAAAAAAATCTTGAAAAATTGTGACCAGAGATGAATTAAAAGTTTGGCACACAATACAAAACAAAAAACAAAATTCAAAGGACAGAGACTAAATAGCTGTGTATCCTTAAGAAAAAACACTTATTACTGAGCCTAATCGGATAAAAGTGTCAGTTTGATAGAGATGAAGAGAAAAAGGTCATGTGGTCTGATGAGTCCAGGTTGACCCTGTTCCAGAGTGATCGGTGCATCAGGGTGATGAAGTGATTACCCATCATCCCCAGTGCCTAAAGTACAAACATGTGGGGGCAGTGTTATGATCTGGGGTTGATTCGGTTGGTCAGGTCAAGGTTCACAAATGTCATGTGGCCAAAAAATACAGTCAGCTAACTACCTGAATGACCAGATACGAACATCTTTGGATTTTTTTCTTTCCTGGTGAACAAGCATGTTTAAGACAACAATACCAGGATTCATCAGGCTCAAACTGTCAAAGAGTGGTTCAGGGAGCATGAGACACGAGAGTCCAGACCTGAACCCCATTGAGAGTCTTTGGGATGGGTTGGATTCTCTCATCAAAACAAGATCTTAAACAAAAATGAATAATAACTGTGGCATTAGATTATCAAAACAATGCAACAACATTGCCACCAATGCATACTGTAATAAAATCTGATGCTGAAAAATAAAAAGGTGGTCCGACAAATTATTAGTGTGTGACATTTTTTGCATTGCAGTGTATTTATTCACCAAATTTGACAACCAAGAGCAAATTATATACATAGAGTCTCAGCCATGTGCCCGCTTAACACATGCACACTGAATGCAACTTACATGTCTGCATGCATTTTTATAGAAATATCAAAATTTGAGGGCAGTGTATGGATAACATATACTGTTACATGCAATAATAACACAAGAACATAACATTCTGTGCACTTTTATTACCCCTCGGCCAAATATAGTGTAAGATTCTGTTGAAAGTTACTACTACTGAAAGTTAGATTAGATTGTCTTTGTGAAAAACTTATTAAATATGTATATATATTAGAAAGTACTCAGATATTATAACTGCACAAGGCTGTTTCAAGAAAACATATCACCTCAACAAACCAAGCCATGCCAAGATCTATACATGGTATAAATTTGGTGCAGATATCTCATCGCATTCTTCAGATGATGTGATTACGTTGCTGAATGGACAGACGGACAGACGACAAATCAATTACAATACCCCGTCGGCCAGAAGTCGGCCAAGGGGTAAAAATGTATTAAATATATACATTAATCTACCAGAATAATAATCCAGCAAAACACATTACAAATTACATTTATGGTTTATATATTCTGTAGTACTTCCGGCATTGGTGAAAATATTGTAGAAACACAATTAGTCTGTTTTCCCTTCAACAGAACAACATGGTTTTTGAGTTATAACTGAATTATTTTGGTCAAACTGATGTATTTGTCATCTATTATGAATATGACAGGATTCTCTGTATTTGCTTTATTTTTGTTTGTGTTTTAAATGGCAATTATTTTATTGCTTTAAGGCCATGGTAGGTGGATAAATAATGGACACTAGTAATTTGGATTCTTGGCTCATCTCCATCCCTGAACTTGTACTGTCAATACAGAATGGCCAAGTCAATAGGGGACCAGAGACACAGGAACACAACTAATCTAATGATTTCAGACAAAAAACGAACAGGCCAAAAAGACAATTACGCAAAGAACAGCAGTTGTGTAGGTCATTACCAACATTACCCCGGAGATTAGGTAGCACTGCATCATTCACTGTTTTCTAATACACTAAGACCCTGCCTACTGTGGGAGCATTTCAATCAGGTGCATTACAGGGAGCCCCCACGTTATTTTACAATGTTTCACATCAGTGCTGGAATAAAAGAATGGCCTTTTTAAAAATGTCTCATTACATTCATGAAACATTGAAAATGTCCTCTCTTTTTATACATGCCCTTCAGTAATAATTAATCCACTCTTTCATTGGATAAAGGGGGTGTTTCACTCTCAATGTAGAGGCAAGGCTGGGGGTTGGAGGACTGACATGGAGCACAAAGGGCGAGGCTTGCGTCCCTTAGCAGTCCCACACACCCAGATAGTATTAATCTCTAAAAACTTCCTCACAAAGCGCCTTCAGGCAGTAGCAGGAAAAATGCTGCAGGAGGATGATGCATTTCACCGACGGTAAGTATGAATCAGGATATTAAAAAAATGTAGGAGGGCAAAAGCAATTTCCTCCTAAAGGAGATTTTAAAATTACAGCTCTCAGATTGGAAGTTTTACCGTAAAATTATTTTCCTTCTCAAATATCGCAACGAAACACCTTCCCATCGTCACTGCTAAACATTACTTTAGGTACCTGTGGGAAACAGAAGTCTTTGACAGCCATGACAAAGCCTTTTTAAACACACTTTCATGACAAGGGAGCGATGGATATTTACAAAAAGACGGATTACTGCAATGAAAGACATCCTGTAGTGCTGGTCTTTGACAGAGAAGACAAATCCAACATAGATTCACTTTTACCACTCTGAAACTATTCACTTCATGCATTAAATTTAATGCAATGATTTTGAGTTTTCAAACACAGGCACATATCCAACATAGTCACATCTTTTTATTGCCTTCATTAGACATTGTTCAGGCTTTGGCACTAATTCTTTCTGACTCACTGCAAATTTATGCCTGTTGTTTTGACCATGGGGCAACTGATAAATATCAATTTAAATGCAGTGGCATACAGCTGGAAGAATGGTCTTTTGTCATAAACCAAACAATGTTTTGGATTGTCTGCTCAAGGGAACAACTTACACACTTAGTTGTGAGGGGTGGTCCGACTCATGCACTGCTACATTCAGATGTGTTATAATATATACAAAATTAAACAAGTAGCATGATGGAGTTTGATGAGAACGCAAATGATTTTCCGAGCTGTTAATTTTAGAAACATTTTTGGTGCTTGAGTTACTAGAGTGATTAAAAAACATGCACGCCTTCGTTCATGTAAATTGCTTTAACTGATTTCTTTCTCCTACCTACTACCATACTAACTGAATTGTGACCCATCAGCAACAAATAATCTAAGAAAGGACAGCTTGTTGCATACATTTTTCCTGCTCACCCTTATGTAGTACAAAACGATAACATCTGCAGCTTATATATACACAAGTGTCTTTGTTTAGCTGTGTCATTTGATTATGTGTGTGTGTGTGTGTGTGTGTGGATTGATCATGTAATCTGAGTCTTATCTCAGTAGGTTTACAGAGATCAAGCAGTCCTAAGTTCTACACACCCTGTCAAACACTGAGCTTCCAATCAGGACTGGATCAGACCAAGCTAATAAGCCTATCAGTGTCAGGCCTGTAAGACAATGCTAATACCAGCTCTCCAATTAGTGAATTATTACAGTATGCGTGAATTCTGGTATCTTTTTCAAACAAAGTGAAAGATTCAAGTTGTGTAAATGTGAAAGTGGTTTTAATAGGACAGGAGTTTTCCTTTTTGTTCTGAAAATACATTCACTTGACAATTCATTAACTTAAAGAACTACGGACAGTGTAATTTTATGATTCTCTAAATGGTTTCCAAAAGGGCAATTTGGCTTTCTGCAGTGTCTGGTAATCTTGGGACACAGAAAGTGAAAGAAAACTTAGCCTAACTAGTGCCCTCTGAAAAAAGAATGATTAAAAATATGTCAGGCTAGATGGCATGCGTGCTTTGACTACCATGTGAACTATCTGGGGAAAATAATAAGCTTTCCTTAATTAATTTGTGTTTTTAATTAAGTCAGATTTAGATTATAAAGTAATCAGTGGAATTCCACCTTTTTTCATTATGGAAAGAAAAACAAACACAAACTCCACATATGTAATGTCCATCAGTGGAAAAGAGGGGTTTGAAGCCAATTTAGTCATTAGACAGATAAAATACAAAGAGCGAGTATATAGAATGTACAGGAATAGTTAATTTATACAACAATTCAACATTCACTATTTTGTTCCAAAAAGAAGAAACAAAGTGAATCATCATTCATTGTGAAAAATGATTAATGTTGTAAATTTATTTAGCTAGATATCATACTTTTCTAAATTTGAGAAATGGTGCATGTATTAAATTGTTTGTTTCATACAGACAGCTTCTTCCACAGTTTTATAAAATACACTATACTGCTGGAGTTTTATAGTCATTTCAAGGTCGGTTGGATCATACAATCGATTAAACTCTTAAACTTGGCTCACTATTATTTTTTATACAAGGTTTAACGTATCAATGTATCAACCAGGTAGCAGTGGTATAGTGATGGTGACTTCAGTGCAGTAGACTGTAATGTACTCTCACTTAATCAACATTACCTGGTGCTGCTATGTAGAAAATGATCACCAATATCCAGTTTATTTCCTGTAGTTACAGCACTATACCAGCTAGTATTGCCTCTGATGAGGATGACGATAAATAAGATGACAAATAGGCATAGAAAATAATCATAGTTCAAAGAGTTGATCAACTGGTAAGATCTAAGAAACATCCAGAATTTTAACATGGGAGTCAATAAGTTTTAGTACACACATCCATCCTCACTGTAGTCCACCAACCAGCCATATAAGATCACATCATGATAGAGACATTATGTGTATCCTCCATTTTGTGTTGCTATTCAAAGCAGAAACTACTGCCTACCTCATTCTCTTTACTATCCTAATCATGTACTTTTCACGCACCGTCTCCTCACTTTCCCCCAGCTTCCAATAAACTAATCTAAAACTGATAGCCTTCTTCCAAATAAAATGTAATTCTGCCATTTTATCCTGATGGCCAGTGGCTTTTTGAAAGTTTAATAACTCAAACCAGACAAAAGGTTAGTGCTGCTCACTTGGGACTATGGGCTTATACATCTCATTAATAGCTCTTTAACAAGCAAGATAAAACATGGCAGCACCTCTGGCGACAGCTGAGTGGCCACTTGATTAGTTTGGGAGTCAGCATTTATTCAAGCCCCCATTCAGTTTAAAGTAAATAAGATCAAATGTGTTGTGATTTGAAAGCCAGGAAGAAAACTATTCAAAAAATGACACCTCAAATCTCACAATTCCAAAAAGTGTCACTCACATTGGGCCAGGTGTACTTGGAATGTGAAAAATACCCTGAATGTGTTTTTTAAAAAAAACACTTCCAACCAACAGTCCACGCTGCCTGCATCCATCAGTGCAGACACAGCCTCAGCATGTCTGATTCAGTTAGTGCTTATGAAATGGAGCATCTGCAGAAGCTCCCAGAGAGTATGTAAACATAAGCTCTGCCCTGGGAAATGAGCTGAGGGGTCATTTAGATTTGGGTGGGGAAAGCATAGAGTGCTGCCTCGCTCTGACTCTCTCAGTCACCTGGTAACAGTTTGACACATGGGAGCTTCCCGGCTAATGTATTCCAAGCACTAGGCTTAACAGCTACACCTGAGCAGCCCTGCCCCACCGCCCCCTCCCCTCCCTTTTCTCTCTCATTACATTGGCTGATCCTGCCTCCTGAGATATTAGGTAATCCGAAGGCAGGCAAGAGGTGATAGGCCAGCTGTCTTTTAACGATGCCTTATTTGTCAGCAAAGCCACACTACGATCACCACGGATATGCTTGACATGTTTGCAGAGAGCCAGGAGCCATCCATTCCACGTGCAATGTGCAGTAACCAACCGGTACCCTATCGGTGAACCTGTGGGCGGTGATAAGCCTCCTCTATAGCAAAGGGAGTTCCCACCAATCACAACAACTGCCTAGATATTGTTAACATAACTGGATATTAGAAGTCGAGAGGCATTTCCACAGTGTCTGCTCACTGTATGGAGTCCTGGGATTTTCATTATCAGCAGGGGGTAACAGATTATCATCATAAGGTACAGTCAGGAACAAAAGCATGCAGGAGAAAAGTCACAGACACACAAGGATGTCTTGTTCCCTATTCAAATGGCATTATAGCTCATTTCCGAATCAATAGCTTTCCTCTTTCCTCCCTGCCCAAGATAAACCCATCACAACTGAAGGATGGAGGAGGGAGGACAAAAAAAGACAGGGCACCGGAGCAACAGCCGACCAATTTTATCTGATGAAGAGAGGTGAACAAACGGAGGGATTAGCTTCCATGGGATGAAAGCAGCTGCTCGTCTTCCATCTCCATTCTCCTCCCCTCCCCTCCCCTCCCCTCCTCTCCCATCCTCTCCTCTCCTCTCCTCTCCTCTCCTCTCCTCTCCTCTCCTCTCCTCTCCTCTCCTCTCC
>JAPQRQ010000005.1:17697037-17716648 GCA_037367365.1 Apogon talboti | reverse complement strand
ACTGGTGTTGGGATCGAACCCAGGACCTTCTTGCTGTGAGGCACGAGTGCTAACCACTGCACCACCGTGCCGCCCCACAAGTCAAAGTGAAATATTAATTGACAGTAAAACTAAATAAATTACAGCCAAACAAAAAAAAAATCTTTGTTTCTACCAACTGTCATAATTCCTAGTACTCAAGCTGAGAGTTTGTGGCTAGAAGCTCTGACATGCAAAGTCATGCGCTCAATAGGCCTCATCAGTGTGATTGAGTTCACCCCTGTGGTCTGGTTAAATATTTCCCTGTCAGATTAACTTTGCTAAACATACAATTCAGCACAATTACGTTAGCCTTTATGTGTGTCATTATGGAGCTGTGGAAGAAAAAGGGAATGGGCCACAGTGACGGTCAGAGGCTCTTAAATTGCTCCCAAGTCAGCCTATCAATCCATTAACAGTGCAAAGCAGCCTGCAGGCAGGACCAGAGAAGGCCAAATGTCCACTTTGCTTACAGTTTGGATACAATTCAGTGGCCAGGGGAAGAGGGAAAGCAAAAAAAAAAAAGATTTTTGATTTCAAGGCCAAACAGAAAAAAAATGTAGGAAGGGATGAAGATATATGTGAAGCAATTACAATGGAAATGACACAAATTCCATCAAATATTTAGCCTTCAGAATATCATATAACATACAACTAGGGCTATCAAAACATAAAGATATGAGCTGATGATTGATTATCATGCAAATATTTGTCATTAACAATATTGTTTAAGTTTAATAATAGTCTTATGATGAAGAAGAGGAGGCAATTATTAGCATAGACTTTTGAAGCATAGTATAAAAAATGATACGCCTGTTTGCTTTAAGTTAAATTCAGTTGAAAAGAAAAAAAAACCTCTAAATAACTACTTCTGTGACACTAGTTTTCATTAAACTCACATTAGAACAGGAGTGAGACACGAGACGATGCAAGTAAAAGAGCAAAAATCAAACAATGGTAAATAATAAAATATATTATTCCTGTAGGTTTCACCATCTGTTTTTATACATGGAGATAACCATCACAGTTATCTCAAATTATTGTCATGTGTCAGTTGTAACAGACCTAAAGCATTCAAATATGACACAGATTAGCAGGTGCATTAACACACTGTTTACTCGTCTGGGAAACAGTAGTGAATAAACATTAAGAGTTACGGACCTGCATTAAAAAGCTAAACTTCAGAGTCCCTTTAATTTTAAGATAAGAAAAGATTGTTAATTCAAATGCATCTCCAGCTCTACAAGTGGTGACATTTAGACAGGAATAGTCTGTTTTCATTGAGAGGCTTTCATCTCTTTATCACACTGTTATCTGTCTGGATTTACTATAAAAAGTATTTGTCAGTTAATGGAAGAGCCTAGCCTTTAATGCAGTCTGGTATAAGGAGAAGAAAATGAACATCAAGGAAACCAGATAGCATGTTGGCAGTACTAGTGACCGTCTTCTAATGTTTGAATATTCACCAAAGCTTAACTTAATCCCTGAACAAGAAGGAAAAAACACCACCTACACTCTCTGATGACTGAGAACACGGATTAAACCTACAGCTTTTACCAAACACCTACACACACCTACAGCCACTGATCACACAGTATTTCATTTCCCTAAAACTCTGATGTTTGAGGTTCCCTGTGGTGTTACACACAGCAAATGTTTCTTAGTATTGACACTGACTTGGTTGGAAGTATCTTGGGCTCTGACATTGTGATGAGTTGCCAGAAACTGATCTAAGGGCAGTTGGAGACGACTGCCTGGCCCAGATATTTCACATAGTGGAGGAACAGATTAGAATGCAGCAGCTTTGATCCTGTTAATATGATGCCTAAAATCTCTGCTGCCACCTTTGGTACATTACATGATTTGCCTCTTCCTGCCACTAATCGGTGCAGTAGTATAAGGCTGTTCTCTCTCTCTTCAACTCTTTTTTTCCCCCTTCAGCAGCTTTTGCTCTCTCAATCATCAAGGCATGGTAATAACAGGCTGAGCTTTTGCAAACCTTCAAGTATTTAATAAGTTTCTTGTTAATTGGTGATAAATGTGTTATACTTTGCTGAAGCCAGAGAGGAAATTATGAGCAGTGGTGCATGTTGTTTGATTTTATTGAATACTGTAGGTGAAATTCAGTGAACTGAGCATATATGACACTCACATAAGAAGGTTGAAGTTTGAGTTTATCTTTGTTTTCTGTTTTTTTGGAAACACACTGTACATACTGTACATGTTGGGGTACGAGTGTGAAGCTGGGTAAGAGTAAAGACGGAAACTAATTTACTTGCAGAAAACATCTTCCACACCAACTAATACTGTAGTCTAACACAATCAAGTAATTTCACCTACCTGATAAATATTAACATATGCAGTTGTGTTTAAGGCCATTAATGTCGACTTCAGGCAACGTATTGACACAGTAACTAGCAGTAGCCGCTCTGATTGTCAGGTTAGCTAACAGACCATATATCCAAATGTGGCTATATGTATATAGAGGCATTCAGATTCAGATTCACGTGACTTGATTATTCCCAGTGAGGGCAGTTCATTTTCTGCTTACCTTGTTTACAGTTCCAGAAACTGACATTTACTCTATCATGTATGAAACCAGACAGGCAAGGCAGTCTGATGTCAGTAAAGGACTCCAAGATTGGTTAAAACAAATTTTTAAAATGTCAATAAAATTATAGTTAGTTAGTTACACGTATTTCCATGAAAAGTAAAAGGTAATCCTCAGAATCCTCTGACCACCAAAAACCACACAACTTTCACATGTGCAAAAACATGTGATCACAGTAAGGGGAAGAAAGTGTGATTCTGCTGCTGAGCCTGACATCGATCAAAGCCCACACGACAGACACAGACAGACAGCACTCACCCACCTGTCACTCACATCCTTTATTATGTTTGGAAGTCTTAATAGAATTTAAATAAGTGAATTATATGAATATTCCCTTCCCTACATTTGTCATGAATGTAAAATTAACAAGAGAGATCAATACATGGGATAATAGCTACTGTTACCTTAGCAAGGTCATGAAATCCCTGGAACTATTTACGGGGTCATGATAATCTAATCTGAGTAAAAAAGGCAACAGCTGCCAATTTCAACATGGAAATCAAAGTACACTATCAAAAGGTTTTCTGTAACTTCAGCTTTGAACACTGTTACATTATAAAGTTGGAGTCAAATATTTTGACCTCTACTCATGAAGCGATTGTGACAATGTGATTTATTCTTGATAGATAAAATGTAACTGGGACTCAGTCTGTAATCATTGTACCTGGTCAAAGGCGTTTACTGATGTATTAATGGGAATAAAAAGAGGATTGTGTCTGAAAACTAAATTATTCCAACTTTATGGGCCATATCTGACAATAACATCAAGTCTACAGACAATCTTTCAGCCCACAGTGCAGACGTGTAGTACATATCTCTTTGGTGTTTTAATACATTAAGTTAGAATTAAACTGAGAATCAAACCAGCTGATCGTGACTGTGGGAACAGACAGACAATGGCAGGTGTTTTCAAAACAATCCAGTGGTTTCAGCTTCAATTCCCCATCAGAAAATGAACATGTGTCCAACTCCCATAGCTACACATCCCTATTTAGAAGACAATAATACAGATTCTTACACTTCATGGCACAGAATAACCAGAAATAGTTGAGCAGCATCTACAGCATCCAGGTGGGAAGAAGGAGCAAATAAATAAATAAAAATATATGCTCCTATTATATTCTGTGTTTACCAAATCACTAAAGTAGACTAAATTCATTCAGAAAGTGTCTTTCTTGTCTTCTTTGTCAATTTGTTTCTGGATAAGTTATATTTTTAGGTAAATTTTAAATCTTTCAGTTGTTTTTTTTTTTTTTGGTAGTTGCAAACACATTGCATGTCTGTCACCAGGCACCATAGCATCACGGCAATGTAAGTTAGGGAAAAGTGCTTTGGAAGAGCAAGTACCTTTTAGTTGAAGATGATAAAAATGTGGAACATTTCTTTAGGGCAAAAAAATCCACATATACGAAGGTCTATTTGAAAAGTCCAAAGGCTAACCTAGCTCACCTCGATAAGGTGAAGGAGACCATGAGGCTCAGGTGCATCTTGTATGGACTATTTACATATTTGTACTCTATATTTTATGCACTGACTGAAACACATTTATAGCTGTGTTTTGTGGGTGCTTGGTAGTCAATTTTGATACCATGACAAAAGTTCACCTTACAAAAATGAATGGCAAAATTATTGTGAATAAATAGATGTTTGCTTATATAAAGTAGTTAAAGCTAAACTGAAAGTCAGGGAAAATAAATCAAACGTGAAACACTCATAACCTCGGACAGAACCCAGACAACTGCATTTTCCAGGATGTTCTTTTTCAATTACAGTGTAGTGGTTTATCAGAAAATGGCAGAGGAGTGTCTCTGAAATGTCAGGATATCATTAAAACTTAACTCCGGGTCCACACCAACTCAAATCACTTGTCTCTTGGCTCATTCACTTGACTGTCTTCTGGATGAGGATATCGTGCTGTTCAGACAAATATCTTTTTAGGAGGTCTCTCCATCACCTCTGAAGTCCAAATAAGCCGACAATAATGATGTCCTCTGTGAGTTGTGAACCATTTGGTGTTTTATCTAGTTTTGTCCCTCTGAAATATAGCAGCCAGGAGACAAAGAAACAAGAAGACCTCCTTTCAATCTAACACACACCAGGAGCTGGTGGCGTCTAGGAGAAACTGAAGAACTGCTACATGTCTCTGCACACTCTGTTCTGTTTAACTTTTTGTGGAGGATCGCGTTTCTAAATCCCATAGATGGTTACAGTAAAAAAATAGCCAACAGTGGACTGCTGTTTGGAAGCCATACAGACATACACTGGTGTTTGATGACAGAAATCTCAACTTTGCACAATGTGTGAATACACTATGTAGTGTTGTCTCCCTTATACAGCACGCTACCTGACATACAGTACCAGACGATCCGATATGAATTACTGCTAATGTTAGATAATGTAGCTAGCTGCTTATGTCTTGTATTGTACTTAAGTACCAACAAACTCCATGAAGCAGTTCTATCATAGAATTCCGCCAAAAACATCAGAAGAGAAAAATATCTTCATCAGATATACAACAGAGCAGTCTGTCAGCGAAAAAAGGTTTATTCCATAAACAGAAGCTCTGAATGTGTGACTCAACAGCCAATCTAGCTGTCAATCAAACACACAGACAGCACTCACCTGTCATTTGAAGCAGCTACATTTTTGAATATGAAAAACTTTAAGTCTTTAAATAAGTGAGATACATTAAAAGAAAAATGAATCACCTTTCAGTTCTCAGCAACAAGGACATTAAATTAGATTGTTAAAACATGGGATCTAAGGGGATTTACTCACTTCTAGAGGCAGCCTCAAGTGGCTATTTCAAGGAACAGCAGGTTTTGGCAAAACTAAATGATTTTTTATTTTTTTTATTTTCCAGCACAGACACTCATACAGTCTAGCCATCAACTGGAAGTATGATATTGTAAATTCAGTGTGTGGAGCTCTTTGACTATGAATGATGTATGCTAATTCTGCTATACTTAACTAATGAAAGTTACAGAGCTCTAAAGTCATTGTAAGCGTCTTGGACAGCTAAGCACCGGCACTATCACTGAGCCACACGTTCTCCTCTCCAGAGACAGAAGCAAACAAGGTCTGTCTTTTGTATTTGTCATATCTCCTCCAGCCCATGGTGACCGCAATGTGTCTCAGACACTTTGGCTCACAAAGAACAGATCGACACCAAGGAGCCAAGGGGGATTGGAGCATTGTGGGAGATGGTTTCCCTGTGGCCATTTTGAACATGCCAGGCCATCTTGCTCTATGTGCTGTCTTCTCTTTCTTTTTCCTCTTACTATGTATGGATCATAAAGCTGCATTGACAGAACCAACCTATTGCATCCAGTTACTAAACAGCCTCCAGTACAAAGCACAGTCATTTGGTCACACAACACAAAATGCATGAAGAATGTTTCTTTACTCTTTGTGGCCCATTTTATATTATATTGTTTTTTAAAAATGACAAAACCATAAAAAGTGTAGCACATGAGCACATAATAAAGTATCTGCAGGGTATTTATACAGGAGAAAAGTCAGATGCTTGAAACATACAATAAGTGTATAAAGTGATGATTAACAAAGCTGAAAGTTGAACAGTTTGGATGTAGAGTGAAAACAGAAAGGCTATGCTTTTTGCACCAAGATTTAGTTTAATTAATCTTGGATTTTTGCCCCAAAAAATAATGAGGACAAACATAACTAATAAAAACATATTTTACACATTCATGATATACATTTTTATATTTGCCAATCTTCAGTTTTATAGGATTAATGTGTCAGTTTTAGGAGGCCCTTATTGCAGAAATGAAATATAATATTAATAATTACATTTCTGCTAACATCTATATGAATAGAAGAATTATTGTATTTGCCTTTTGCTCAGAAATAGCTTTTTTTTATGTCAAAACCAAATAAAATCATAACAGATGTTTTGAATGTTTTATTTTCAGTCTCAACATTTGGAAATACTCTAATTTATCATATTTATATTTTTATAGTTCTCATATATAAACCCCTTGTTTAACTTGTGATTGTGATTAAGTGGATTATTATGACTTATAAGTCAATGAAGAACTACAGTTTTCATTCTGTTAAATTCCCTAAAAGGGGCATGAAATTGTGTCTGCCTGGTGCCACCATTATCAAGCTCGGATTGATTCAATGAACAAGGCAGGAAATGAAATAGCAGCACAGCAAGATTAAAAAGGGGGACAAGGAGCGCTCCTGTCTCCCTGAAAAGGAAACATTACTGAATACTAACCTTGACTGTGAAGGAGAAGATTTCATTTTGTGTTGGCAGTGACAAGCCAAAGCAGTGAATGACAATCGTGACTGATAGAGGCCTGATGTGCTCTGGGAAGTATTATTGTATCTAAAGCAATAAGAAACAGTTATGAAAATCTGGTTTGACTTCATTTTCCTCTGACACCATTAATATCTTATTTTTCTACTTGTACTGCAGATGCTTTGGCCTGTAAGTTCATCTTACTCAGTAAAGCTTAAATGTAATTATGGACTTATCATTCAACTCCAATTATATCTCTATACAAATAAGTTCATCTTTACAACTAAGACAATAACATGGACATCAGGTTAATATAAGCTTAGAAATGGTATCATTCATCCTATAGCCAGTGTTCATTGTTCTTTTTTATCTCACTGTAAAATCCTCTTTATTCTAAAAAGCGTTTACAATGAACATCTACTTATCAGCAGATTCACAACCATCTACCTTGACCACCATCTTTGGACTCCTACAGTATCCTGATAATCAAGGCATAACATATGTTTATCTTAATGTATAACCAGCAAAGGAACATTAGTTATATAATTTGAGTCAAAACAGTTGGAAATGAAAGGCTATTCTAACTAGATCAGTGGATTCATCATCACCCATTGTACTCATAAACTCTGTGTAGCTGTGATTTTAATTTATCACATTCACTGAAACAGTATCTTGCCAATCACCAGGCAAGTCAACAGTCATCACTGTTCTATTATGTCCTCAGACATGTATTCAGGATTCACAAGCCTTGAAAATATCTTCTTTATTTGAGAATCCCTGGCAAAAGTTGATATGCTGTAGGGTACAAACGTCTTAGATCAAATGCTTCAGTTTTTTTTTTAAAGTTTAGAGGGTTTTATTACAAATGACAACATCAGCTCAACAACTTAAACATTGCACATTTCTGAATATCTGCTTAATGTTAAAATAATATCACAGACTCCAGATGACCCATGTTGTCACTAAGCTATGAAGTAATGTTCTGCTGGAAACTTGAGGGACATATTTATAACAAGTGAGCAATGGCTACAAGCACAAGTAGATCTAAGTGAACAAACCTCTGATGAGTAGCTCAAATACATCTAGCATCTGAAGGGTAGCTATAATGGAGGGGAAAATGTAAGGAATTTTGCATAAATATGGACTTTCAGCCATTTTTTACAACCTTTGCGGATAAGTAAGAGTAGGTACACTGTAATGAAGCTGCTTATTATTAACGGTAAATTGAATTTCAACATAAGTCAGCTTACCAACCTCTCTCTGCTATCTGCATGCTGGAAAACGCCAGGGGGTTGTGGCGTTGTCTGGGTCAAACTCGATAAAACACAACCAAATTGGCAAACACTCACAGAAACTCCTGCCAAAACAAGATGCAAATGAATAAATTCCCCATAATGATGTTTATTCTAAGAGATGGAACAAATAAAGGAGTTTTGCAAAACAACAGTGCTAAAAGCACTTAAGGCTTCTCTTTTACCACATAGATAATTCAGTCAAAGCTTTCCTAGCTTGCTTGTTTTTTTATTGTGGACCACAGAGAACCCAAGGGATTAGTGTACAGTAGAAAACTATTTTTTTTCTCTGTATTACCACCAGTTGCAGAACAGACAAGGTACATTTAAAGATAAAATAGAAGCTGATGGCAACTACTTCCTCCTGGCAAAATAATGAACCATGGCAAACATGGCTTTTAACCTGATCGTACCGCATTAAGCAAGATTAATATGCCTGCTAATGGAAGTAGGCTGAAACACCTCTGAATGTGAGATCAGGTATGAGACATAAACAGCAGCGAGCGCTGGCAAGTGAGGGTGGGAAGTGCACAGTGCATCAATCACTGGTGACAGCTGGGACAGACGCAGGGAGCTTCATCATCAGGAGAGGAGTGGGTGCTCCACTACATCCAAATCAGTGCTAATTTGTAAAAGTGTAAATCCTTGTATTTAACCAGAAAGCAAGGACACCAGCCTTCAACCATCTTCCAGAGAGCAGCTTCAGTGAGAGCTATGACAGAGACCAGTGGTGCTAATCACTTCTCTTATATTATGTCAAACTCTTGTGCACAGTACTTCACAAAGATACAATTTATTTCAGACAGTACATGTAATAAATAGACCCACTAACACACAGTGAGTAAATTCTGGTTGATTCCGGCATTGACGACTTTAGATCACCCTCTAGATTTATCTGAGATGACGTTTTATCTTAGTGACGCCACTAACACATAGTATCAAGAGATGTTTTGCTAAAGCCGGTCTAAGTTTACTTGTTTTATAGCTTCAGTGCCTCTTCTCTACAGTGGAAGTTCATCTCTTCAAAAGGTCATATACACTATTTGGATGTAAATGATAATATCAGAGTTTTACCGTCCTATGGCTGGCTCCCCATAAGGTCTACAATTGAATTTAAGATATTGTTCATTACATTCCATCATACAAGGCTCTCACACATCTCTGAACTCCTGCTTCTCCACTCAAACCATCCAATCAAGGTCTCCTATTTATGACCCACATCAAATCCAGGTTTGGCTGTGCTTTTGGTGTCTCTCTGGAACAGCTGATTCTATAAATGATTCTTAAAAAGTTCTCAAAACCTATTTGTGCCAACCTTTACTTATTTTAATGAATATTAATAAATATGCATGATGGTTTTTGCTTCCCTGGGGGATAACTATCATCAAAACAACAACAACAACAACAACAACACAATAATAATAATAATAATAATAAATGATAAATAATAATGTATTATTATTATTATTATTATTATTATTATCATGCAATGTATCAGCATTAGCTATCGGTTATTCAGAATTCACTCTTATTCACCTCCTGGTGAGCTTTAAGAACACTCAATGAGTCTCTGGTAGCATCTCTTGTAAGTACAAACCCAAAAACATTAAGAACTCAGACCTCCTGAACCACTGTGTAGCTCACAGACAGCATTTCTCACCCAGTAGATCAGCTAAACCTCAATACAGCCATGCAACATTATGTTTTCTGACATGACAGCCTTCATCAACATGAGTTCTGCTCGGCTTTACAGAACGTTTACTGTATACATGAAGCATCAGTCTTATAAATAGAAGATAAAGACAGATGTAAGACAGATGTATAACATGTATAGAAAAGGCTAATGCCTCTCATCCTCTTGCCTAAATGGTCACTGTAGTCCTTGTGATCACAGCTGACTTCACTACATTGAATTAGCACACAGCCTTCTGGGCCACAGGCTCAGGGGCCATGTTGGAGCCTCAGTGGTGAATATTAGATTGCACGCCTCCAGATCTCATTAAAGGAAGCAACAGGACAATGTCTGCATCTCAAATGAGACCAGAGGCCATCAGGCATCCTGGCTCCCTGTTGGATTTACTGATTTGATTGATATTGTGCATATGCGTCAGAGAATAACAGGAGGGGAAAATGTTCTTTTCAGTTATATAATTAGGCTACTGTTACATAAAAAAATTGGGGTTTGAAATTGCCATAAATGGACATTATACTGTGCCTTACATACAGCAGGAATGGGATGCAACACTGTAAAACACTTACATGTATCAGTCAGACAGGGTGCTTCCAGTTTTCTGGTCCAGAGTCAGTTGACTGTAAAAGAGGGAAAAACCAGTCAGTATCCACAGAATACCTACCTAAAAGACTCAGAAAAGTAACTGAAAGGCAGTATGAAAATACACCATTACATAATATGCAAGCAACCTGTGTATTCCATACAATATTACAGTACAATTGAATTAATTATGTGTATAAACATTCTCTGAAAATTAAATTAGCAGGCTGCTGTCTGGTTTTAACTGAGATGTCTAGTATCATCTGAGGATTATTAGGGAACATTTCAAATAACATCTACTCATGCCTAAAGGCACGAATTTCACAGTAGTTAACAGCACAGAAGCACTTAATAAAATTCAGTACCACTACAAATTCCCAATGTCCACTCTTAAATAAAAAAGAAATCTGACAGAGGAAGTAGGTTTTACCTCCAGAGAGGTGAGTAATTGCCAATAATAGGTCAGTGACTGTAATTAATCAAATTCAAATTCATACTATTTCAGCACAACGGAGGCAACAGTTTTTACCCTTTTAGCCTTGTTTTATTTTAATAAATCACCACAGTATTTATTCAGTTTTCAAGCTGTTTAGTCATGACTGAATATCTTTTTTCCATTAAATCTTAAATATCTAAAATACATGTTTTATGCCGAATATGAAGCACAGAAACCTTGTGATGTGATCGAGCCAAGGTTTTGGTTAATTTTGTTCAGTCTGGGTTTTCATACAACCGCAGTGTGTAACTGTGGTAGTAAGAGAGAAAAGAAACTGCAATTTCCAAGCAGAGGTGACCTCATCAATCAAGGCGTACAGGCAAAACCTCATCCATACGAGAGATAGTACATGATTTAAATGACTATTACTTTGCTCCTCTTTTATCATGCTGTAATTTATTTCACAAAAATCAATTCAACCTAATACAAGGAAGGGATATTTATGGTTTTTGATCCCTATTTTGCCTTTGGCTCATAATACATTGAAGAAATGACTGAGAGATAACATCCCAATCCTAATTTGGAGATTTTTTTTTTTAATAAAGACTACATCACCACCTCATTCCTCTATTTTAAGATGTTAATAATTCCTACAATAATTGGTGTCACAAATTGGTGGTCTCATTTGCAGGCAGCAGATGGCAGACCATGAAGCTGCGCTACATAAACAGCATATGTTGAGTCACTTAAATGGGTTCAGAGGACACATAAGCTAAAAGAAACTGAAGAAACCAATGGCAGACACTTATGCCTGTTCCCACAGCCCTCAAAACTCAGAAACAAAGTGTCATGTGCATACTCTTCACTTCATCTTTGATAACTGAACCATGTAATAAGATGAGATAGTAGAACCAGGTTTATACAACAGCTGCTGATGTGTAACCCAGCCAAACGTGTCATGTTAAATACCTCATACGTTACTGCCAGCCAATATGCAATAATGAAAAAATATGGATTTTAGGATTACACCACAAATGTCCAGTGCAATGCCTAGTGTATACAGCTGCACCTGTTAGGAAGCATTTTAATTTAATCTTGGCAAATGACTGCAAACTTTACCACAACCAAAAGAAGTCCCAACCTTCACAGTGTTTTTACATTGACCACAGGCTATTTAAGAGAAAATGAGAAACATGACTGAGCCAGGGACCGTCAAACAGATGACGCATTATGCTTCAGAATTAAATCTAACCGTGCCAGTCAATAAATAACACACTACATCAGGAGGTTTAAAAACATGGCAGCACCTAGTAGGACTGACAATTCTGATTTAAATCAACAAACTTCAGCTACGTCCAACAGGTGCAAATACTAAAATATAAGTATTGCACTGTTTACATGTAAAATGTGAATCAAATTTTTACCAGATTTACAACATATTCTCTGGAGAGTCCATACACATTGACACAGAGAAAGGACAGAGGACACTGTGTGCATCAACTGCTAATGGTGGAAAATCTGGACCAGAGCTGGCCGGCTTTCTTCCACAAGATGACTGTGTGAAAGATATCAACAGCCGCTAATTAGTGACTGATATTTACCAGTAGACAGCAGGAGGGACTTGAAGGCCAACTCTGTTCTTTTCCTGAAAAGACGTTTTGTGAATGTCTAACAGTCATGTGGGTTTTTAAAAACAAACACCTCACCATCTGCCCATTGGGATTCATGATCCTAAAATAGACTTTCAGTGCCAAGAGATAGCAGTCGGCCTCACCGGTAATCATTCTCACCTCATCAGTTAGGCGCAAAGGACTTAAAGACACGTCTATTTCTAACACAAAGGGGTCAAAAACAGATACCCTCCAGCCACATCTTTGAGTGACAGGGCTGGAGGGTTTCCATGGCTAAACATCACTGTAGGATGTCTGAAAATAAGGGTCACTTAGATCACATGCAGGGAATATCCCAAGTCTTTCAAATGTCAACACATTGAATATCTGTGCAATGTTTGTATGTGTCACACAGAGGAAAGAAACAACGGATACAACAAATTTTAACTATGGTCAATGAGGATTAAAGAACATAATTTACAACGTCTAATAATTTGCTACAAGCTAAGATATAACCTTTGCACTTACAAGATGAGAAAACACTAAATAAGGATTCTTTCACATGAATACCACTTTTGTAACAGCATGATAGTTACCTTATGTGCACTGTTTACAAATATAGTAGCACAGGGAAATGGCAGTCACTGACTGCATCCTTTTCTTGTACATTGACTTGTGTTGTGGATTCAGTAAGTCTTATCATCACACAGTTAGGGTACATGTCACACCCAAGCTTATTAGACCTCTGTGACAGTTTGGTTTCCAATAAACTTATACGACTGCAGAAATCTTACAGTCTGTCGGCACCTTATGGCTTTGTTATGGCATTAAAGCAGTTTCACCATTGACACTTTTTGACATTTCATTCTCTGTTCTCATATTCAAAAGAGCTATACTAGCCTTCCTTCACACTCATATCTACTGCAAACATGCATTCGGGGAGCCTACAGGAGGTGAGTTCAAATATTATTATCGCTGAAGTTTTTGCTCGCCTGTGAACCAAAGCCATGAGTCTTCTCATCAGCAGAGTGCCTAAGCTACGCTGAAGTGGTCTTTCATGTTGTGTTATTGAAGTGTCATTAAGGTACAAAGTGAGTAAGTGCTAATTAGGAAGCTACTTTTTTTAATACTCTATATCTTCAGTCAATATTAAAAAGGCATTGGATAAGGTCATTTTGTGAAAATACTTACTGTGCTACTAATGACATAAATATTAAATCAGTAACAATACTTGGAAGAGTGAAATAGAGTGAAGTAGCAAATGGAAATTCAACATAATAAGACAAAAATTAGATAAAGAAATAATTGACTTGTTTTATAATGGTCTGAGCCTAAGATTATTAGATTAACATTCCCGAGTGAGGAAATGTGTTTCCCACTGTTTCAGATTATCTAAATAGTAAAAAAAAACAAAAACAATAAACAATATAGACATAGACCCTATAGACCACTGCAGAAGACATTCAATTCCCAAAAACACATGATATGAGCATCACATGAACAAAAGACAAAACATTAATGAAAACAATATGGTATATGATTAAAAAAATCAAGTGCAAAACATAAAAATCAAACATTCATTTGAACACTGGGCATCACCCCTCTCGTTAAATGTGCTTCTAAGTTTGTTAAAACATTTTAATATAGCCCTTGTTTTCTCTGTGGTGGTCCCAAAAAATGATGACATTGTGGCTGACATGTAACTGAACTTTGAACAATCATCCTTTGGCATTTCCATGACTCTCTGACCCACTGGGATTGTCAGTTTGACAAAAAATGTTGTATTGTTTAAATAAACATGATTTCAGTGGTGACACTTTCTGGCCTTCATGTAACTGAACTTTTAACAGACCATCATTTGACATTTCCCTGTCTCTCTGGTCCACTGGGTTTGTATGTTTTACAAGAAAGGCCAAAGAAATTAAATAAGCAAGATTTCAGCAGTCTAGACAGCCTCTAACTTTAACAAAGTGCAATAGATACATGTTAAAGACTAAGGAATATGTTTTTGTCAAGAGCAAGGACATGGGTTTGAGGCCTGTAAAGGCAGTCTGTTTAGATCCGCAGGTACTGTCAAAAGGACATCTTTGGTTCTCAACTCATGTCATATTTGTAAGGGTGTGTCTAACAGAGCACACTAAATGTTAGAAAATACAGAGAGTCGAGGGAAGCAGGATTTTAGGCAGAATTGTGAAATGTGGAATCAGATTTAAGAACTTTACGTGCAGGTGGCATCTTTTTGTTCATATATTTTTTGGAGCCTACATTTATGTCATGAGTACTTTCACATAGAACATGCACTGGATGTGTGGAGCAGTATCAACAAGCAACTAGACTATCAGGACAGTGAGTAGTTTAATGTGAACGACATATGAAGACCCAGATCCAGGTTGTGTGTGTGTGTCCTTTTTCCTGAACACTGACACTTGGAAACAGAACACACTAGATCAGGCTGCAGATGAGGCACCAGGTGATATTGAATCTGTTGACATGTTTGTCAAATGGCTTGACGCAAACATATTTTTGTCAAGTCAAGTATCACAAGTGTTGAAAATTTGCACCACTGGAATGAATATTTTTGAAATAGTCATAGGAAAGTATGTCACATATTGGTGTTGTTGGTTAAAAACCTTTACAGCTGTCAGATGATGATGTACAGGAGGGCCAGGGAGTAGAGCAGGCAGATATATCAGCTTCGGAGCATCCTAACTAAGGACATAGTGATAACACCTTCTTTACATTCACATTGTTCATTATGCATAAAATAGAGCTCTGGAGTGGATTTGTTTTATAGATTCTAGAGAGGGAAATGATAGCCGTTTAGCTGAATTTACACACACATACACACAATTACAGTCCAGTACGCAATCAAACCATTTTTCACACCACATTTCTTAAAATAATCAAACTGTGTTTTAAGTGTAGAGTTGTTCATTTACCAATTTTACTTAACCTGGTTTCTGTGTGCATTTCTGTGTGCTCTCTTGATTTATAATTTTGTTTCATCCCTTGGCTCTAGCCATTCCCATCACTCCACATCCTGACAGCATGATGACACCCAAAGAAAAAAGAACAGCAAATGATGTGTACAGAAAAATACATAGATGTCATCATTGGAGGGAATTGTTCCAAAAACTCATAAATTATATACAAATTATTCTGCCTTATTAGCATTCAAAAACTCAATAAACAATTCATGTTTTCTACCAGAGATGATTTGGCAGAGGCTTGTGCATTTTTTCCATTAAGTCATACTTCACTCATGACCTGACAGCGGATGGATGATGCATGACTCCACAGAAAGCTTCCCAGATTCAAATATCAGCCACTAAAATGAGCAGCACAGTCAGCCATCCCACTGTCCATTCATCTTGCACCTCTAAACAACAAATAAAATATCCCCCAGTGTACACAGGACTATAATACTCACATTCAATAGGAAGGCCATCCCCATAAAAAAGCACCAAAGCTTCACCTGATATTGCTGTTTAGATCTCAACATCTATTTGATAAGAAGCTGAGGGGACCAATCTTTAACCAACAATGGAGGCCCCTCTGTTTAGCCACAGGAACACAAAGCCAATATCCGCTATGAGGATATTACCCCTGAGAAGTATGAGCCTTCATCATGCTGTAAGTTTTATGTCATTCTGTCTGTCCTCAGAGTTCACAGGCTGGATGGAGCTGTTTCCATTGTCTCCTGAAGCTGGCGGTTTCCCACCACATGGGCAGCCTTGACAACAGGCACATTTCAGACTCACTTGAATGTAGCTCAAAGAATTTGGCAGAAGGAGAACAACCAAGCTGGTAGCAAACAGCCAAAATATGAACAGCTCATTTCTGCCAATACTTTGCACAGGGGCACTAGTATTTTTTGAGATATATTGGGACTTCTGCATGACACCGGCTGGCATTTGGGAATTTTTCAGCCATTGTTTACTTGTCTGCAGTGGCATCTGGTATTTTCACCCTGTTATCTACTTTATAAAGAAGTTGTGATGACTGCTAGGATATTATGTGTTCCTGATGGCATAATTGTGGTTAAAAACAAGCTAAGATAAAATAGGGGTCAACATATAATCCCACCATATTGCGTCCTAATATAATTTAATCCCTATTTATTTTCATATTCAAGATGCAGAAGCAAAAATAGGGGGAAATGATAAAATTAACAAATTCCTCCAGCAGCTCTCTCTTCTCAGTCCAAATCAAAAGACAAAATATAAATATGGATGACACATGTCAATCACATATTCATTTAGCTGCCTAAAGACACCTAAAATTAGCTGAGGCCTGTATCATAGGGTGTATTTTCCACAGGAGCAGAATTCCTGTTTCTCCTCAGACCACTTGAATTTCAATACTCAAAAAACTATCAAGCACTGCAGCTTTAAAGCTTTAATGGGCAATATATCTATGGCATCGCTGGACACTCATTCCATAATAATCCCTCGGCATATTGTAATAGTGTGGTCTGAGAGGAAATTAGACTTCTCCACCTCCTCTTGACTCTGGTTTTCAGGCTCTAAAATAAATAACATCAGACAGGAGACAGATTTTCAGACAGGAAAAACAACCAGTCATTCTCAAGACTCCATCAGACGCTCGCTACAGCACAGACGCAAATGTACCCACGACATTTTGGCCCTTCTATTTTCTTTTAAAATGGTGCTGTCATCTCTGTGTATTCATTCAGAATGTTAGAATAGAAAGAAGAGAGCTGCAGGAAGAGGCTGTGCATTTTCATTTTGGCGGTTTGTTTCCTGTATTCTTCCTGCAGCTTTAACAGGTTTAGACCATGAATTTGACGAAGGGTGAATTATTTCAGGATTGTAGTAATAGTAAATAAACTACTGACCAAATTATATGTGTTTTACATTCTTTCATTTCAAGTAGAATAAGCAAGCCAGGCCAATTTCTGCAGTGGCTGAGTGGCACTAAAAGGGTTCATGTGCAATAGCATCACCTTCCTTAAATAATGTTTTGCCAAAAATTACTTTTTGGTCGAAATCATTGAATACTCGATTTCTAGTTACCTTTTTTTTATGTTTCCTTAAAAATCTGACAAAATTACTTGGTGATGATATTTCATACTAAATTCCATAAAGTAAATGAAAGCATTCAAGTAATAAGTTTGTTAATGTGTTTTAAGCTTTTGAATTTACTTTGAAATATGCTTCCTTGATTAATTTGACAGATACTGCTTTTTAAAACTGAATTTCAAGGCATTTAGACAGAGCTTTTGTTATTTACTGAGTCTATCAAATAGAAAAGCCCTTCATTTTCAACAAGCAATAACTACTGTTATTACTGTTAATTAAATTAGTTAAAGATTATTTTTATTTTAAAGAGTCTAATTGATTTACATTTCTCAAGAATTACATTTTGGAACTTTGTTTAATAAAAGGTGCTTGGTAACTTTGAGCACTGCTTGCATGTTCTGAGAGGCTTAAAGCACTTACACCGCAGTAATTAGCAGAAATAGTTTTACAAGATAAATATAGTCTAGAGAAATCGCAGAAGGCCAGGATAAAAGTTCTCAATTATAAACAAGCTACAAACAGTGAAGGTCAGGCAATTGTTCTGTGATTCTTGTCACCATATGGCCAACGCGGGCAGGTAAACTTTGAAGCTTGTATGCACAGTTCCACGCCAGAAACTCATAACAGATGGACAGAGATATCAGCACACAAACACAAGACTACTGAGCTCAGAAAAGTTAATGCAAAACTAGGTGTGGCACTCGTAAAGTATCAGTACAGTGATAAGTAATACAAGGTGAACCAGTGTTAAATAAACACACTGAACCAAACTTTGACTTTACCATGGTAGACAGATTGTTGAGAAGGTTACTGTACTTTTAAAATATCAATTTTTTCGTCTGTTATTTTAACACAATAGTGTAATCGGCTCTCATGGTTGTTGTAAATACATGTATGTACATGAATAAAAATGCACTAAAATGGTCCAGCCAAAGTTGATTCTGCACATCAATTTGGCGCAGCCTCCATCTATTGAGCCTGGGAGAATAATTAAAGGTTTTGTTTGCTTAGTTTTTTTGTACGAAGGAGAAATGATGGGTCTCTGCTCTCAGATTCTGTATGATCTGCTGCTCCAGTCTGACCAGGCCTGTCACTCAACATTTCTCTTTCCTGACATCAAAACATTTGATAATCAAGCCGCTGGAGATACTGCAGAGGAGAAAATACCAAAACAGCCTGCTGTGTTGTGCCAAATAATTATACTGCCTGAGATATCCCTTTGTCATTGGACTAATTTGCAAGACATTTGACAATAAATTGCATTTTTGCCCACATACTTAGCTGAATGTTTAAGAGAAATAACAATAAGTGATGCCATCCAAATGACGGGAATATGAAAAACAGTAAATGTATGTTTTTGATTTACTGCTTAGAGGAGCGTAAGCCAATGAAAATGTATTGTCACTTTGATTATGTAGTGTAGTTTGTCTGGAAAACACATGCTGACTTCTCAAAGGTATTGCCAGCATGCAGTTCCGAGTGTAGGTGGAACACAATCAAACAACACTATGGAAAGGCTCCTAGACTTGTCACAAACCACTAGGTTTACTAAAATGTACAGAGATACCCGCTTTCCCTCTGATGGTGTCTGCAAATAATCATTACTTTGGAGCCACAGGCAGAATCATGAATATTACAGTTGAATAGAGTTATTGTGAGCACTCAACATTAACTAAATGAAGTAAAGCTATTAAGGGTAGAGTAAAGGAAAGTGAAATGTATATAGATGCTGTTTGGGTTTGTTTGAGTGCTACAAAAACTTCAATAACTATCTCGGCAGACTAAAACGCCCTTGAAACTGGGACTCAAATGAGACAGCATAATAACATTCAGATGGTCTCCCTGCATGATGATGACACAGCACTGGCAAGACCTTCCTCTACTGTGCTGTGCCCTTGAATGATAGAGCCTTTCCTGTTCGCTTTCACACAGTAAGTTTAACTTCCATCACTGTTTTTTCTACCCCATGTTTGCGGAATCCTGACAGCAAAGCTACCGGAGCCTCCAGGCCTGATCCACAACACTGCTTTGTCCATCAGGTTGTCGGGATGCTGAACTCT
>JAPQRQ010000005.1:17672403-17696937 GCA_037367365.1 Apogon talboti | reverse complement strand
TGCAGCAATATAAATGAAATTATTAATACACGTACACATAGTACTCTTTTAACATTTATTGAACTTCAAATGCTGCCTACACAGGTGCCTGATCAGATATCTTATAACATTTTTACTACTGATCAAATATCGGCTCTCGAAAAAAAAATTAAGGCAGATGGCCGATATTGAAAAAAATCAATATATCAGCCCGATATATCGGTTTACCTCTAAATGCCACAGTGTCAGGAAGGCTGGCTGAGTTATTTCTGAGCATGGATTGTTGACATGTGGGTAACATCACGTCCTGGGTATGGACTGAAAGAATAAAAACCTCGCCATCTACATTCATGTCATTCACAGGAGGAGGGTTTACACATCAGGAAGGAGCTCTGAGGGGAAACACTTCTCCTCTGCATTCAAAAGAGCCAGATTAGGAGCGTGCGATTAGGACGTTTCAGTGCAGATGCATTCAGCTGAGAAAAGACCCGAGATGAACCTGAATATGCTGAAGTAATACACTTTATCCTATCTGGTTCAAAGATAACACCAGGACCACCAGTTTTACACCGGCTTTCTGTTAAGTATGATGCTGACAAGCGTGAAACAGTTTCCATAGAAACCAGTGAAACAGGTACAGTGAAAGGCACAGTGTGTAATGTAGACTCCATAAATATGCTCAGCATTGAAAACTGGAGAAAGTTGGAGAAAACACATATTACACTGAAGAAGGTTTTTACATCACATTGCCAATACTGGTTATAGACACTGCTTTAGAATAGATCTTGCCAAGCGTGTTTGTCAAAGTGTGCATGCAACTAAACACAGAGAGGGTGCTGTTCTGACGAGTGTGCTAAAACCAGTAACTGGACCACAATGGACCATGCCTGTTGTCTTAGCTGTTAATAGTACACAGATCTATCTTCACAAACACAGCATTATTCACATTTATTAGAGTGATACTAAACACTAATCTGATTTTTTTAAGCTGTGAAAAGAATAAGAATTACATGACTTAATCATGATGAGACACATCAATACTGGTGATAATCAGTGGTAGAGAATCTCAGCTCCATAATGTAAAACTCCTGCCATGTATTTGTTCCAACCAACCCATTTTGATGAGCACAACTCCTCATCCAGGTAGATGGGACAATTAGTGGAATCACCTGTGTTAAGTGAACAGGTAGAAACAATACATGGTCGGACTTTTACTTTATGGAGCTGGGATTTTCCACCACTAGTGATAATACACATAAAAATGGACAAATACAAAAAAACTTTGCATTTTATTGGTAACGACAGCTCAACTAGGGTTAAAATCTTCTCAGTGCCCTCCACCTTGATGAAGAATTGAACATTTATGAGCCCGCATCATTACATTTCTAAAACAAGAAATGAGTAGATGTTAAGGCGAGTGTCCAGTCCACCAGTCAGAATCTGCTAAATCTCATTATTTTTTTGAAAGGTCAACCTGAAGGTGTTTTATCAGTCTGTTTTGAACCACTGCACAGGTGATTTTACTAAGTAAAACTGCTGTCGACCAGTAAGCTTTGATCGGTTCATTTGTCACTTTGAATCTAAAAACACCGTAGTGATAAAACAACACAAGCTGCATAATTGCTTTTGTTGTTGTTGAGTTATGGTAGGTTTAAGAGGCTTCAGATTCCTGGGAAAGTATTGTACAATGGCATGAAAAAGCAGCAACACTATCTTAAACACAGCATGCATGGACATGGATATTCATTTTTAACCAGTCCTTTGTATGGTGGTAGGATACAAAACACCTTTCAAAGCCTGACATGGTTCTGCATCTTGTGATTCTCTGTCATACTCATGTCTCACATCCACACCTGGACATGCAGCCAATAATCACCTTTGTTTTAGCCTCTCGCCAACTTTGAAGCAATATTCAGAATTCTGCTGTGGGTGGAGTTGGGGATAAAATCACACTCATAATAACTGCTCAATCAGCAGGAGGAAGTGTGTACGAGCAGCTTTCCAGCCCCTTTCATTGCTCACCCCTTCATTTCCCTGTTGTTTCTGTGGATTACTACAGTGTGTGAGAAGAGGGGACCACAAATGTTATTTATGACCATGAAAACCAAGGCAGATAAGAAACTGAACCTCTGTGAAGTGTCCTGACTGTTTATATATCTATCTACTGATCTCTTCGGCTCTGTTTCAGTACTATACTCACTACCACACATCTTCACCGGTACTCATTTCATTATTTTACTGTACTTTCTTAGCTGTGAGGCTCAGCATTCAGTCATATGTCAAAATATTTAGATACCAAAAAACATCAAACCACCCAACTACAGTGGATCTACAGTATACGGGGGATAATCACCAGCCACCAATGAGATGCAGACAGTTTAGGAGTGATCAGTGTGCTTTCATTGGGTGCTGAGGGCTGAATGACCCAGCACCATCAGAGACGACACAAACACCACTGAGAACCAAGTCTGGTGGGAGTAAATATTTAAGACTTCTCAACAAACATCCCTCTTGAAGGAAAACTTGAGTAGTGGGTGCAACACTGGGTCAAAAACTAAAAATGTAGATACACTATATGGACAGAAATACTGGGACCCGTCATATGTAGGGCTTGTGGGACTTTGAATTCCTGTTGGTTTTACTGTGTTGTTTGTTCTTTTCTCTCTCCTCTGTCCACTAACTCCAGCCGGTCGAGGCAGATGGCCGCCTACCCGGAGCCTGGTTCTGTCAGAGGTTTTTTCTTCTGTAAATGAAGTTGTTCCTCCCTACTGTCACTTTTTCCCCAGAGAATTTGTCGCATTTTCTATGTTTGGGGAATAAGTGGGACTAAATAAATGTTTACGTCCTCCCACTTCCTTTTGAATATGTAGAGAGACTGTATTTGTTGTTTTTTATTTGTTCTATTTATTGACTAATTGATTAGTTGATTGAATTCTTATGTTCTTCTTCTTGCATGTTTGAGAAAGATTATTAAATTACAAATTGTCTTTAAGGCCTTGATCTCAACTTATGCCTTGAGTTAATCTTGTATTATTATTGGTGCTGTATACATAAACCTGAATTGAACAGAACTGAAATGTTCGTGTCATTTCTTGTCAATAATGACAATAAATGTCAATCAATCAATATTCCTTTTTAGTTTACCGGCATATTTTTCTTCCTGAGTGAAAGTTAAAGAATGCAGATGGTTACTTGTGTTTTAAAATGATAATTCACGGTCAGAATGTGAAAAATATTTCAGAAATCAAGAGAGAAAATGTTTAAAACAATTTTAATGATTATAAAAACAGTGTTGTGAAAATTAAGTAAAAGCGTGTGACAATTTAAACAAAATGAATCCTGAAAACAAAATAAAAACTTTTATTTCAATATTAGTCTCAAAACAAAATTGACATGTCATTATCATTTTATTAGTCCTGGCCGCATTAGCAATCAAACACCTGAATTCCTAGTACTTTCATATGCTTGTATTCACTCGTGCTCCTCTCATTCATCTGACCTGCCTGCTGAAGTCTGGGGAGTAGGTGTGTTTATATGGGAGATCTTTGTTGAGAATCACAGACAAACTCCAGTAGTGTACCTGTGTGATTCAACTTTGACCCTGAAGTTTCTTTGAAAAGGAGTGTCGCTCCTCTAGAAAAGCAGTATTAGAAAATGTGCACAGTAACAAAAGTAAATTCACCAAATCTGATGAAAAACACCGTAAAACTAAAGCCACTCAAGGCACAGCTGTACTTACGTTCTTCTTTCAAAAACAAGTGACATTTGATTGTGAATTGAGTCTCTTTAGTGGCAGCAGTGCAGGGTTGAGAGTCTGTCAGGAGCGAGTAGGAGGAAAAGACATATCTGTACAGTAAAAGGTCATCTACAATAACAATGAGGATAATTTCTGTAATGGCTAAGCTGCCGTTTATGGTCAAATAAAAAAAAAAAAAATCTGAAGTCAGGCAGTTGCTGAAAAGACTCAAAGTGGAAAATCATCTGAACAAAGTCCTGCTGAGGGAGGCTTTCAGTCAGTCAAAGGAGGTGTGGGTGGACTAGTATGTGGTAGTGACAGATCAGAAAGGCAAGACTGTTTTCAGACAGTTTCCTTTTCATACCTTACCAGCATAAAGCACAGAATTACATAAAGTCCATTGACTGTATCAAAGAAGCAGAAAACCCACTGACTGGTGGAGCACTATTTTATTTCAAGTTTGTGTATTGACCATCACTAGGTTGATTTTTGACAGCAGAAGGTTCTGAAAACTCAACACAATAATGTTGACTGAATGACAACACAGTTATTCAACGCTGCTGCATCCTTAATTATGCATAACTGTAAGTCTTAATAATAGGGACTGGTATCATTAAGATTTTATCAATACTACTACTCTTTCCAATACTGCTTATTAATCTAGTAGTTTAAGTGTAGTCTTATTGATTAATTTTTTTGGTCATGGTTCACATTGTGACAGCAATTATTTGCTTCATTTTGACTGTAGGTCTACGTAATTAGTATAGAATTAATATTCTTTTGTAGGACAGTGTAATACATTGTCACTGTTATAGACTCTTGTTTTGTTTTGATAGTAATGTGAAACAAATATCATATATAATTCACTTCATATTTTGAAATATGAAATGAAATGCAGGTTTTTTTTTTTCTTCATTAGTATTTTAAGAGTATAGTACTTTTCCCGCAGCCTCCAGATCGTTCAATGTCCCTAAACGTGAACACTGGCCATTGTCACATTGTCTGGGTGTGTTTGAGCTGCTCAGTGCTAAAGTGTGTGACCTGATGTCTCTCATCTGAATTAAAAAGAAAAGAAATGTAAAAAATAACAAAAATGCATCACAGACAAATGTCTAGTCAGAAACAACTTCAATGAAACCAATTTTTTTTTTTAGGAAAACAAATACTGTTGAATGTCCTAAAACATGTTGATTTTTGGCTGTAAACATGTTGATTTTTGCTTTACATTTAGATATTTTAACATGAATATCTATAGTCACTAACTCCCCTTTGGACTTTCTTTAAGTGGCCATTGGAGGAATTGAAAGTTTTGACACCTGAAACATTTGCTTCCTTTCTCAGCCACTTGATAATGACAAATGCACCATTAGATTGCAGCTTAACTGACTTTTATTTGTATTAGTGGATGGTTTACACTGAGTTCATACTGTCTAACCCTGCACTAAAGAGAGGATCAGATGCAGGCCTACCTTCTCCAGCTCTTCCATCCTTTTGTCCAGACTTCCTGGTGCAGCAGCTCCTCCATCTCTGCCGTGACGGTTGTGTCGTTGTCTGCCGTTTCCACCCACCTCCTCCTCAGATCCTGGTCCTGAAGAGCTGTTTCAAACACAACACAAACTACTTTACCTACTATACTTTCTCCTTTTCGTGTCATCCACTACTGCCTTCAAACTGATGTTTGAAGGCATGAATCATACCCTCATACCCACATTATGACACTTCAAGAGGATGACACATCCATCTACAAAAGAACAGGTGAGACTATCTTTTGCCTCTTTGCCCTTTCAATTAGACATGCATTATCAACAGCCCTCTGCCTTTTATTCCATTAATGGAGAAAAGGCCGTTGAGAATTTGAAACTTTGGTGCAAAAAGGATTCTGATTAAAAACAATTTACATATTAAAACTTCAAATAGGTTCAAGACTGGCAGCAGAAATGTGTGTCACTGGTTTAAGCTTATGTAAAAAAAAAAGGAAAGAAAAAAGATTTATATGCAGCTCAAGCAGAACATTACACTTATCTTCTATTCACTTCCTCATTGCTTAGAGACAGATTCTGGAGCAGCTGGGAAAGAATATTCATGTGCAGTTTATTTTCTTACTAACCGTATTTCTGTAATTATTGATGTGGAACCGTGGAATGAGTTGTTGGCTTCGTGCACCACAACTACAACACGCCCTCCCCAGAAGTGACAGACTGTGCCAGGTTTAAGAAATCTCTGAGGGAATCAAATCACTATTACTGAGTCAATCTCAAATATAATGTCTTTTTTACCAACTGAACTCCAGCTCTGTTCAAAAATCTGCTAAATGCACCTATTCACTTCTTACAGGTTTGACATTGGAGAGGCAGTAGTGAACGATGACAATGTCGGTCAAAAGATATAATTTATTGTAATATCTCAATATATGTCATGATGCTTTCAGGGAGTCGTTTTTATGCGCTGGTACATAAAACAAATCGCTTTTACAATTCTTTCGTGCCCTCTACTATTAGATTGTTAAACTCCGTTGGTGGTGTATTCTGAAATTATTTGTATCATAATATATTGCTTTGCATTGTTGGTTGGGTCAACTTGAGTTCTACTTGTGAACTGTAACGGACTAACAAAACATATGTGTTTGTGTGTATGTGTGAGAACTGCTCTGAGAAATGGTGCAAATAAATTGCCCTCTGGGATCAATAAAGTTTTCTGAATATGAATCAATATGATATAGGTATGAAATTTATTTCTTTTCAATTAAATATATGATATAGAAAATAGACAGAAAGTCTAAAGGCTAACATGGACTTTGTAAGTCATTTGTTTATGTAACTAAATGTTGATTCTTTTTTCACTTCCAAAGGGAATTTTACATTTGAAAAAATCAGGCATTTACTGCTAATGGCTCCCTCATTTCACAAGATACTAACTCTTCACAGTTTCCTTGTACTGTAGCACTAAATACTGTTTATGTAATCTCCCTTGTTTCAATGATGTCACTGAGATTAGTTCACTCCAGAAAATATCAGTTAGTGCTGGTTGAACCCTAAAAAATGCAACATTGGGTAAAATTTGTATTAAAGTTAATTTTTACCTGATTAAGTTCATCGACGGCACAATTCTGCAGACCTATCACGAGTTCAACATTCTATGTTCAGTGACTGTAATTCACAGTGACTAAAAACATCTATCTATTTCAATTAATACTGCTTGAAAAAGATTTTTGTAACTTTTCATAATAACCTTATACAACCAGATGTATTTAAAACATGAGTCATAAATACGGTCTTTCATAACACAGTTAATGTTGTGTTATAACGTTACCTTGATCAGTACGATAGTGACACAGTACAAATACGAACCTTGACATGTAAAGAACTTCTGTTTCTGCATTTTATTTCTATTATCCAACTCAGTCATTTTTCTCTTGTTAGTTTTGAGACTTCTGTGCCGTTTCTCACACACAGGCAGAGGGAGTGTTTCTTGACATTTACAGAACCAACAGCTTACTCTTGCCTTTTGTCACCGAGAGCACAACACTGCTGTGGCCATCGCTTTTGATCAAGAAGTCCTTGAAACGTCACCCTTGTGCTCACCTACGCCAAGATAAAGTGCATTTCATTTGTCTCTCTCATTGTGCCTCCTCAAGGCAACTCTTCTTTTACCATTGTGGGCTTACCCACACACAGCACACACGTGTACCTTGCAAAACGTGACACCCTTTCACCGTGATACCCAGAAAGGAGCCCAATACTAAACAATGACATGGCTTGTGTGTAACAAGTACAATGTCTTATGTAGAAAGATATCTTCCTGGTCACACACGGACGCAGACACACACGGAAACTCTAGGTGCTCAGCAGGTGTTGAAGCCAAGCCTAAACATCCATGGCCTCAATACTAAATATCATACCGCGGCCCATTAACACCCTGCAGGACGAGGTCTGAGGGAGAGAGAAGCTCAGCCAATCACGCACTCCTGGGAGTCTCAGCAGGTAGGAAGTAGAAGGCACAGGCAGCGGAGCCAATAACAGTAACGTACAACAATGTCTGAGAACATGCTCAAGTGTCAACGCTGAATAAATCAAATAAATACTTGAAACAACAAGCAGTGACTCATCCATCTGACTTGCATCCTACCCATCTCTAATACATGCCACTCCTCCATACTGTAAAACATGTCGATGCATCAACGTAAGGCTAGGTTACACCAACAAAAGACAACCAAATCTAAAAGTAGTTCTAATAACCACAGTTCTGCAAAACCAGGATTCATATAAGCCAGTTCACACTAAATATAAAGCAGAACTGTGTTGCACAAACTCATCTCAATCTAAGCATTCCAAACTTATTAACCAAAATCAAAGACAGACTAACAGTATCGAGATACAAACTTATTTGGTTGTTCAATGCGGGCCAAATGTTTCAGCTGAGAATCTCCAGTTGCTCCTTTGAGGAAAAATGTGTTTGTTTATCTGAATTAATAGAGCAATAAGGTCAGATAACTAATGACAGCTGCTTCTGTGTTCCTGTTCAGTCCTGTAACAGTTTCTTGACTGAAAGGGAAATTCAGCAGCTTCATAAAACTGAACAAAGTATAAATTATCTCTTAACTTTCATCTAAAAAAAAACTTAAAAACTTTGTGGTCACCACTCAAATGTATTATATAACAGTACTGCATCTTAAGTCTAAATTCTACCTGCTATAAAATTGAAAAAAAGCTCATTCTAAAAGGTAAAAAACCCACAATGACTCCTAATGTCATTTAATGAGACGCTAATCAAAGCAAATTTATATACTGTATATCATGTATATATCATTTCCAATCCTTATTTATGTTACACACTTGGACCTGTGAAGAGTGGTGTTAATGTAATCTTTCTGAAATTTAACAACAGGAGTCAGTATTTTCCTGGTATTAAAATGGTTCAACATGGTATGATGTCAGTGCAGAGAGATTAACATGAACAGACACTGCATCACACTTATAAATAACTACACATAAGAAGCTCTGTGGGAAGCAGGGATCAAATGTGCAGAGGAGTCTCTTCTACCAGGACACAAAAAGACAAAGTGCATGTGGGTTGGATGGGGATTTAGTGAGCGACAGGTACGTCTACAGTTACCATATAAGCCATCTTGTGCTGTCCAGCCCACCTGGTGGGCTACCCACTGCAGAACAGCGGAGCATCCAAGTGTAGCCAGGCCAGATGATGAGAGCTGCAGCTATAATTGTATGTCCAGATTGAATGTCAGCTGGTGAACTCGGCTGTTGGAGCTGGCCACGACTTCACAAATACCACAGAATAAACACACTCACTAGACAGACACTCAAAGGACTTCAGTACAAGTAAAGTTGATTTGTGTGGTGTTGTATTGTGAGGGTGAATTCCAAGGTGGCGGAAATGACTCTGATATCTATTATATTCATACAAATTCAAGCACAAAAATGCTGTTGTGTAAAAACAAATGGGTTTAAAACATGTATTTAAAAAAATCATGTGCCAGTTTTATGTAAAACAAAAACAAATCAATAAAAATAAGAGTATGAGTGTTTCTTCTACTCAAAATTGGTATATTTCAGACGCTCTTTGAATGGGGTGATTAGAAAGCATGAAAATTCAAGAAAACTCTAACACTGTATTTTTAAAAAATTAAAAAGTCTTCACTCCAGTGGTTGAGTCTTAATAAACTGTCTCAGTTTTGGCATCAAGCATTTGTTTGGGAGTCAAAACAAAAAAATAAGTGGCTTGATGTTATTTTTACCAGGGGATACTTGTTGCCATAGTCTGGACATACCTACTGTGAGTTTGGATGGGGGTGGGGTTGAGGTGGGGGCTGCAGGTGCACGAGGCATCAGAGCCATCTGTGAAAAGTCATGGGTGAGCTAATGCTAAATGCTAGCTTATTGATGTGGCAAAATGGTAAACTTCATCAAGCCTCTGTGTAGTCATTTTAGAAGCTCTTTAGTGTAATGTACTAACCATAACTATGGTCAAGCTGTCAAGAAAAAACACACTACTGTGCAAAAGTCTTAGGCAGCCTTTAGCTTTGTTGTGTTTGTATGGTTGTGTGTCTTTATTTCTACTAAGATTTGTAAAAATGCATTTTTGTTTTTAATACTGTTGACATAGTTGATATATATTCCAATTGTATTACTACAAAGACTAAGACATGCATATAAGTCATGCATTTCAGAAGGATAAACAGAAAAAAATAAATGACAATGAAAGCCTATGGGACATTCTGAAGGTGTGTAACATAACATACAATTATTCAAGAACAGATCCAGACAGTCGACAGCAGACAAAGGAAAATTCACTGAATCCAAACGGAGGTCACAAAATCCTGACTTTACCTGGAGAGGCTGTTTGGTTCAGATTTTTTTGTGTTTTAATACTGTGAACATAATTTGTGCATATTTCTTGTTAGGAATAAAAACACACACATTACAACCCTGCAAAAACAACAACACTGAAAGGCTACTGAAGACTTTTGCACAGTACTGTAAGTTTAATTCAATAAAATGATGCTCTGACCTGATTAACACAATCAATGAGACAAATGCCTCCTAGAAAAAATACTGAATCTGTAGTTTCAGAAGGAAGTTCAATGGGATTATGACATTTTGGAGCAGCTTCTAAAGGCTGTAATTGCTTTTACACTTCGCACTACCTTCACTTTGGAGCCGAGGCCCTTGCCTCTTGATGACTAAGATGAAATGTGCTGTTTGTTTGGGTCCAGGTATTCTCAGTTTCATGTCATTTCCTTTGTCTCCTTTCTCTCTTCACCTGTCTTCTCTACTGTCATCTCTCGCATCACAGCGGAGAAAACGGCAAGAACAAAAAATAAAAAGACAAAAACACTAATATTTGTAAAGGTTGTTTTAAGAAATGGTTTGAAAGCTATTGCCAAACCAAAACAATCCCGGCTGTGTTAACCCTTAGCACATTTTAAACTATAAACCTTTCAGATAAAAAACTGCAATTTATTCTGTCAACACTACTTGACAGCTACAAAAGTGGAAATTGATGTCCTGGGCAAGTTCTGCAGATTGTATCCTGTGGACTATGGTCATTATCCTTGAACCATAAAAATGTGAAAATAATGGCATAAGGATAAAAAGTGACACACACACACACACACACACGGCAGCGCTTTCTGAAATTTTAGGGGGGAGCCCTGCTGTTGTAAATACAGATCTGAATGGTTTCTTATTCCACGTTCTGTTCTTGCACATAACTCAACATTAAGGGTCTCACCTCTTATGGCGGCCACTCCCAGATCGTGGAGTATCCTGAAATAAAAAAAGCAACAAATGTAAGTAAATGACAGGTAAGAGTCTACACTATATCATCAGTGTTTCATAGATAAGGTCTGTTAAGTCTCTTACCTAAAAAAAAAAAAAAAAAATCAGTTCAGAGGCAGGGTAGCTATCAGAACGAGTTTTTTTGGTATCATCTTTTGTGTGCATTTGCCCTGGGTCGTGTTCGCTTACTAAAGAGGAACAACACAAGATTCCATCTACAGGATAAGAGAAATCTATCAGGAGCAACATTTATAGAAAGCCTTAAGGTTGTGTATGAGCGTATGTGAATCGCAGCAGTTGAGCTGATATATGGATGAACATTGTTGCAGTTAATAGTTCAGCAGGACACTCACAGCCCCAAGTTAAAGAAGGCAATCTTGTTTTGCAACACAGAGGTACATGTTTATCTTCTTTTCCCATTACTGTATGATCCAAAGGTTGTTTAGATCTATACAGCTCCAATAAATTCCCCTTTGGTAAAACAGCACTTCTGAAAAAAATGAAGCGTTTATCAGCACTGCTGTGAGATGAATACACATCTTCTATTTCCTTAGGTGTTGTGCAGAGGAGAGTCCTGGGTTTGATTGAGGAGCCTGGGATCTGCAACAATCTATCAGTGAACTTGGCTTTAGAGTGTGAAGGGAAATGTTGTGCCGAGTCTTAGCATGCATCAACCGCTCTCTCTCTCAGTGACATATCATCCATTAGCTGTGGATGAAACCCCGACAATCATCTCTTCCCTGGGCTCAGGCCAGGATGGATTTACAAAGATGGAGGACTGTGAGAGCACTGTACATTCAGTAATACTTGATATGTGCATATAGACCACTTGGGTTAGGACTTTTAAGAGCACTTTGATGAATTTCCTTTCAGACATATTCATAGGGTTTCATACATGCACAAGGTTCAAGAGCTTCAGTTGAAAGCTACTATGTTTTAGATTTAATGCTGAATCCATTAGGTTTGCTGATTAAAAAAGGAAAAAGTTTAGTAACTCATGCAAAGTTCACTGAGTTTTTGAAGAAGCTCACCAAGTGAATCAAATATACTGTATGCATATAGAAAGTTACATAGGTACAATAAAAATAAGAATCAAAACGAGGCTTACACTGTCTGGGGCAGACATCAAGGGTATATCCCCGAAACCCCCCCCCAGTCCTCTGCCATATATAAACCTATCCATGATAACTGTTAGACAATCGATATGAAACTCAGTTTGAGCTACATCGACCTGATAGTGGCAGAATAACTGCCAGAGAACCAATATCTCCCCAGAAAACTCCCCCTAGTGAATGAAAATGACCCCATATGAACTCTGGATGGTAGCCAGAAAAGGGACATTTGGAAGACGATCAATATGAACCAAATTTTATCTCAAATCAGCCTATTATTGCTTGTTGTCCAAAAAACTGATTTTCAACTAAAGCGCCCCCATTTGGATGACTTATAATACTCATAGAGAAGCTGAAATCGATAGGGTTCTTCCACTAGGGGTCCCCTATGTTTGTTATCAAGGGAGAAGAAACACAACCAAATCTGTCCTAGTTATCATGTTCACATGAAAGATATCTGGTGGTGGCATTCGGGGTAACACCATTATATCCCAGAAACTCGCTTTGAGGCATATAAATATATATTGTTACACTTTCATTACAGTGTATAGATAAAGTTAGATTGAATTCTATATTTACTTTTTGCTGGCCACAGATGTAACTGTTTTAGAACTTTTCTGATCATCTAATATTGCCGCTGATGTCCTGGATCAATTCATAGGGACCCAATTCAAAATGTTTTGTTATTTTGATTTGATAGATTTCAATCAGTTCAGTTTCACTACAACAATTTTGCAAAGACATGGAAGAGATTCTCAGATACAAAAAGCTGTGATAGGTATGAGGAACCTTCTAACCTGGTACATTAATGAAAGTATTAATGTTTAATGAAGAACTTACCCTGTTATATCAAGTAATCAATATTAGTCAAATGAACACTGATTTGAATCAAAATGTTTGTTTTTTTTTCCATTTCATGTTGTTTAACTTAGGGGGATCGACTCATTACCAGCCTGGTTGATTATTGGATGCAATGTTCAGGGTTTTTCACAGTTGTCATTGTCTTGTTTTCATATTAATTTCATTTTGGCATCACTCTCAGATATAATGGATGGAATTTGTCAAGTCAAATATCCAAGAACTAAAAGAAATACTAAGGATTGAGGGTATGAGCTCATTCCAGCGTAAGCATTAAATAGGAGGTCAATGCCTCAGAGTAAAGAGTAACATGTAGAAAGAGTCACATCTCAGAGGAAAACATTTGTGAGACATGAAGCAGCTGTAGCTCATCTTCTGCTAAACCCAGGTGTTGCCTTCACTGCCACCAGTTGACTAAGATAGCAATATAGAAATAAAAAAGGCTGTCTAAATGTAAATGTGTGTTTATGCTCTTGATTCTCTAGTCCAGGATGATGGGAATTATCCAACAGGATGCTTTGAATGTGCCACTGACCTGCAAACCCAGGGTGCTGGTGAATTTAAAGGAAATAAATACTTGCTTCCACATTTTTTTGAGAATTTTAATGCATTTTTTTGCCATACTGGAGGAGCCTGTCATTCATACTCCCAGTCCACTGGTCTGTCGACAAGGGTCAGTGGACTGGATTGATTATTTTCCGAGATAAAAAGGGAGCTGAGGTACGAGTCAAAAAACAAAATGGAGTAGGGTCACAATGGTCAGAATATATGCATCTCTGTCAATCCTCATTAGCATAATTTCATGCAGACAAATCCAGAGCAAGAACAATTCATATTAGACATGGAGAGTAGAAGTTAAGGAAGAGTGTTTCTTCCCTGAATGCAATGATATCAACTAAAGCCACACTTACATTATTATCTTCTCTCCTTTCAGTAAGTTATTCATTATCAAGTGACAGGTACAAGAGCAATAACATCTAATCAAACTACTCTCATTAAATTACACTAAAAAGATTTGGATCTTCATCTTGATGAGGTTGAAGTTTGTATTTTCACCTACAGGATAATTTTTTATCAAATGGTCTATGATGATGTGTCGTCCCGTTGTTTGTGCAGGTTTTAATCACATCCACAACTGGTATCAGTAGGGATTCACTGAATAAACTGATCTTCTAGATATCCCTGCAGCCGATGTGCAGAGCCAACTGAATCTGAAAATGAAATTGTATCTTGTTTACAGAAAACAGTTAGACTTCATGTTCCCTATTACTACTGCACCTCTTGGCAGTGTTTCACACTGTGCACCTCCTGTCTGGGATATGAATCTATGAGTCAAGGTCAGTGTAATTCGTGTTTGACTACTTCACTGCACATGACACAGGCCTTTACAACTTTATTTATCATGCTTGAGCTGTGCTGACAGCTACCATAAGCACGGCTACTGACTTCTGAGCAGCTAAGAATACACAAATATGAACAGTAAAACTAGTACCATCACTGAATTTGGGCAGATTTAACCCTGATACATTTTTGTGCATGCCCCTTTCTACAACACACCATTCAAATACCTGAGAAAACCTATTCAGACATCTTACTCTGACCTTTATGGTGTTGCGTTATCTATGATTTATATTTCAACAGCTCATTAATTTTGAGAATCTCTAAAGAAATGCCATCTTAGCCCAACAAAAGCTGATCCAGCTGCCAAAGAGCTCAGTCTCTGCACAAAGCTTATAAAGATCACAATTTTCCTGGAGGCATTCAATAAATTTGAGTGAGGGATGCTCTTCTAGTAAGTATACGTGACTGCTATGTAGAAGAAGGTATGAGGTCAAAAGCTTTAACAAGCAAAACATGAATACAGCAGAAGCCCAAAACCCTGGGAACATCAACGAGAAGTATTGTCTGTGTGTATATTTGAAATGTTTCCTCAGTGCCGTCATTTCTTTTTCAAATATTTGCTTGTGATTAACATTGCTACAATACTATTATTCATGTTTAACCACTGGTCTGTTATTAAAGAAGAGATGCCTTACAGCTCTTCCACACACCATTTTAATGAGGACGCTAACCTCGTCTGAAATTGGCTGAAGAAACAGATCTCAAGCACTAACCACAACATAAACCAAAGCTGTTCACAGTTATTGCATCAGTGTTTGAGTTGATGTTTTGGCTTTTTTTGTAATTGTTTAAGTAACAAATTAAGTCATCTGTGTTTTCAGGTCTACATTAAATAGTTTTCCTTTTTTTCACCACTAGCTTCTTGAGCTAAAGTATTTCTACTGGTAGCATTCCTATCAAAAGTAAATATTAGTAAAGGTTAGTTGGCTGATACAAGTGTAATCCTTCAAATCTTAAGTCAACAGAGGTGTGAATGTGTTCAAATATTGTTTTAGGCAAAAAGATGTAATTCAGTTCACTGCAAGCACAAGGGCTGCTCCTGGTTGGGAACGACATGTGATGTCTGGTGGACATCTTCCTGCTGCTCAGACAAGATGCTCAGCATCAGCACCATTTTTTGGACTGAAAGGTGCTAATTAAAAATGGAAATGAGGCTTGTTAAAAAGTGCTGGATAGAGATTGTCAGCAGGTTGTGTTTTCTGCAAAAGAGACAGAAGTCACGTGGAAATATGTGAATGTGGAATAGTCCCATACCCTATTTTTTACATATTAAGCCATAAATGCAAAGCATCTTGGGAATATTAACACACAGAAATGAGCTGCTCTCAGTGGTTCTTTACAGGGAGTTACAGCAACTCAGAGACACGTGTTACATGTAAATCCAAACACATTCCCAAATGTAGCTTGAGTGGGGGTTGGGGGAGATGAATACAATCATTTATTTAAGTTTTGTTATGATGAACTTGACTATGTTATGATTAGGACATTATGGATATGGAGTGCAATAATTGTGTGAGAGCCATCACTGCCTTTATTTCATAACTTTTCTAATTTACATAATTTATATTAGCAGGTGCTAAAGATGGTGAGATGATGATGATGTGAGCAGCACAGTCATGGTCACTCCAATGATTTTATCAGCAAAAACTACATAAAAACTAAAACTGGTGATATATACATAGAAAATATATACTACTGAAAACTATTGACACTGTTCTACTCTTCTCATGTGCACTATCACTTTGCAAGTTTTGCATGCCAACCACTGATGATGATAATTGAATCATTTGTTAATACAGTTGGGTTAAAACGATTTAAATATTCCAGCTTAATTTCTAGTGAAGCCAAGCCAGACACCTGAATCCACCTGCCACACCCTTACATTTGAACAGTTACAGTAAACTTCACAACTAAAAATGAGCAGCCCCATACTGTTCGCTTTGCTTTAAAAAAAAAAAAGAAAAACACACGAAGAGGATCGATAGGCAATGTAATAGGAGCTGAAATGATATGGTATGTGTGAGAGCCATCATTATATGAATCACCACCTCAGTTTGTTTCCCCATCTCCAAAATATTCAACGCATGGGTCAGAGTTTCCACACAGGTGTACACTCTCCCATTAAATGTGTTTTAATGGTTCCCAACTTTTGTGGATGAAGTGATGTCCATCTCTTCCAGGCATTGTTTTATGCATACAAATTAGTTTTATGTGAGGCCCCTGAACAGCTCTGGACCTGGCGCCACATTAAAAGCAGATGATCCTAAGGAATGTTCCGTGCTTCTGACTGCTGGATCACTGGAAAAGGTTTCACTGGAAGACTTGCATACCAAAAGGAGGTAAGGCATGATAACCAGGACCACATGCCTTCAGAGGGCCATCGTTGAGGCCTGTTCATGTCAGATACATGTGCCCTGCTACATGGAGAAGAAATGTGTGTCCAACTACACACATGTAGCGCACATCACCATAACTAAATTAATCAAAATGTGTTCCAGGTCCTCAGAACACCATGGAGAAAAAAAAAGACATCGTTGTAGAATTTGAAACATCTGATGAAAATATTTTATATTCCATGCTTCTTGGTGGAGTTTCCATCATTTCTTCAGCAGCTAACACAGGAGAATTATGGCTTGTTTTGGTTGGGAAATGCTCTGAGACCTGTGGAGAGAGCTTAGAGCGCTGCAGCTCTGAGCAGAAGTTGAACTGAACTTTTTTGACTTTTTGACCGGATATCTTGATAGCAGCTATGAGGCCTGGCTGCTCGCTGTATATCACAACGGGCCTGACATGGCAATTGCTTGTCTCCCTGTGATAAATTGGGCCCAGGAGGGACTGTGCATTTTTTGGGACGCTCTGTCTTTACAGATGTCTAACTGACGGCTGTGTAGTAAATCCACTGACCAAACTGTATCGGTGCTGGCTTTCACTTCTCCCTGTGTGACTTCTTATGAGCAAGCTGGCACCAGACCCCCACAGAATATGAATGTTAGTTTCATATGAGAGGCTGTGAGACATCTATTGGTTAGTTTCTTCACAGCCGCATGTGGTCTGTTAGGCCACATGTTGAGAAGGTAAGAATAGATTCAGCAGGCATGAACAGACTCATTCTGTTCAAATGATGGAGTAAGAATCTGCCCCTTTACATGGATGAACGTTGTGTAGTGAGGCTGCAGAGAACCATTTCCTCCAGAACTCCCGTTGTGTTTTTATTCATAGACTTCTTTATGTAAATAGTGGAATACTTTGCTTTTTCTTTTTTTATTTCAGGCCACATCTCAGCAGGTGCTGTCACCATCTTCCTGTTAGTGTGGTGTTTGTGTATGTATTTTATACACAATTCACCGCTTTGTGTAAACAGCCTTAGACAGTTCCAGGCCCGAAAGAAAATAAGCCTACTGATGCATAACAGCCGATCCATCTGGAACACAACTCTCCACCAAGAGTTGTCACTCAGCAGCAGAGCCATTTGATTTCTATTTTTTATTTATTTCAAATGGCAATTTTCGCATCAGTCATATCCACATACAGAAAAAAACAAACAGAGCAAAAGTTTCGGTCGTTGTTGCACAGCTGGATGCGTTTCATTTGCTCTCTAGACTCTCTATCTTACTCACTGAAAATGACTGAGTGTGTTTGAAGCGACTTTTCAATTACAGACACCGCAATACTGAATATAAAGTCCTGTGCCTGTCAAAAATAAAACTCAAATTATGAGTGTGTCATGACTGATTTGGATTCATTTTCATTAATTCATTTATGTGCTCACTCTGCAGACAGAGGAAGAGTTATTGGGAAGAAAAACAGACTGTCTCTGCATGGGTTCACTTTTATTAAATAAACATAATATTACCCACCATGATTAAAAGACCTACTTTGTACATATCACATTTACTGTTGGGAATCAGCCACGTTACAGAGCAGATCTTAATTTTGATGAATGTGGCTCCTTATTTGTGGACCTGAACTGCACAGAGATAAGCTTAGTAATATTATGGGAACACACTGCTTCAATTCTACTTATATACAGAAGGTAATAATGACTACTTGTCCAAGGTGTTTTGTTTAATCTGTGCATCTTCAGGATTCTGGTTGTCAGAATGAAACCCAACGATATTAAGATGATGAAGATGATCAATCAAGTAACAATTAATCAAGTTATACATTAACTATATACTGCTTCACTACCCAGTTAATCAAGTAATGATTACTCATGCAGGAGGTATGGGTTTATTTAACTGTGCAGTAGCTGTAGTAGACCCCCAAAATAAAATCCCACTGAAATTACAAGACTGAAGCCCCAGACTTCAACAAGCAGATTTAACTGCCTTTTAGGGTGTTTCTTTTGGCTTTTTAAGTGATTTCACGGTATATGATGAAATTCCAAGACACCTTTGGATTTGGCGTCACTGAAGCTTTCCATATAAAGTCCGCTTCCCAGCTCTCTGGGTGTCTCCCTGAACAACAGTGCCTCTGTTTGGTGACACTGATGCATCAATCTGCACAATACAGAGGACTGAACTAGAAAAACAGCTGTTACACAGACACCAGGCCTTTCTTGACTATGAGGTGCATTATTTTAATCACCTAATGTGATAAGTGTGTAATTTGAGGTTTTAATCTTCAACACTGCATGCAATTCAAAAGTTGAGCCATGCATTTAAAACTAAAATAACTCTAAGTTGTAAGTGACCAGTGTTTCTTTGTCCTGTAATGTCACCTCTCACCATTAAGTGGCCAGTGGCGGGGTCAGCTGTCATGGCCTCATTCTGGAAAGTGTTGGCTTGAACCAGCTCCTCCTCCTCCCTCCTGTCTTTCTCTGCTCCGTCATCATCATCCAGTTCATCAAGGCTCTGAGAGAAGATGAAAGAAGAGGAAAATTATTTCAGACCAGCCTTTGGCGAAGCAAGTATGGTCACACAGATGAGGTCTACATGCACACAAGAAACCACTTTACTGAGAGAACTCAGCTTATTGAAGGAAACTGAAAAACTCTGACAGAGACTATATTAAAGCTGTTGCTAACTAACATTATGAGATGAATCAAATTTGTTTCTTCAGTATGAAGACTTGACTATTTCCATGAGCTTCAGCGATGGTTTTGACTAAATTAAATACAATATAATAATAAAATATAATAAAATAATAAAATATCTGATCTTAATTTGTCATACATTCTACTTAAGGATACAGACTGTATCCTTTAAACAGCAAATAGTAATGCTGTCACATCGTTCTCCTGAGCTAATGTTTTCATCTGTGATTATGACATTTTTCATGGTTCTAGTGGCTTTATTTCAATCTGTTTATAGTAATATACTACAGGAATGTCGATTAGTCATTACATAGTTAACTTCTGCTGCTGTCTTGGCCAGGACATTCTTGCAGAAGAGACATTTTAATCTCAACAAGCCTTTTTCTTGGTTAAAGAAATAATTATAATAATAATTAAAAAATAGAGAAAATGTTAAATTCCATTTTTTAATTATAATATAATTTTTTTATGTTCTGTTTTTTACAAAATTGCAGCTTGTGCAATAAAAAATTTGGCCACTGAAGATGTATACTGATTACTCTTAACGTATATTATACCATATAATGTGTGGCCAAGCAAACCCAGTATTAACAGAGAAATTATATAGTCCATGTGATCCTGAGAGTAGAATATGCCACAAACATATACCATGGTACAGTAATGCCAAAACACAAACAACCACAATACACACAGACCATTCCAGACTCTGAAAGAAACACAGTGATACAAGTTGTTGGTTATACCACCCAGCTTTAGAAAGATGGCAGCATGTGTAATCTATGAAAACCAGGCTCTTCCCCGTACTAGAAATCAGAACTCTGCAAAAAACCAGAAGAAACTTGGTCACTTCGATGCGGATCGGTGGCGACAGGCGAGGCCATTCCCACCATAACACCACTGTTAACCTCTGACTCAACACAGCCAAAGTCACCTCTTAATCCTCTTAAGACATGATCACATTCATTTCCAGGAATCCCCAAGGAGCTACAGCTCAACACAAGCTCACACTAGATTGACTCAGGCAACAGGAAGAAAGTATGACTCTGCACAAGCACCTTTCACCTCCCGGGTACAGTCCGAGGGGATTTTGACCAGTGGAATGTCCCCTGAAAACATAATAAAACACAGAAAGAGCAAACATCTCTTTCACAGACATGTGAGAGTGGGTTAGCTTTCAGTATTCAGGGACAAATCTTCATGGGAAAGACTGTATTGTGAAATCTGTGCACAGCCGCAGCTTCCTTTAAAGAGTACTTTAGAGTCAGCGATGCTGCGTGTTCCTGGGTTCATTTGTCAGAGCTGTGAAGATGCATTGCTTAAACACAGCTCGACATTAGGATGGATGGTTGGATTGTGACGAGAGACAGTGATTGGGGCCAAACTCCCACAGGGGCACAAAGCAAACCAGTCTTTCCTGTTTCATGCTGCAAGGCGAACAAAAGGTGCCCGCTCCACAAGCCCTTCTGCAGTAAAAATAGCCTTTAACAAGGAATGCAGTCATTTGCAAGGCCTTTCCTGCCAAACAGTTTATCAGTTGTCCTTGGGGAAATCGCCCGCCGCTTTTCTTTTCGACTCTCACTCTAAGCCTAAAACTAACACTCCTCCTGATGTAAAGCACTGCACAAAAGTCTTCTCATTATTATTCATGCAAAAGGGAGGCGGATAAAATAATGGGAACAAGTCCTGCAGAAAAGTCAAAATGTGAAAATGCTTTGTCATGACTATGTCGTCATGTTTAAGGGCTTAATGAGGGTGTGATTATATCAACCCCTGTGGAGCCACACAGTCCTGCACAACAAACCAACAGCAGCTCACTAAAGGACTAAGACCAAACAATATGTGGAAAATAAAGGGTCGAGGTTTTGGTAAGAGGAGGATAGAAAAAGCTGAAATTAAACAGAAGTCGGTCTGTGTCAACACATAAAGAAATGTGCAGTGACTAACTATTCTGCTATGCACAAACTTGTCTGAAATGTGAAATTGGAAATCTTAAAGTTTATTTTGGATACAGATGCAGCCCATTTTGCCCTCCAGTATGCCAAATTACTCTGCATTTCTTCTATTCCAAATAAAAGGAATTTGGATCTGGGTGCAACCATATAAGGGATGTCTTTGCTCCTGACATCATGAACATGTGGCTGTGTGTATGTTTTAGTGGATTTGTCTGGCCTGTTTCATAGCTGAGACTGTGACAGAAAGTACAGAAGGTGCAGAGGGATGAAAGAACCATGCTTTGAATGATACCTGAGAGACATTAAATTCTTGAGAGTTATTCGAGTATGATGAAACCTGAAAAACTGTGTTAAAGAAAGGACTGTTTTTAACAATAACTAGTGTCGAAGTAGCATCTCTGTTAATGGAGCTCATTAATTTGTATCAGCTTCTATTATTCGCCATGCACATTAGCTGAAACATTATTAAGGACACATATTTCTGACTGGTCACTTCTTTTTCTAATAATAAATGGTGTTATTGTGTAGTTACTGTGCAATGTGTGGGTTATTTGATATGTCTCATGCGGGTTATTTGATATGATGTCTCAGCTAAGAACCTCACCCTTTGATGCTTTTTTTCTTTTTGCCATCATGACATGCTATGATTATCAATAGATATAAAATAGAACAATATGATCATGAGAATTTAATGAAATAATAAGATTCAGATTAAAATACAAATGAAAAAGCTATTATAGTCTAGTCTTCTGGTAGTCAGGATGTGAAATATGACCACATACAACTACTTCAGTACTTCCACTGAGGATAATTTACATTATGTGAGTGTGAGATAAAAAGAAGCAGCCATATTTCCAGGATCCTTTCTGCTTCCTGTTTACAATAGGACTGAGTGTCAGGGCCTCACAGAGTGTTTACATGAGGAAAACAAGTAAAGCATGTATCCTGGTCTGTTCCAGCCTAAATACCCGTGTCCATAACTCCCCACATGAAGAAATAAAGAAGATACATACATCTGGAGCAATGCTTCATGCTCTATTGGAATGTCTTTTGTGGTTGGAAACTGTCTCTTTGGGGAGGAAAATAATTGGTAATCTAGTTTAGATCTCCGTCTCGGGCCTGCAAGAATGTAAATCTGTCCGATTCTTTGTCTGCAGAATACCAAGCCGTGAAGCCGTGCACTTTATTTTCACTCCTTTGGCATTTGACTTATAAAGCTCTGTCACATTTATGTGGTCTGATGATCCCTTTGAATGAGCTGAAAAGACTGTCTCCTGGCAGGACTGCAAGAAGGTAAAGTGAAACAAAATGATTATCCCAAAGTGCCTCCAAAATGCTTGTGTGAAATGAAACGTTATGCAAACATATTTGTAATAATAAGCATATTAAAATCAGATTTAAATAAGGCACAGTGGACTGTAGTGCTGGTTTTTTTTTCTGAAATGTGCACTGAGCTGTAAAATTATGTTTCAGAAAAGCTTAGTAATAAAACCTTATTAATAGTGGCCTAACATAATCTACATACAATATATCTTTCGAATTGAGTTTTTTCTTCCTCACTCCACACACACTTAACAAAGACAATCATTCAACACTGGATAATGTTTAGAACTGACGTCAATGCTGCAGGGATTTATAAGTCTAAAAAAAAAAAAAAAGAAAATAGAGACATTTATATCTACAACGGCATCCATGGAAACAACTGCTGCAGCAAAGCAAAGTAATTCAGTAATACTGAGAGAGTCCAACCAACATACAGTATCTAATACAACAGATGGTTCATTTTTACACTGGACTAATCCTTAGATTGTCCATTTATTTATTTATGATTGATTCAGTGTTTTATGATTAAATGCAAAAACACATCCAGTTGATCACAAATAATGATAATTAACATACTGACTAATGTATTCATCATCTCAAAGACTACCTAAGAAATATGACCTTAAATATACAATGTATCAATGTCATCTTGTATTGAATTTGGAAAAAAAAAGTTTCCAAACCAAGCATGAACAAAAAAGGAGGTACATTAAAAAAGTTTGGGGTTGTTAGGGTTTGGGATTCACAAATCAGTTCCAATTCACATGTGAATATTACAAAAGCAGTAAAAACTGTGCTTCAGGCAGCCCAGTTTTTTTTGTTTTGGGTTTTTTTTTTTACATATTCTATGATCTTCACTCATTTTTCTCAATCATCAGAAACATCCTGAGTTTCTTACACAATCATGATCTGAAAGTAATGGATGAGAAGCCTGATGGGATCATTGTCACATCCTGGACAGATCAAATCAACCTGAGACTTTCACTCATTTGTATTTTCTCAGATGTTCTTCACATGCATCGACTGTTCAGATAAACTGTGAAGCAGAAAATGAGTAACAAGGCATGTGGTCAATTGCAACTGATAAATATTATATCTTAGATCTAAATATAGACAATGAGCTTTCACCATAAATGACTGCAAACACACTGAAATTTAGTAAGTTACAGATATATATTTATATTTTACATAATTTCATTGTACTTCTGCATCTGTAGTGCAATAAGGTTTCATGAATGATGATTAGAGACTTTCATAAGAGCTCAGTAATTGCACAGAGACAGTAGAAGTACAGATTGTGATTAAAAGGTACTGAATCTACATCATACATGCTGGCTTAGTTAAGGCCTCCGGTCTCAAACAGACAACCCTTCTTCTCCAGGGAAAGGAGAAATCTTTTATCTGCTTTGTCTCAGTACATATCTACAGCATCACTACATCAGTCATGAGTGATATGCATGACTCTATACGCCAAAGGGTTGTATATTCAATGGGATGCTGTAAAGGCACATAAAATTGTAAAGTAATTAATACTAATACAAAGGATAATACAAACACAAATAATAAGCAGAGCAAGAAGATTAACAAGAACAATAATAATAATAATAAGAACAACAAGACGAAGATGATGATGAAGACATACAATCTACTATTGAATGCATTAAACCTATGGACACGTTGCATGTTATTGTTTATGTCCAGTAATCCTGCACATGCGCAGTACGGTGGAGGGCAACAGCACCGCTCCAGCTAATAACAAAACATAGCAAAACAACCACTGCTGCTGTCGTTTTAGAAATATCTGCTCAAAAAGGAAAATCAAAGAGATACGTGTGACTAGTTT
>JAPQRQ010000005.1:17636825-17666182 GCA_037367365.1 Apogon talboti | reverse complement strand
AACTTCACGGCTAAAACCAATGTAGGATACTGGCGGAGCAGAGTCTTTTTGCCCTTCAGTCGGAGGCGGAGCAAAAAATCACGTGTGCGTGACGTCACGTGGCAACGTGTCCATAGTAACAAGTCTGTTTTGAAAATGTAAGTACTAAGTACAGATACAGTAAAACACTGTCAGACAAGTAAATACACAAAAAAGTACAGACACCTGAAGAATCTACTTAAATACATTAACATGTAACGTTTATAATTTACTTTCCACTGCTGAAAAGTAGGGGTTGGAAAGGATTATGTGCTAACACATGATGTCCACTACATCAGATTTCATACTTTCGTTTTAAAACTTTGTCAGTTGCATTGTGTCTATTACGTGCACCAATACACTGGTACATTTATCTCTTAAATATGTTTTGTTTCATTAGTACATGACCTTTCCTCCATCTCCTGTCCAGTTAATCACTTACTTTCCGCTCTGGACTTCGACATTCATTAATTACTTATGAGATTCACAATATCAGTTGATGACTATGTGCACATGCTTTATGTTTTTCATTCTGAATGTTGAAAACACACTCCTCTTTTCTAACACTGTAGTAAATAGTATTTGACAGTGTTGTGCTGCTTTGTATCATTGCCAGTGCCCTGTCCACTTAGTCCTCAGATTTATTTCTAAACAAGCGAAGGGCACCTCCGTTGGTGGCAGCGCACTTATACAGCAGGCTTAATGACTTGTGTGTATTAATCACCTGCCACTCGTCGCAGCACAGTGACTTCATTAAAATGATCTATTAGAGAAGAGAGACGCCAGCACTCCGACATGCCCACTGTCTTTTCATCAGCACTTCCACTCAGCTCAGACTTTGGGACAGACACACACAGCACGGACTCAGGTATGGCAGAGATCAAAGTGAGGACGCTCACCCCGGAGCTGCTGGCTGATTAATGCGACACCGTTGACTGCCAAGGTCAGTGTTAGGTCTGGGATAGGTGGGCCGGCTCCGAGCGAGACTGAGACATCATTTACCAGCCTCAAACACTGACCTGTCCACACACACTGGAAAAAATACAACTTTTAACTCCGTAGAGAAAAATGTCTTCTACCTGATGACCTTTATCATTTATTCATCTTCTGAACCTGCTTTATCCTCAGTGGTGGTGGTGGTGGTGGGGTATCGCAGCTACCGATAGGTGAAGGCGGGGTACACCCTGGACTGGGCATGTGTATGGGCAAGATTCTGACGATACATTACAAATCCCAATACTAGGATCACAATACAATATATTGCGATATGTCACTTCTTTTTTAAAAAAAATTATTATTTCTTGGAAAAAATGTTATAACACCAGAAAATATGCATAAAAACTAAACTAATCTGTATTTGATCAGAACAGGATCTAATGCTATATCACAAAACTTTCTGCTGTAAAAACTTGAATTGCAGGATTTGGATAAAAAAAAGTTTTAACATCCGGCTTTACCAGCATAAAACGCGCGCACACACACAAAAATAAATAAATCAAATTATGTTTTACAGACATTACATTTTTGTGCAATCCCAACAAAGGAACTAACATCTGCCTCTTCCAGACAGTAAAAAGTGCTTTTAGGATGGTTGAAATAACCATTATTTAACAAAACAGTGTTATCAATTTAAAAAAAACACATGTGTGACCTGCAATATCACAATACTACTTTTTAGTACATGAACAACAGAGCAAAACACCCATGTGAATATACCAATAAAAGAGCTCACAGGATTCCCAAAGAATACAAACACAAAAGAAAACCCAAAAACAAAACTGAACCTCCGCCATGTCTGAATTTGAATAAATACCTAAAAATATCGATGCAGTATTGTGAAATGAGATATCACAATATATCGCCAAACCAAACCTTTATCTGAAAAACATTTTAATGAAACTGCCATGACGATCACCAACAACCTGCAGCCAACGGTTATTATGTGTGTGTGTGTGCTTTGTGTTAGGATCTGAGAAAAACCACAGGTGGTCCTGCTTTCATTTATTTTAGCATGTACACAACCCCTCCACAAACCTCTCATCAAAACTGCGGTTCCACTTTAACCCTGATTTGACCTAAGATTGAGATCCCTTTTCTTTTTAGTCTTAGAATGGCTGTACAAGTATGTTGCAGAAGCTAACACAGAACAAACATGAAGGAGGAAGAAAAAGAAAAACATCAAACACCATACTCTGTGATTTCCACGTCATAACCCGACTTATTCCCTCCTTTCATGTTTACTGCACCTCAACACTGTCTGCTAGCCAGAAAATGTAGCAAACAGCAGAAAAAAAAAACTTTAAAAGGGCATTAAAATTTACTAACCAAAATATAAAAAGCAGATAAAAAAAAAAATAATCGGTAAAAACATTTCAGATTTATCTCTATCTTAAATCCAGACTGGTCCAGTCTTCACTGCCAACATCTGGTGCCTTGTCCTTTGAATTATTCCCAGAATTACAAAAAAAGAAGGTTGCTTGGGGACAGAGTTAAGTCAAACAGCGTACAAGACATTCCCAAGATTCAAAGTTTGCATTGGCCACAAAGCCCCGGGTTCCTTTCTTCAAAATCTTTGTTTATCAAATGAAAGTCTCAAACATTTTGGCTTTGAGCTTAAAGTCTGATTGACACTCATTTCCACTTTATGTGAGAATAAAATATTTTAATCAGCACTCAACCAGACCTCAAATGAGTTTCACTTTACATGGGGGGGGGGGGCGCAGTGAAAAAGCAAGCTTTCAGCAAACAAACATCAGGAGTCGGACTGCGTTTGTTGACCCACAGATAGCAGCATCAGCATTCCTCTGGATGTGTCAGACGGAGCAGAGGCCTGAGGGCAGGCCAGTCAGGCTGGGCAGTGCTGGGCAGAGATCTTTGTCTACAAGAGCTTTAATACATATGTGGGAAATGGCCCTTAGCACACTTCAAGTTTGCCAAACTTGTTCTCTGGTCTATAACCTCCACAGAAGATCGGAATGAAACAGCAGCTTTGACTGGGCTTGTAAAGAGTCTGGCTGTGTGTGTATGTGAGTGTGTGTCGGGTTGTTGGAGGAGTATTTGTAGCTTCAGGGGGTTCGCTCTGTATAAATGGGAAGTTACACTCCAACACCGCAGACCTCCACAGAAAACCACATGGCCTGAGCTCAGCGCTCCGCTCAGAGATGTTGGACTCAGACAGAGGCCTGAAAACCGTCAGATATATCAACAGGCCAATTCAAGCTCTCATACATACAGTATACTCCTCACACTCTGTATGCCAGTACATACACAGCAAAACCTAGAGTTTACCCACATCGACAACAGATGTTTATGCTGACTGACGTTAACGTGTCACTTTTAAGATGTAGAACATGTTAAAAGTAACATTATTACTACAGTCAACATCAGACCTACATTGTACAAAAAAAAAAATCACACAATAACATGCTGTGATAAATATTTGACTTATCTTTATCAGGAATGCAAAAAGAATATAATTTGGATCATCAAATTTAATGTGGGGGTCAATAAGAATTGACCTGATTTTCAATTCACAGCAAACTAAGATCAACATTTAGACCACATGCAGACAGCTTCTGTTTAAGTTGGTTCATAACAAAGTTGCTTAAAGACATTTCAAATGGTCATCAACTCAGTAAAACCTGGTTCAGTCTCTACAGATGCATGCTCATATTGTGAAGATGACATTTATCTACCAACACTAGTCACAATCTACTTTAGTTATGTGTACTAGGACTATAAATCAAGTCATATTATCTATCATTATCAAATAGTCTGATGTTTAAGAAATGGTAAAACCCCCCAAAATATCTCACTCTCAGATAGGACAACATCAAAACAATCCTCACATTGGAGAAGCTGCAACCAGCAAAAATTTAGTAGTTTTGCTTTTAAAATGCCTTAAACAGTTACCCAAATATCAAAATACAAGGCTGTACTTGTCCATTAATCCCTGCAGCCCCAATAGTTTTTTTTTTTTTTTAATTTCACCGCAAACCATGCTGTTCGGTACATTTGAATGTTGAATGGATAAAGGATCTGTAGAATCAATCACTCGGGTGGCTATGAATGTCTGCACACTGGATCCTATCACTGCAATCCTTTTAAAAAAAAAAAAAAAGCTTCCTATGTAGCTCAGAGAAATTTGCAACACGGGCAATACAGCGAGCTGTGTAAAAAGCAAGTGTTAGAACCTTAAATAACCCTTTTCCCTGCTCTAAACAGGCTTACTACAGCCCCACGCTGTGCTTCTGACTCTCAGCAGACCATAACAGTTGCGCGGCCGTGACCTCTTGGCATGCACACAAACAGACCTTTTTGACCTAGAGTAGTTTACTGAGGTTTTTTATTGATGCCACTGGAACTGCATAGGCTTTACCCGGCTGAATACTAATCACCATATCAATCTGAACAACAGCAGTATTTTGCCTGTCAGCTCTAGGTGCAAACAGTCATTATCCGTTCAAATCTAGTTGTGGATGAGTGTTGAGGTGCTAACTGAAAGCATAAAAAAAATAAAATAAAGGTAAAATTAGGAGCTGCAGGTAAGACATGACATATATAATATAAAAGTGTGAAAACTTCCTAATGGATCAAACTCACTATGTTTAATCAGAAATGAAATTGTTGAAGTTAGCTCAAATTATTGTTTAATTAAATTATTTTGCTTAGATTCCTGATAAATATTTAGGCGCAGGCTCTTTTTATACATTACAAATTAGTCTGACATTATTATAGAGAAAATGCCAAATCTGTTGTTTGGAAAATCTTCTTCCTGCTTCTTACATGACATCCCGCTGAAGTAAAAAGTCTAAATAAGGTCAAAGATGGGTGCGTGCAAGTCAACGACATTTGCCTTTAAAACTGAAATCCCTCCACAGACTATTTCTCTACTTCTTCTAGGTACAATAAACAGTTATGTCATCCCAGGAAACAGAGACTTGGCTGAACTTTCCTGCAGGAGGTCTTTATCTTTTTTTGTGTATTTGTTCAAACCTACTCATGAAGATCATTTCTGAATAAAAAAGACACAGCTTGCTACTGCAGCGCCATTAGCCTGTCAGCTGTTTGCTCTCTCTTGTGTTTTTATGTTGTCGGAATTGCATTATCATAATGATGAATCCAGCACACGTGCACCGCACTAGAGGACAGGCGAGGGAAGAATCAGTAGCTGTGGTGGCTTAAATGAAAAAACCAGGACAGGGATGTTACATGAGCGGCTGTAAGAAAGACATCTGATAAATAAGGTTGTGATTTGCTGAGCAACACAAATATTCTGCCTTCCTGACAAGCCACAACTGACACTCATCCTCTTAATACATGACAGTGAGTAATAGCAGCTTTCTTCCTTGGTGAGGACAAGAGCTTTGGGCTGTCTTGACAGAGGTACAGTCAGATAGTTTTAACATCTGTGTCCCGACCACAGACCAAGACGGTTGTAACTCAAGCCAGAGAGACTGGCTGGTGGTGATGGCTGTTAGAGTGTTTATCCCAGCCGCCTCTCCACAGTCCTGCATCCCAGTAATGAATCCTGTTCCTCCAAACCAACAGTCATACCAGGGTGCCTGCTGTGTGCCGTACAGAGGCAGCAGGGGAAGCGGTCCTGTGTTTTGTCTAAACCCTAATCTTGTTTTTGTACCCCTGTGCTGGCATGTGCACGCCTTCCTTCCTGTCGTGATTTTTTTTTTTTTAGACACATAACAAAGCGCAACCTCATCTGACAGAGCCACCACTCCCAGAACAACGCAGTCATGTTCAGACACTTTTACTGTTCATATGTTTTTATCTGTATGTGTGGAAGAACAAAACGCTTGAGGTACCCAGATGATTTCTATTTTTCAGTAATCGAAACGCAGGCAAGACTTAGAAAACCACACAAGCAGCTAAAATCATTCAGAGCGGAGAGAAGAGGATAAAGAGCCAGGAGACAGAAAGAGCACAGGGGCAGCTTCCAACAGCCTGCTCTCCTCAATGTGGCACTTTATCCTTTTAACCCTCATCCTCCCTTTACTCTGTGCACTGGAATATGTTTTTAAAAACAGTTATTTAGAATAAAAAACATTAAATTATCTGTTTATTCTGAGAATAAAAAGTTGCTTAATGACTGACCAGTTTCTACAGTTGAGATACAAAACTGCCACTTTATCACCAGAAATACACATGAAAGAATATCATTTAAATATTAATGTTGAAATCCGCCCCGCGATGAACTGGGGATACGTCCAGGGTGTACCCCGCCTTTGCCCATAGGTAGCTGGGATAGGCTCCAGTCCCCCTACAACCCTCTCGAAGGATAAAGCGGTTCATAAGATGAATGAATAATGTTGAAATCCACATCTACCTCATCACTACGGCTCTGTATGTATCATGGTATAGGTATGGTTATTTATACAGGGCATTTCTTTCAACTTTTTCTTATACTACTTTTTACTGGTGGTGTGTTTCTTAGATAGTATAAGAAACAAACAACCATATGCATATTATAATTTAAAAAGTTTACTTTTTATACCAAGTTAAGTGCAGAAGACCTTAATGATGGAACCTACAACACAACAGTATGTAACACTGAAGGGTTTGAACACAAAGGAAATTACTACTGACATTTCCATTGCAGATTAACTGTGACAAAAGTAATTGAAACTAACACTTTTTCCTGCCATGTTATGTTATATGTTTAGTATGAGCTTATTTATAGAGTAAACATAATGAAGTCAAAGAGGTATTTACAAGAATTTAATGAGGGACACTAATAAGTATTTTTTTATGTGTTCTAAACAAGACAACTGCACAGATTTGATTTTAACTAACTAAATAATATAAAGTCTACTGTTGGCACATACTGTACAAAACATGTACTGATGACATACATCAATAAATGAAGTGGGTGAATTAAAAGACTGTCAATAAAACTGCGGAAAATTACGTGAAAATATTGATGAAATATGACCTTCTCTTTCATTTAGCTCAAATAAGGAGATTATTTCACTAGTGTGAAATGTTTAGAACTTGCTTTTGTGAACCTATAAAGTACCACAAAACATTCAACACTCACATTCCTACACCCCACAATCATCACACTGTCTTCTTGCAGGACATATAGTAACTTTCAGGAGCTACACATGCAGAAAAATGATCTGTAAAAATGTATTTTACCATATCTGAGCTTATCACTGTTACTGATTGAGCTGAGCCTTTGTTATCTCTTCAAACAGTGTATGAACAGTCACAGAGGAATCACTTCAATACACAACTGGGTAGATATTTGCAGTTTAATGGAGATGGATACAAAGGATACCTCGTACTTCACAGTCCTTATCTTCTGACCAGTTTTATCAGCAGACAACAGTGTGACTCCCAGCTGTGAACTGTGGCCAATAGCCTCTACTTCTACTCAATATTTAATTTTGCGGTTTCTGGTATCAAGTGCTTCACAACTTCACCCATAGCATGATACTAAATGGGTTGATGTGAAACAGTGAAGCATCTTAAGTCCTGGCCTTGTTCTACCTCACCACCTGGCATGCATTGAACAAGTCTGTTTGGCAGTGAAGAAAAAAGCTCCAGCTTAGAGCTTTTGTGATAGCAGAGCCTTCACATGATGGACACCAAGACATAGATGAGAAGTCCTTGGCCATTGTGGAGCGATGACAGTCGGGCAGCAGAAATCTGTCCTGCCTCCCTGTTGATTAGGTTTATCTAACGAGAACGAGGTGAAACACTGAGCCAAGTGCCATTCAGTCCTTGCAGCTTTTCAGCTAGGCCATCGTGTTTTTTGGCGGCAGACGTTGGGTTTTCTTGGCTGAGGCCTCATGCTCATTCAGAGCTCCAACAACTCTGGGGCTGTTCAGGTTTCATAGACCTATCAAAAGAACCACAGACATGCTGGGCAGGAGGGAGGCCAGGTCCACAGCATCCAGGAAGCTACAAAAATGGCAGGGGCGACCACAGTGCAAATGGCTTTCACACACTGTGGATAATACTACTGCCCAAAGAAAGACAGTGACCTAGCTATGGCTAATTCATGTGCAAAATACCCTACCAAATACTTTTTGGGTGTGCATTGCATTTTTGAAGAAGTCACAGTGCACTTCCAAGAGCTTGGAAACACCTACTCTCTTTAGTTTTTGAGAGACCCATCCATGTTTATACACCACAAACTAGGTAACTTAACAAAATGATAATTTGTTTTGACCAAACAAATACGTGAATGAACAGATGTTGGTACAAAAAGCTTAATGTTGATCAAACTGTCACTTAATGCAGTCACCGCAGATAATGGATTAAATGCATGAAGCCATGACTCATGTCATTTCACAAGTTTCAAGTTTGAAGAGCAGGCTAATTAATCATACACATGAAAAACAATAAAAGAAATGGTTTGATGGTTCAGTATTGATACAGGTCAGTATAAGGCATGACAACTACTCTGTGCTTCAACTCCAACTTCACTATCCAACAACACAAAGAACTGAAAAATACATCCAAGCTCTGTAAAGGTTATTTAGAGAGTAAACAGAAAGCTGGAGTGTTATCTATCATGGGATGGCCTGCCCAGGCACTGGACTTAAATACTATTGAGCTGCTCTGGGATGAACTGGATCACAAGACCGGAAAGTAACCAACCTCAAACACCTTTGGCAAGTTTTACAAGAGGCACAGCAAAGTATTTCAGCTGACTGTTTGGAGAAACATGCAGACTGGATGCCAAGAGGGTGTAAAACTAAATAGCTGCTAGAAAAATAAAGTGCAACTATTTTTGTACCAATATGTGTACATTTATATAGACAGCCTGGCCTAAAAAAGTCCCCATGTGGATTGAATTAGGCAAATGGGTACTAGATTAACATTGGATAATTCCTGTAGTAATTAACATGCTTCATCTGCAACAAGTTCTTTAACCCTAACCTATGCAGGGAGTTTCTTCTCATTTCATAAACAACCATCAGTTTGACAGAGATCATAAAAATTGGATGATATTTCAATGGAAAATGATGGTGTGTGATGAGTCCAGACTGACACTGTACCAGAGTGATGGGTGTAAGTGATTACCCATAATGCCTAGTGCCTACAGTACATGCCTATGATCTGGGGTTGATTCCCTTGGTCAGGTCTAGGTTCAATAACTGTATGCGTTCATACATTGGAAATAATGGAAAAAATGCAGTGACATTGCATAAGCCTACTGAACTGATGCCATGGTGAATGTATGTCATAATCACAGCTAAGGGCTAAATAAGGCTGAGAATAAATATTAGAGCAAGAGACTTTTGGGCCAGGCTGTGTATTTGCTTGGTCAAAACCAATCTTCATACCATTACTGTCAGGCAACAATGTTTCTGTCTTCAGCACTCAACACATTTTTAACCAGACTGACTTCATGTAGACCGCTCCATGTAAGTAAATGTCAAACTTTGCTTTGTCTCCATTTCAGCAATCCCTGCATGCAAATTAGGTTGCGTTGGCAAGGTAATATGTTTACATGATAAACTGACTCGCACTTTGAAGATGTACTTTTCTGTTTCTCATCCCAATTATGCAAAGTCTTTATCCAATGTCTTCATCTGTGTTCATATATTTGGTCTAATCCCTGCAGTACGTTATTCTGATGTATGTGTGAGTATCTATGATAAGTTCTATTAAAAATAATAGCTTCATACTTTGAGTCAAAATGTATAAAATGGAATAAAAGTTGATCACAGCTATAATATATGCTTCTCCATTTGAAAAACAATCTTCAAACTGAGAGAAATCCATAACTTTACTTAGTGCAACACAATTAACATCTTTCTTAATGATGCTTAATGTTACTGGCAGCTGTTTCATTGGATTCAAGTGACATAATGTGAGTATAAATTACAAACATACAATGAATAGAACCAATATATTCCCTCATCATTAAACATCAATCTGAGCCACAAGACAAACATTTCTATCATTAATGGAGGTGGAAATAACTCCCTATACCCCTTGCTACTTTGATTAATCATCTACCACTACCTCTTTTGTTTTTGTTTTGACTGAAAGATCCTGGCTGTGTTAAGCATCTACGTTTGTACTCACTTGGCCTCGATCTACAAAGCCAGCTTTTCTTGTTTCAATATGGCGGAGTAAAACAGTGATACTGAAAACCAGAGCACACATGTGATACATAACTGAATGTGTAATAGAACAAATTATTTCCTGCTCCTTGTTAAGGGGCTGCAGTGTCTTTAATAAACCCAGATGTAGCCATTATATCTCAGAGTCAGATCATGCTCACAAGTCTGACTACAAAGTGTGTGTCTGTTCTTTTTTAGACTTAAGTTATGTCATTATTTACACTTTATATGGCCATCTAAACATTCTGCCTGGGGATATTTTCTTGCGTTCAGCATATCTTTTCACTTTAAAATGACAAATATGTTGTTAACAAACAGAATCAAAACCAGAGATGTTTATTGTTTAACATCCGCAGATGTGCGACCTACACCGACGCCCAACATCCTCGCAGGCATGACACAAACCAGTAAAACCGAGGCAGTTCATACCTGTTGATTATAAAGACAGCTGAAACTGTGGAGTGTGTTCTTGAGCAACTGCTGGGTAGTTGCAGAGTAGTAGCAGCCTGAGGGCACCTGATGGCAGTGCTTAACCACCCCACTCCCAGACCGTCACCTGCGCCACACACTCACTATAATACATGGTTTGTGGTTATCACCTGTTAAACACAACTGGCCTGTAGACAGTAGAAGCCTGGACCAAGGAGCTCTGTCTCTCCAATCCAGGTGTGAGGATGTTTATTACCTCACCTCCAAACCAGTAACATATGATGGCATGACATCAAGAACCTCATCTGGACAAGTATTAGTGTCCATTAAACTGAGGATTTACAGGCTCATCTTAGACCTGTTTGTTTGATACATGGCCAAGACAATGTATAAAACCAGCCCTTTAGAAACAGGCAATGTCTGGCACCAATTTCAAACTAATTTGCAGATTTAAAACAAAACATCCTACAAGGAATGGATCAGAGCCATAAGGGATGCTGTCTCTCTCTAAATGGAGACTGGGCAAATTTAGCATTTAATAAAATAGTACACAAAAACACTGTGGTCCATTTGAGACATCAGAGCATTTGGTTATTGTGGTTCACACAGAGCCATGATCTAGTCATTAGAGAAGAATGGCCTGTAAAACCTCCTGAGATTGTTTCCCTCACTGTCATTTTAAAGAGTCTGGCACGATGCAGAGGAATTTACGCCTAAATCACAGTCCAATTAAAGAGATAATGTCTTATAGAAGCAAAACAAATGCCTCTGGCAAGCTGCATACCCAACAGCTTCCCAACAGGTCACAATTCAATTACATACTGTAGATAGAACATCTTACCAGGCAAAGGCTTTCATAAAAATCTAATTTAGGGATGGGATTATGTTGCTTTACAGAAAATAAATATCCCTCTTTGTTTTCTTGGGTTTGAATGACAAAGGTTTTACTTTTTTATTTTTATAAGAAAAGATGTTTTGCACTCCAATGTTGGACACTGCCATTGCTGATCCTTTTGACCCTCACATAGCACCAACATTAGGTCCCTTCTCTGCTGTGTAGAGATCACCACATTGATTTATGCACAATGAGATATAAGTGAATTTGTAAACAATCATAATTGAAGCCATCTGAAAAGCCCAAAGACGCGTCTCATCCACTTAACAGTAAGTGAATCCAGCTGTTGTAACTCAGATCCCTGTTATTTGTTTATAGGCCTTTTTATTGAGGGAGGAAATGTTCAGTTTACATACAATCAAATCAATCACAAAATATGGCCGATCTTTGGATTATTGATGACTTTTGCATTTACAGTGGTACCAAAACAATAAATGCTTCCTGGTATAAGTAGTTTAATAAAGTTAAATTTTAGATTATGTTGTAAGAATGGATGTTAGTGTTTCAACTTGTCTGCAGAAGTCAACGTCACTCTCTTCCCAGGAAAGTGTAAGGTTGTCTTATGATGTATCCTATTAGCTGTGGGTTTGGTCGCCCCGGTGGAAAAAACACATGCTCTGATATTAACAAATACCCGTTATCTTTCATTGCCTTTTTTTTCCCTTGTGATTTTCTTCTTTAACAAATAGCAGTATGCAAATAATTCTGGTATCAGGATTCCTGAATTTCGCCTCCAATGACCACCCCCCAACAACTTTTATAGACAAGCAGAATAACTGATAGAGCAAGGTTTTTGGAAGACATCACACAGTCATGATAACGTTGACCTTTGAACTTTTGTGCATAAATTGATGCCGCTGTTTATCCTATTGCATGTAATATTTTTTTTATCACAAATGTCATCATTTGTTTGTCATGGCAATTTGGGACAAATATCTAAAAAGTAGTGTTTGTTAAGATGTTTGAAGAAAGTGACATGTACAGTGGGATGTACAGACAACATGGACACATAACGCCTCTGGCCCTGTTATCACCGACGAGAAAATAAAACTGTTATGTGTGCTTAAGCCTGACAGCCTCATGTACTTCTTATTTGATACTGGCGTTAAAGTTTTGTGTAACTCAATGCTAAACCTGACAGGCTGGCATTTACCGGTGCTACTAATTACACAATCACTTTAAAGATAAGAGACCCTGCCTTTACAGTCAACAAGTGGTGTTGTAAAAACGGAATCATTGGTTGGTATTAACTTATTGAGATGTTGAAAACTATGGCTCAGCACATCCAATATTGCATGTCTAAGAATGTGAACTCATTCACTGTGTTCAGAGTTAATAAACTATATACAGAAACAACTTTGCATTACAACAAATTCATGACAAACTTCAAACTTGTTTTAAACCTGGAAAATGTGGAATTTGACATGACACTGCATTTTAATGGCTCCTTATGATCATGTCCTCAGGTTTGCACCTGATGTTGCATGACAAATGTGGCTAAACCCATATGTGGAATTCAGAGTTGAGCCCAGTTATAACCCAAAGGAACGGTCATTCCAAACAAACAGCCGACTGAGTACCATCTACCTACCGCACAGCGCAGCAGGAGAGGGGCCTCTGGGACTACTGTAGCCATGATTGACGTAGCTTAAAAAGAAAAACAATGCTGTGCAAAACACAGGGAACACTTCTATTTAAAGCCCACATTTACCAGCATATGCTCCATTCCTGCTTTTCATTTCTATTCATGATAACTCCTGTTGAGAGAGCACCATTCTAGAAAATAAAGGGAAAGGAAAAAGGAAAAGCTACCCAGTGGATACTCGAAAAAATTATTTACAACCAAAATAAAAGAAGGCTGACACCTTCAGAGTCATGAATAACAGGAGCGGTGACACAAGACGTTTAAATAAACAGTGGTTTCCTCATTTATGTTACTAGCATGCAAGGCAGGCATTTAAATACATTCCTAAACCATTTGGTACCATTTAAGAAACAGATTTAGACAAAGGTATGTGTTGTTTACACGTCTAATGCTCCAAGACAAAATGTGCAAACACCTCACTAATCCTGCTTGTAAAAGTGAGGCATCAACATGGACTAGAAGCAGGTGTCATATGCATAAACTGACTCAACCAATTAGTAAAATCAATCAGTCTGTTCTTTTTTTACCACTTTGAAGAAGTGGGATACAGCCAAAATACTGTGACAAATCATAATTTTCACAGATTGTCTTTTGGAACACCTTCACAACCATGTTTCTAAACCGCACAGGTAGATTAATGTCCCAGTCAACTCCATTGTGCTTTTTTTTTCCAGGTGTTGAAACAGGTATGTCATGCTGCTATATTTAGTTGTAATAAATTTTTTATGCAGTACAGTAATCTGTTCCAGAATGGAACCTGCAATCCAATGTTTTCCTTATCACTGAGGTGACACTTTCTTTGGTGTTATTTCGTCTAAGGTTGTGGCTGCCATTACTCGAGCTGATTGTTTACTGGTAAAGTCATCAGATGTAGGCATCTCCTAGGAAACAGCCACAGGGATTTAGTCATTTATACATCATTCAAAAACAAACATTTACTGTATTAATTTAATATACTGCCCTGTAATAAGCACTGCAGGATATACATCTAGGCAGCCATAAATAAATGGCAGTATTCAGAGGTTTCAAGTATGTGTTAATTGATTACTACCAGTTGAAGTGTTTACTTCTTTACATGATTACGGTTTCCATCACTGAAGAAAGCCAGCAATAACCAGTTTTTCTGGGGTTCATAACTCAGGGCAGCAGTAAAATAATATTTGGTGCTCAATGCCGGACGACTGTGCACACATAATAGGAATAATCAGTTGCGAAAGAAGAAATGAATGAAAAACAAGAGCTAAGGAGAACTGCAGGAGTAGCACCGGTGCACATGACTATGACTGAGTCCACTTCTGGAAGAAAGGGTAATCAGTCTAAAAAAAAAAAAAAAAAAATGGAGCAGCGGTGAGCCAGGTTCCAATATCAGAGGAATTTCAATGAACTGTGAGTTGATCCCCAGAGCCACAGCAGTGGGACACTCATCAGGTTTCTGTGGGTTTTCTTTGGCAGGTTACGGCACATTCTCTCCAGAGTCGGCTTTTCTTGCCAGCAGAGATGAGTAGCAGACACTTAGGAAAATAACCTTTTTTTACCCCTGTGCAGCTGCTGAACATGAAAATTACATCTGCTGGAACGATTAAACCTGTGTGGTCACTGACCACTCAGGCCAAAGCAGAGCCACTGCCTCCCGTTGCAGATGTTCATGTAAGTACAATGCAGAGGACTACCTATGATTGTAAAAATGACTGGAGGAGAGATCCAAACCTACAAGATAATGTTGACTTTGCACTAAGGGGAACACATGGTGTGAGATTAATATGACAAGACAGGCAGCTGGTCTGTGAACACAACCAGTGTTCAATAAGTGAAGAGATATCATCTAAGGCCTGACAATAAACAGACTTAGACAGCAGTCTCATTTCACTGGCAGGTAAAGTCTTATCTTATTTCAACAGACACATATCAAAACACAAGACAGCAAAGCTACAGCAGAGGGGATGAAAGTGAGTTACTTTTCTTGTACACTGGTGGGTTTGGCGCTGCATGCCCTACCCTTAAGCTGATGACATACAAAAGATGTTTAACCAAGATTGGCATTTAACCAACTCAAGATATAATCAACAAAACAAACACATTCACTCCTCTTTTTCTCTACTTGCTGTGTTTGGATGTTCTGGTGTGAGTTAGGAGTGATGAAAGGGGCTCATAAAACGGCCTTTAGGCATTGCAGATGGGGTTCCTGCCACCATACAGTGTATTATCCATCGTCAACTGTTCTCATTACAAATTACAGTTTAATTCATGGATGTACTTAGGAAAGATGGATGACCCTGAAGGTGGTCAGACTGAAGCTACAAACTTTCTCTCCATAGCTGTCTTTTTAATCACATGAAAGGCCTGGTGCCAGTTCCATTTTCTGAGAATTACTATGAGATACAGTTGAAATGTTTAAAAGCTTAAGTGAACCTGTGAATTTTGCTTATATTGTTAAACTTCAGAGTTTACTAATACTGTAGCTGAATGGCTTTAGCTCAATGAGCTCTCGTCTCTAGACAACAGAATACAACAATACAAGAGCGGAATACATCTAATCTTTTACAAAAACTTTAACTCCCTTTTTCATTGGCAAATAAAAGACTCAACTAAATGTTTCACTGGGTCCTCCACAATGCAGAATATTTTACAAAAGAATAAAGTTAAACTTGTCAAATGTCAAACTTGGAGTTTCCTTAACATAACGTATACTGTATATATATAATCTAATACTTTATATATATATACATTTTTTTTTTTTTTTAAATTATTTGGAACAAATACATGTGCTAAATACCAGTGCTGGGCCATCAGGGACAGCAAGGCCTTCTCTACTGGCGTAAACATCATCGGAAACACTGACCTACATTTACAACCTACACTGTAATATTTGTTCCATGAAATTGTATTAATTTATTCCTATTAGACTATTTTCTTCATTTCTTTTGTTTCTCTTGGCTGTACCGCTTCCAATATGTGAATGTGGATATAAGATATTTTGTCAAATCAGATTTCAGTCCCTCTGTGTTGCCAGGTTAATCTAATCTGCCCTGGGCCTTCAGAATGAGCAGTGAAGGCCCATGTAACTTTAACTGTATGGCATCGGGACTGTTTCTTTAACCAATCAGATTACAGTTTGACCACATGCCAAAGGTGTCCAATCCTCAATCTCCTGCAGGTAAGCACTGGCTTGTCCACTTGTATATATGATTTTTTGGCCCTGGTCCATTGCATAAAGCCAAATAGTTATATGTGTTACGTGTATTAACACAGATGTCCACACAGATACACTCAAACTGGAGTTTTTAGAAATCTTTATTTTGGAGAGCACTTTTAAAATCTCCTATGTGTGGAAAGGAGACTAAAAAGTGGAAAATGCTGCTCCTAAGATTTTCTAACATATTTTGCTCCAAGAGTTTTCTCTCTACTGTCCACAAACTTAAATCTGGTCCAGGGGTGAAGTAATTTTTCCAATGAATTTCATAAAAAAAATGCTTAAAAAATGCTTAATTTGGACTAAAAACCTGCCTAGAATTTACATACTGGAACTGGGACACAGCTAAATTTTACTGCCCAAAATAAACATGTGGCGCAGCATTACTGGAAGCTCTTCAACAATGAGTGGAGAGATTTGATAAAGGGAGAAGTTAAATGGGGTAAGCTACAGTACAGTGTGTGTGTGTGTGTGTGTGTGTGTGTGTGTGTGTAGCCTGTGATTATGTTATGTAATTGCCACTGGAGGTAACAATGCTTTGCCTCTTAGTGTTGCATGCCAGAGACTCTCTCCCTCTCTCTCTTTCCCTCTCCACTGCAATTACATCCTTCCCGGCATTAATGGGGTCAAAACGGGCCCTTATCTTTTTGGGGCAGGGGTCTGTTTTTGCATACAGGGTGACTTTGCACATGCCCTGCTTCCGCATCCCTTAAGGGTAAGAACACACTGAGGGAACTACAAGCGGCCATCTGCTCTCCTCAAGGCAAACGCTTTGGAGCAATCAACACTGCAATCCCAACCATAAAACAGTGGTTAAATGGATTTCCCTGTGGACAGAATGGAATTTGGACCACAGAGGCTAAAAAAAAGCCTGGAGACTTAGCTCAAATTTCCTTGATCTCCCAGCATGCTTTACCTGCTTGTGCCCTGCAAATTTAATGACAACAAACAAATGAATGTGTTTGGTATTGGAATAACAGACTGCAACTGCACAAAGGAACGTACTTGAAGAGGAAATCCTTTGTACTGAAAATGTTCCAAATGCTGTAGAGCTGTGATAATGAATGTCCACATGCATCAAAGCTTCCCTAAGTGGATGAATGTTTGTGTGGTTTTAGTTATTAATAATCACAGGTGTTCAACATACTGTACATCCAATGACTGAAAAGAAAGTCATCCTAAAGTGTTGGGTTGTGATAAAACTGGCAAAGCGGGTTAGGTCACAGAGGACTTCACATGCCGTTCTGCATTTTGTACTTTTCTACCCTGCATTTTATGAGGTTGCATTCTGCATTATGTAATTATACTCTGCGACTGGGTTCATGTATTTAAAAAAAAAAAACAGATGAAATGGATTGTATGGCAAGCACTAGCAACCCGGAGAGAGAAAACACACAGTGGTACTAACATGTGAGCATTATAGAGCTTCTGTTTAATGCATTAAGCCTCCCCTAAGACGTCCACTGCTATTACCAATCTCCTTGTTGCTCTAGACAGTCATCACACAAAAATTAACACAACTTTGCGTGGAATCTTAAAGTAGAGACACAGAGGCGGATTACATGGCACAAGGTAATTTCTGCAAATTTGATTGATACTGAGATTAGAATCTAATTTGTAGTTGTGTTTTTGCCATCTTCCAAACACTTAACCGACATGAACCCAATATTAGAATAATTGCTTTGGTTTGTAGCTTAAATTGAATGTGCTTATTAAGGAAAATGATAAATGAGAAAGCATAACTAGCATTCAGGCAGCTTGAATACTCCTTAAAATAAAAGAGTGGCTAAATTCATCTCTATTATTAGAATTAGGTTTAAGCGGAAATAAACTTTTACTGCATTGTTCTCATAAAAGGATGCCATTGTCTTAGAGCATGGTTTAGATTGAAGGTGTCAAACATATGGCCCATGGGCCAAAACTGGCCCACCAAAGGTTCCAATCTGGACCTTAGTTTAGGGATCAGTCAGAAAAATACTATCATGATAACCTATAAATACTGACAACTCCAAATTTTTCTCCTGTTTTAGTGTAAAAAAAATTGCATTACATGAAAATGTTTACATTTACAAACTATCCTTTCACAAAAAATGTGAATGATCTGAACAAATATGAACAACCTAAAATGTCTTGAGAGAATTTTAACAATATTCTGCCTCTTACTAAATGTTTTGTGTATCTGTTAAAACTGTACTTATTTTTTCTTAATAAATATCAATTTGTTCATAGTTGTTCATGTTATTCACATTTTTTAAAGGATAATTGTAGATGTAAACATTTTCATTATGTAATTTTACTTTGTTGACTCTAAAACAGAAAAGTCTCGAGTTGACATTATTTATATATTGTTATGTTATTATTTTATTGGTCCAGCCCACTTCAAATCATGTTGGGCTGTATGTGGCCCCTGAAATGAAATGAGTTTAACCCCCCCTGGTTTAGATGTTCTGAGATATAATGTTACTCAAAGATGGCTGTTGCCATTGCACTACATATTATACATAGAATATCATTTACCTGGGACTCAAGGGTCTCATTCAACAAAATGAAAGTGGCTGAGAGCTACCCATGTTTTAATTGAATTTAATACTTAGCGATCCCAAACTAGATGAATGAGTCTCTTTTCGAAAATGATGAGTCACATTTTGTATCTAGACGGCATTTCGATGGAAGAAGACCGACTCCTCGCAGCACAAATGACACACATACACACGAAACACCTACTACACTTTTCCTTGTTGTTCATAAGAATAGTATATTTTTCTTCTGCTTGGTCTGGCTTTTTTTACATGGTTACTGTCAAATCCGGTGCATATTTTCTAGGCTGACGTCTCTCAGTGTTAGAGCATCAGTGACTGAACAGTCGACAGCAGCTCGACGTTTTTAATTCACCACCTATTGGCAAAGAGTCATTTTGTGTCAAAAGGGGCTGATGTCTGTTGAATTTGATTAGACAGAAACAAAAACAGGATTTTCCGAGTGGATTTGTGAAACGTATGTTTTCATGTGTGACTATTGTTTGAACCTTTTGTGAGAAACCAGTATCTCAAGAGCCACACAGGCCCTGATGTATGTAATGTAATGTAATGTTTAATCTCATGTGATTTATATATTAAATGATGCATTTTAGTATGTTTTATTGAATTGTCTTTCACTGGTTTTTGTCTTGATTTCTAACCACGGTTTACTCATGTTCAGTCTAATTTGTACTTTGTAGTTATTTGAAAAGTATAGTTCTTTTTCAGATTTCTACTTCTAACGCATCACAAAGATAAGTCACAATAATAATTATATAATAGTGCAGAAAATCTTCTCTGTGTCAACAATTCCAGCTTTTCCAATATTCCTCACATTTTTCACAGGCAAGTCTTAAGGAAAAAGCATCCATGACTTAATTTTGAATTTTTTGTCTTTACTTATTCCTGCCTTTTCTTGGTTTTATGGCAAATGAAGCTTTAACCTCTATACATACCAACATTAAATAAATAATGTGAATCATTCAGTTTATCACTATCATAGACAGTTGCAGTTATTAGGAGCTGTGATGACTTGTCAGCATTTGACTAAAACTATGTATTTTTGCCTAATTTTGGACCAACATTACGACAGCTATTTAGAAAATAGCTCAAAGCAATGCATAACAAATTTACTAGTAATGAAGGCAGCAAATTATTCCAGTATTGCAGATAATATGCAATCTCCAGAGGAACAGAGAAATCTTGGAGGAGTTTTCAGTTTCTTCCACACAGATGTCGTACCTTGATTTTAAAATGCTGGGGAAACCCAGAACATGACTCTATATTTATCACTTTCACCAAGAGTAAAAGAGTAGTAGAGTAATGAAAGCATAAAGGAATAAGTGGGATAAACAGCCTCAATGAACTCATCTGTTTATACTAGTAGATGTGTAACTATTCTTTAATATTTCACGCAATTGAGCAAATACATTAAAAGATAAAACCCAAATAAAATGAGCATTCGGTTCTAGTTTAAGAGCTGCTTTTAAAACAACCATTTCGTTTGTGGGCTTCACAACCTTTAACCACCTCAGTGCACCCAATCAGAGCCACAGCAAAAGTGAACTCTCAGTTACCTGAAACCATCTCAGCTGCAATGTAATACACACTGGTAACAATCTGTTGAAAGGAGGACAGGGAACTGGACCCAGTGCAACATGTGACACTGGCGGCTTTGATCATCATGCGAGCAGCTCAGGGTCTGTCGGTTTGCTTTGACATTTGGAACAAGTCGGGGGGCTTTTGTGTTTTGACTGCCATTTCTCCAGCTCCGACGTCTCTTTATCCGGTCATATCACTGACAGACTTATTTCAGCCTGGACCACGTGAACCAAGACCAGGAGGCAACTCAAGACAAAGCAGAAAATGAAGATAATGAGGGAACAGGAGACTGCAGCAGGTCTTTGATGACACAAGTAAATTGCTGTTTGACCAGTTGGAATGGCTTGCTTGCAGAGGTTATCTGCTATGGTAGAAGTTCTAAAAGTAGTTTTTAGCAGAAAAGAAAAGAGAAAATCTTCCATTCAACACGTGTGCAATCCATGAGGGTTTAGCACAAGTTCATTCTCAAAAAAGAAACAGAAAATGTCAGTGGATTGTGTCTTCAGTAGCAAATGTAATCAAACCCTTTATGCACAGCTCAGTTAATACATATGTCCTCATTGTAGAGCATGGATATTTTTAATAATGTATTTTCCAGAGATAAGAATGAATGTGTAGAAGTCATCAGTGATTCTTTGTAGAAATACCCAGAACAGAGCAAACATAATTAACTTACTGCAGAAAAAGCAATAAGTTGATACGATGACTGTGCCTTGAGGAAGAAATTCAGCAACTTCAAACTGCCTCCAAATCTGCAGTCTGCTCTCTGCTGTCAATCACTGGGTTCCAAATGGAAAGTAATCTGAAAAATATACTGGAGGCAAATAACATAAGCCTAATGAAAAATATTCTGTGCTTCAGGCCAAACCACGTGGAGTCCAAGATTTATTTCTCAAAAACTAAATTTAAGACAAATAAAATAAAAAATAAAAAAAGAAGTGACTGGTTTTACCATTACGTCAGAAAACCAGAGCCACAATATTTATTTTACTGCAGGAGAGTAAAGCACGAGCTGTGAGGAAACAATAAGTTTTATGCTCCAGTTCCAAATAAATCTCTCCTATGTAAAGCATGCAGCTCCTGTACAGATGGTTTTTGGCCGTTTAACTGTGGAGTTTATTGTCTCATAAAATACTTTTAAATAAACGCCAAAGACTTGAGAAACACCCTGCCCCTGTACTGCAGCGAGAAACCCTCACATCATGACTAAACCCAAAGATTAGAACTGGTGCTGATACTTGCAGGTGTTTTACAGGTTCTGGGACAGGTGAGGAGTTTCCAAGGCTGAGGGAAAGTGGAGATGAGACTTAGTGAATACGTCCCATTGTTCTCTGTGGTACAGTTTGGCCTGGATTACTGATTGTCCCAACATTCCCGTCATAGCGAAGACAGGATTGGGAAGTTGGGGGGGGGGGTTGTTTTCCTGGAAGAGTCAGACACGTCCAGCTCTCTGACTGAAGCTTTATTATCTTTTTGTCACTGTGCAGAGAAAGAGAAACGGTTGGGACTTTTTTTGATTTGGTTTCCAAGTGCAGACAAAAGGCAGGGCGGTTGGCGAGGGCAGGGCTGCACAGTTGCATGATTAGTGCATTCCTGTCTGCCCCACCCCTCCCGGTACAACAGCACAGACAGTGAGCGGACGAGCCTACACCAACAACAAAATATCCCTGTGTTCCCTCCTGACTGCCTCTAAACAACTGATTCAATCCATCGCTGCATAACACAAATCAAAGAGAGGATGTCTGAAGGTACCGCTGCCTCTCCTCCCTCTGGGTAACAAACATTTATAGGCATTTGTTCTTCCTTTCCCATTAGATTACAAAAGCCACTCATTTTACTATTAGAATGTTTTAACCCAACAAAAAGACAATATAGACAACTGAGGATGTGAGATCCCTATCAGGAATAAAAAGGTAAATCACAGTCACTAGTAAAGGACATTTGATCAAATTATAATATAAAAGCATGTACCATTGTGTTTGCAGTAACTAGTCTTATGTGTCAGTGAGGTGTCATTACACTGTGATCCAAAAACGTTACTGAACAAATAATATCCGTCATTATAAGGGCGTACATCAATAAATATTCTTTTCTGTCAAAAGCCTATAGTGTATAAAAATAACATCATTCTATTGCCTTCCTTTGACATATTTCCACCTGTCAGCAGGAGTTTTCAGCTTAAATAGTTCAGTTTAAATCATGCATTACAGAAGTAATCAAATGTAACATACACTAGTATATGGACAAAAGTATTGAGACACAATGATGTCAGCTGTTTCGCTGATAAGAGGAGGCTCCGCTACTAAACAATAATGACATGCCATGATATAAATTTATTACAATATCTTTATTGCTTCTTCAGGTTTTATTTGGTTTACATTATCTAAATACTTACAATATGCTTTTCAACTTAAATGTAATCAGCTTCTCTTTTTAAAATCACTATAATCATGTTAAATATTCTACCTCTAACTATTTGCAATCTTTGTCATGTTCTGTGCAAAAATTATTTTAAACCTCAAGTAAACAGGACTCAGGAAGAAAAACAAGCCTTTACATTATGATATTTATTAACAACAGCTGACATGAACACTTTTATCATGATAATATTTCAAGTCAATGGGAATGGCACATCCTAAAACCTGTAGGTGTGATGTGTTCCAGTATTTTTGTAAATATAGTGTCCTTAAACTAGGTACCTGATGTAAATTAAATTTGCAAATTGCTAATCTGCAACCTTCCACGTTTCTACAGTAACCTTCACAGTTGCAGTTTAGAGACATTAAGAGCAGTTAGGAGGGAGGGAAGTTAAAAGAGTTTGTCTAAATATGATGTGTTAGTGATTCAGTAGCAAGTTAAAGATAACGATACATCTTAAACACTAATACATTGTTCAAGGTGTAAGTTAATAATAAATAAATGAACAAACAACTGAAAGGATAGGCAAATTGTATAATTGAGTTGTACCAAAAATATTGCAACAGTCACATTTACATTAACAGATAACACAAACACAATTTATTGCATCAGTAGAGACTTATGTGACTGATGCTTACTGCCTTAGACCATATAGGTGTGTAATGATGAAAAGATAACGCTGTTCAAATCCAGGTTTGTGCATGTCACATTCTTCTGCTAAGAACCAGACAGCATAAATCAGGACTCATCAGCATCGCCCCTTTATCTGCATTGCCCCTTTAGCAAAACAGTCTGCCTCTCTGTTGCATTGGTTGCTCTTTCGTACCAGGTTGAATTACTGCATGTTTATCCCACTACTCCCTTTGCTTAAGTCTTGCCCGCAGAGAGGATCACCCCAGAAATTTGCAATAAACTCTGTGGGCCTTTCAGAAGCAGCCTGAAGGTCTAAGGTGAGAAAGCAGAGAGGGAGAGATTCAGTGTGAACTCCTTCCCCTGAGCAAAGCTCTGTTTGTTATTCATGAGAACACTGGCTCGGCTCATGAGACTCTTGGAAAATTATACTGTGGATCTGGACAAATGAAGTGCTTTCTTTCCGGCGCTGGACAGAAATGGCGAACGTCAATCCTTGGTCTTTCATGACCCTGTGCCCTGGTGCGGCTTATCTTGCTCGGAAGAAGAAAAAAAGAAGAAGAAGAAGAGAAAGAAACGAGCGTTGGATTTGGTAAGTATGTGAGAGGAGGAGGGAGATGGAAAAGACGGAAAGCCAGAGATTGAGTGGGGGGAATTAGTTGAGTATTTTGATAATGGATATCCTTGGAAGAAGCCCAACCACTCGCTCATCAGGGCATAGGGGGAAAATATGTGGAGAGGAAGAGCAAAGGGATGAAGACAAAGAGTGCAAAGGAAAAGAATGTGCATTCAGGCTTGTCCTGAGGTAAAGCCAAGCTTGTTAAGCCTAAACATAATTGCAATAGCAAAGACAAAGTGAAAAATTAGGGCTGCCACTAATGAACACTTTTTGTCATTTCTCCTGTCTATTATAATGATTAATTAATTAATTAATTCAAATGATAAATTTTGCTAAAAAAAATGTATGTGACCATTTTTTGTTCTTTTTCAGTCTTTTTTTTTTCACAACACACTGTGTTACTGTATTATGCAATGTAAAGCGAAGATTAATGTACCTAAGTGCTAGACTGTAGGTGTACACCAACTCAAACATGATAAAAGTGATTATAATAAAGATGTTGATAATGTACAGTATATATTAATAGATGTGAATCGTTACTTGCCTCATGATTCTATTCAAATACAACTAACCAGGAACGAGTAGAAACCATGACAACTGGAATAATCAATGTATCTCCATGTATCGCATCCATAATTTGTCCATTATTTCATCATTTAAAACAAGCAGACAGACTGATCTGAACTCTCTCTTATTGGTAAATCACCTTCAGAAATTAGACAATCTATAATATAAAAAACACGTATCTGTGGTACACAAATATTACAAAAACAATTACTTTTGCACTGCATTATCAGTAGAGATGTGAAAATGTGAAGGATTGACAATTATGATGTCTGCATCTTGATGCATGCATTAAAACAAAAAAGTTCCTATACCTTTATTTAACTCTAGAATCACTTTAAAGATGGTGTATCCTTATCCCTGAAACACCATCTATATACCTTTTCCACTTTCATTTAAAAAGTGAAAAGCAATTTCTCCTTGGTGACACAGGAGGTATTTGTATCCATTGCCTGCCACACAATATATAACCAGTGACAGCTGATTGCACCCTCTTAATTTTTCAAGACTAAAGCTTTTTTATCTATTCTTTGAAGCATCACTTGTGGAAGGGAGGGCAGTTCTAAGCTCAAAGAGACAGCAGAAGAGCTTTGAATGCAAATTAGGAAGCTGGCTGGAAACCATGGTCATATTAATGGAAAGAAACTCTTCAACAGCAGAAATAAGAACAAGGCGTTGAGAAATGTCCATCAACTCACCTGGAACCCACACAAATTAAAAAACAACCCAGACTGAAAGTTCGATTTGTCTGTGGTATTTAGTTATTTATCCTTTCAAACAACCAGCAGCAGTGTTTCAAAATGGCTTCTGTTGCACAACATCACATGCAGTGTAACATTATGTAAGTGATCCCGAGGTCAAATCGATCCCCATTATAAATCGTTCTCCACTGAGGCAGCGGTGATTTACTCGAGAATTTTACGGCAGCTGTTCAGAGGAGCTGAGAAACTGCAGTATCATGGATACACAAGGGGGGCACATACTACTGGGTGACCTCCCTCACAGTTCAACATCCTCCCTCACGTATGCAAGTACATGCTGTCTCTCCACTTAAATCACTCCATGGGGGATAGAGGGGAGCATCAAAGTGGAGGGTGGACACTGTCTCTTCAATGACAGGCCTCCCATTAGCCCTAAGAGAGGAGGAGGGTGGACTACCGATGAAGATGGCTGGGAAACAGACTGCCATGTGACAGGTTAACTCCAGTTTCTAGCTCTCAGAGGGAAGTGCAGAGCACATAGGGATAAGTCATACAGTTAGCATGTGCCCTTCACAACAACCACAGTAATGCCCATGGACACACCACAACTCCCTGAAGAGACAATGATTCATTTGACTTATTTTAAACCTTCTTCATCAAGAGAATTTTCTCCGCTCACTCAAAAGGAAAGAAAACTCATTATTTTTTAAGTTGAATTCCTTTTTCTTGTATTGTAGTCATGTTGTGAATCACAAACACCAGACCATAAATATAAAAACATCCTTGAACCTGCTCTAAGGTAAGTCTGCATTCAACTGGCAGCAGTTTAATTCATTTAAAACATGTCTCTATACAGACTTGTGCCTCACATTTCATGCTTTCTCATACTTTCTACATAAGTAACCCTTATGTTTGCTTTAGCACTTTGAGAAAGCTGTTAAAAGGGTTTTAAAAAGTGGCATTTATGGTTGTATAGTTGTTCGCAGATTTGGGGTGTGCTGCAGAGTGCACTTTGCTTGCTGAGTAACATAATACACAGATATACAGTATCGGAAACCGTTAAGCATGTTTTGCATTCCAGCAGGAGAGAGGCAAGTCTATTGTGTACAGTGGCCATTGTGTTTGCCCACTGGCCGACACCAAAGCAGACCATGAGTCATGCTAAGCACAGTCTGAACAGCCCAGACCGGGAAAGGTTACAGCGTTTTCACCACCTAGGAGCCTAGAAAATTTAAGCATGATTCACCTTTGCACCTGACAACCATAATAATACACAAACAGGAGATCTGACACAAGTGCATGAGCTTGGAAATGGAAAACTGGCCTGAAGCACAAAAACATGGAGTATGTAAACAGGATTTCCTGCTGTGAAGAAAATGTTTTGTAAATAGGAAATTCAATTTGAAATGTCAAACTAGCTATATCTGATGGGTACCTCCTCTGAATTCATATGAATTCATCATGTGTTGAGGTCAGTATTTTGTTTTGTTCCCTCTTTTTAAACTGGATTCAATTTTGTACATAAATATAAGCAACAGAAGCAAGACACAACAGATGCTTCAAATGGCTTAAACATGGTAATCTTAAAAAAAAAACACAGATAAAGACCTCTTTCAATGGAGCTTAATGTGAATAAATGGACAATTTTGTTAAAACAGTGTTCAATCTAATATTTACCTGGACTGAAGCATCTGATATTATGATTATCACTGAGGGCGTTAAACTCCAGTTCTTATTAATGCTGTGCTCCTTGTTCTGATAAGAATTTCAAGTTTATGCTAAAAAACTGCCCTGCTTTTTGACAACCGGGAAGCGTCCTGTGAACATGTGGTCGTGTCTGAAAACAGAATACCCAGGAGGACAGTCTCCCTCTGTCCTCTAGATAATGGCGAGCCGACAACTGTTTGCACTTGATTGTGTGACCTTTCAGGCTGACATGAGGAAGATAAATCCAGCCATGTGGACAGATCGAGGCGGTGACACCGGCCCATTCATCCTGCCCTGGACAGATCCACGTTTGGGTACTGGACCGACGGCAAAAAAAGGTGAGGAAAGAGGAAAAACACTGAGCAAGAGAAGAAAGGGCACACAGGCCACACACACAATGATACCTCATGTTTACTTATGAGCTTCATGCAGCCTCAAATATTCAGGAGTAAACAAATGACTATGGATGCGTGCAGGCTCGAGGACTGATTTACTAATGAGCTGTGTGAGGTGATAGCTGAAGAGTGCAGTATTTTTAGTGTGGCGAGTGGTCAAAGAAAGACCAAATGAAAGAGGAGAAAAATGTATGCATCCACAGGCAAAACATCATTCAAAGAAAAAAAAAAATTAGTGGAAATGAAACAGAGCACACAAAACTACAAACAAGAAACTGCGGGTGGAAGAGAGGGAGTCGTGATAAACGGTAGAAAGCAAAGCATACAATCAACCAGAGCGGCTTGTGATGAAAATCCAATCTGTCACGCTGAACTGAGAAGTTTCACTGGCTATGAATCTTTTAACAGGCCGTCCGTGCCACAGGCAAAGGTTAATACCCACGCAGGAGAGGAGACTACAAGACACCACATGCGCTAAAAATGACTGCTCTACTTTCTCTTTCTCTGAACATGAAGGCATGACTGAGACGCAGCCACATCTTTCTGTTCAACTTTGAGGTTTGGACACAGTTTTGTGGTCAAACAGAAGAAGAGAAAAAACAATTAGCAGCAGCATCAATAATGCAGCAAACTGCTACGGAGACAGAGAAAGAGAGAGAGGAGGGGATTAGAGCCTACACAAATATTTAAATATATTCAGACAAGAAAGTAAAAGTTCATAACAACCTAAAATGTTGCCCTGGAGGCTGAATATTGCACCACTGTGATCAGCTCAGCGGACAGTTTACAGCACACAGCGTGGATGATGCAAAATTACAGGGGCAAGCGAACAGACCCCTAAGGAAAAAACATGGAGGTGACTACATGCTCCGTCTAGAATTCACTGAAACATCTCTAACAAGTTGTTCCTCTCTGTTATGTTAAAAAATCTGAGGGTTTGTTTTTCCTCGTTTTAATTATTGATATGTACAAGATGCCCCGAGCAGCTTTGTCATTGTACTACAAAACTGCACCTTAAGAGGCTGTTGTGTTTTTCTAATATTTTAATATTCATGAGTCATCAATCATCGAGTCTAATAATTAGCATAACGGAGCAAACAGAGAACTGAGTGGGACAATACATGCATGTCAGAGATCAGAGTCAACACAAATCAAAGTGTCTAGTTCCTGCTCTGTTCCTTGATCTCCTGTCTTATCATGACAGGCATCTTAAATTAATTTAATAGGGGCAGTATGAGGGCAGAGAGCAAGCCTGTATAACAACAAGACATAACAGCATTTTCAGCTGCAATAAAAACATGAAAAGAATAAAGCAGTATATATCCTGTATTATCAGTCTGTCTGCCTGCGATGCCGTCTGCATGTTTAAACCCACTCAGTTCGTCTGGAAATGTACTTCCATCATCAGCTGGGACACTCTGGAGCCTGGTGGTGGCTCTCAAGGTGAAAACACGAAAACACCCACGAATCTGCCAGACAGATGTCATTCTAACCATAACATCTGAGGCAAAATGAAAGGAAAAAATAGCAAAGGTTAATAAGAGTCTGATGAGACTGGGATACTGATCATCAATGCTGCTATCATCATCATCATCATCTGAAGGAGGTGGAAAAGGCCAAGATGTGACGCACAGCTTGTTTATTTGTTGTTGGACAGGTCTGACACCAGATGCTCTGAGACTACGGACCAGCCTGCAGTCGCAATATACAACAGAGTCCAGGACTTGAAAATACGAGGAAGAGGGGAAAATACGTCACTGAAGGCTGAGACAAATGTGTCTGATGCTGCAAAGACAGAGGATTCATGCTACATCTACAGTTGTGCTCATAAGTGTCCATACCCTGACAGAATGTACATGGGACGGTCTTGGATGTTCCAACATGACAATGACCCAAAACACAAGGCCAAGTCCACCTGTCATTGGCTACAG
>JAPQRQ010000005.1:17595945-17634670 GCA_037367365.1 Apogon talboti | reverse complement strand
CACAGAGTTGGGGAAGCTAATTTGCAAGCATAGCTTGTAAAACTACAAGTAGTTCAGCATGGCAGTAGTTCAAACAAACTCCATTTCTACCCCTGAAGAAATGTAGTTTGTAAAACTACAACTAGAAAAAGTAGTTTTAGCAACTACTTTTTATTATCAGAATTAAATTGAGAATGTACATGTGGTGTATATGAAAATAAACATGGCCATGTTTATGGCGGCACATCACTATCAGGGGTGGCGCTGGTGGGAGGGTTGTGAATGGTGGTGCCGACCACACGATGTTAGTAATGATCTCACATCTGTGAAGCATTGGAGGCAGCATTAACTGTGATGTCATGACATGATCATACCTTCAAAGCAATTCAGGATGAAAGAAAAAGGGACTGTCTTATATTCAATGGTGAAATACAATCTATATTACAAATAATACATCTAAAAAAAAAAAAAGCTTAATTTTATGTTGTTGCCCAGAATTGTAGTTTGCAAATAGAGTAGTTAAACTACAAAAAATTAACCAAAAAGTACTTGAAATGCTTGACGCATCAGTTTAACTACCAGCAAGTTACAACAAAATGTAGTTTACTGATGAAGATAAAGTGTGAACTATAAAGTGGTAAGGTCACCTGTAATGTGTGTGGTTGTTTGATTTCCACATCTTCTGTAGACATCCATATTGTCAACTTTATTGAGATATGAGTTCACTTTTCCACTGAGCCACCAGGCACCCATTGCACCCTGAGTCAATGGACTTGTGACCTGACAGGTCAAAGAGTCTTGAACCCAGGTGAGGCATTGTCATCGGGCCCATGACCAGGGTACTTAACATCTGATTGGCTAATTCATATCCCAGGTGTGGGACTCTATATGGTGTGTCCGTCACGGTGCTCAGAGTTTCCTCTAAAACACCCCTATGAGTGTGCAGCCTGTCTGAGGCAGGAGGTCCCATTAAAACAGAGCGAAGAGGGGGGAGAGAGGGGAGGAGAGCATCAAGGGAGGAGGTTCATGTTCATCAGTTGTGTTGGTGACCCCCTTGTCACCACTAATTCTAACTGGATCCCTCTTCCACTGAAGGAAGAAAAACCATATGGACAGGAAACACTCTGTAGAATAGAATAGAATAGAATAGAACAGAACACACAGTCATCTGCAGTGAAATTGGGATGCTCACACCAATTCAGTGTATGATCATTTAAAAAAAAATCACAACAGAAAAAACAGGGATAAATACACATCTGCAAAAAATAGAACAAACTGTGAAGTACAAAATTTTAAGTGTAAATTTTAAAGTATAGACAAGGTGCAGAATAAGAGCAATAATGTGTATTTTACTTGAGCCCATTGGACTGCAGAGCAACACCACATTGCAAATGTAGAATAAGTATAAGGCTAATGATAAGGCTGAGTCTTGAATAAAAGCAAACTCTCTAATTGTATATGAATAATATTTTATTTGGGATTGGTGTTTCAATCCTTCATTACCGATTAGACTACTTAATGTTTATGAGGTTAAAAACACACACACACGCACACACCCATGCACGCACACACACACACACACAACAATAGTGATTTAAATGATGTGAACTGTACAGTGCTAAAACTACAAGAAGAGCCTTTTGAGAAGCTCCAGTATCTGAAAAATACAAATATAATGTGAACAGTGAACAGGTTCTGTTCTTCCAAATGTGTACCCACTGTACCACACTAATTAACTCATTAGCACACTTTCAGGCTTCCAACAGCACCTAATCAATTATTCACCTCAGAAAAAATGTTTGAGCCCCTGGAGTCATTTCCTGCTGGGATTAAGTATGTCCTAAAAGTCCAGAAGACTGAAGCGATGCCAAAGTGAAGAACACCTTTTTAAAAAATCCTTCCTCATGAAATTCATGTGGCTTGAAGCAGGGAAGCAGTGAGATTCAGGAATAATAACTCTGCCTTAACTTTTTTCTTTTACCCAACTTTTTATTGCCCATATAGACATTTTTCATCATAATGACTTAAAGCAAGACTGTTTTTTTTTTTAGCTGTTTTTCAAGTTTGATATGAAATGAAAATTAGACTTTTTACTTCTACACCTGAACTCATACGTAATGCTGAACTTCTAGATAAAGTCATTCCGTCATATATACAGTACATACATATACTAACATTTTCTCTACACTGTATATGTTGAGTTTCAGGATTGAGACTGTAGAGTTGTTGACTCCTCGCCTCTTTAGATTCAAAGCTGATTTATGCCTCCTGTAGTCCATCCCAACTCCTCCTCCTTCCCTCAGAGACCAGATCATCCAGGTTGAGTTTCTCCTCAGGATATCCCATGATTCTCCCTGACAGCTGAAGCGTCAACCCCTTGACACTGACGGGAATTTATGGTCCGGTTCAGGATGCGCAGTCATGCCACAGAGAGACTACATGATCTGGACACAACAGGGAGGCAACTCCATTCATCTTGACAATGTGTGTATTCCACTGCAGCTAAGACAATCACTTTACAAGATATATTTGTTTTATTTGTCATTTGGAGCACCAGTTCATCAAAAATATTCATTGTTTTCCATCATTCATCAACATTAACCAGTTATTTATTTAATTTCACCCTTGTTCATCTACTGAAAATGAAAAAAAGCACCCAGAAATGCAGTACTACTTTTGTTATGATTTTTATAACTGTGGCATGCACACTCTGTCTTACCTGACAAAACACCTCTCACTTCAGAGAACCTAACATTTATAAGAACATACACCCTCACAGACTAGACAGATATTATAGACATCACTCTTGCAGCATGACAAGATCACAAACAGCAAAGCAATACATTAAAACCCAGGTTCTTGTTTTCCACTAGTGACAGCCCCTGAGAATACCCCACAGAGTGCACTCAAACACAACTGGCAATAGAATTCAAGCATCTTAGCATTTTTCTATGGACGCAGCGGGTACAAATCAGTAATGCAACATAAGCTACAGCAGCAGCCTTTATATGAAACACACGTTGAAGCCTTCTGTATTAGCATTAAAGGCATTAAAGGGCTATATGTGATATTCCAAACTTCCAAAATCAGGGGGAATTTGCGTACCAGAACACAGTTACATCTACCAGCACCTCCAGTGAATCAATGCTGTCTATCCACAGACTGTAGCACTCACTGAATACAGTATACAGTTGACTGCTTTATTCTTTAGCTGGTTATTTTGACAGTTGGTTAAAATAACAGTAGCCACTTTTACATAGAGATTCCAGAAAAAAGATGAGATGGTGATCCTACCTTTTTTCCACCATTGGCCAATTTCCACAGCCAAGCCAATGGAGTAACAGAGGTAAGACAGGCTGGACATCTACACAGCAGACCGAAGTGACATCAACATCTTTCTGGTTGCATTGATATGTTTGTTTACTGTACACATAACATACGCTCATTTTTAAATCCCCCCAGTGTGGGGGTCCCACACACACAACAGGTGATCCAAATGTTACACCTTGGTTGAGGAATGAGAGGTGTTCCTTTTACAAAGTGTTCCGGAATCATGACTCCACCTTTATCAGGGCTCTGTTACTACCTCCAGAGGTGTTACAGAGCTGTGACAGGGGTGGGACCAAATGATCCACCATTTTGTTTACACAGACGTTGTTCCAGAATAAAGGTGAAATATTCCCGTAACAGAAGTGCTGTGTAAAAGGGGCCAGTGTGTCTTATAATCTTCATGTGCTGCATCAGCTGATAGTTTACATTATAGCTCTGTTAGCTTAGCCTTGTTTTTAGACAGAAAACAGCCACAGCAAAACTACAAATCACCTCTATCAGTAGTTTGTGTCATCAGTACCTGCATTAAGATCTGTTTGAAATCAACCAAACAAGGCCAGAACTGTCACAGTTTGTTCTGAACTGTTAAAACAAATGGTGAAATTAGCAAAGATAATAACATCACATAATAACTTTATACCTCTATAAGCCTCATAATCCAACTCACCCATGTAGAAGAAACATTACTTCAGCATCAAACTCCATTCATTTAATTTAGTGCTGTGTCCAGTGGTGAAAACAACAAAAGTGCTTCTAGCTTTTATCACTTTGTCACTTGTCACTTGCTCTAACTCTAAAAATTGTTGCTTAGCAGTTCTCATCCCATCTTGTCACTTTGGACTCACTACTCCCTCTAGTGGTCACATAAATCCCCCAGCCCATCGGTTTGCATATACTCAGTATATATCTCTACTATTCCAGACACTGGCATCTTGACATCACTTCTTAACGATTTAGAAGAAAGAGTTAAGAAGTGATGTCAAGATGAAGATGGTTTCTAATGGTAATTTTTGGTCATTTTTAAGATATTTTAATCTAGAAATACTACATATAGCTGCTTTAAATACCTTTAGGGCATGAATTGACCGTCGAAATTATACAACTGAGGTCATGGTAATTACAGCAGTGTCTGACATTTTCATTTGAACAGGTGTGATTTGCGACTTCCTATTATCAGTCCATGTAACACTATCTTGATCCAGGAGATTAGTTAAAAAGACTTTTCATCTTTCACTTTCACAAACTGTTGTATCTCAACAGTAACTTTATTTCACAGAGCAGAACAATGAGTCACATTCTGACAAGTCTGTGTAGGAAACATACAAGTGTAATTAATAGTTTTAATGATATACATGCATGACTTGGGCTCTGGAAATTGGTGTCTTGTCTCCTATTGCTGGATAGGTCATGTTTTGCACAGTTGTGTTGGTGAAATAATAATAGTCAAGCCTTCATCAGTTAGTTGACTTAGAGAAACAGTGTTGACTGGTAATTGGATTTTAGACTTCCTGACAACTGATTAAAAGCCCCTGTGACTCTTGGCTTTCCACAACAATGTACCAGTCACAGTAGTTGCTGGTGGAGGGGGGGAGAGACGTCCATAGAGTCAAAGTGAAGCCCTGATTGTGCAACAGTGTGTTATAGTACACACCGTGAAATCTAAACTGAGTCTCTCCCTCTCAAGGTCTTTCTAAATTCCGCCGATTCACAAACTTAACTACTGGTATGAGGTTATGAATAGTTAATATCTGAAGGTGTTTTGCCCTCCTGTAAACATAGCGGGTGTCTGACTTGTCCGTCTTGTTTCATTTCATAAGAAGGTCATGCAGCCACGCAAAAATAGGAATCCCTAACATTCCTGTCAGTAAAGTTTCCAATTGTAGACCTTTCAGGTTGCAGAAAAAATGCCACAGGCTATATATCACCACTTCACAGGCTTTTATCTCCTTTACAAATCTGAGATGAATACGCCACATATCTATTTATACCATCCTATGCATGCATCTCTCAAAGCTGTTTTGACTCTGCACATTCCAGTCTATTTATGTTGGGATTTTTCTGCATGTTACAATTGGTCATACCATTCCCACAGACTAAAGCAGGAACAACACATTGGATATGAGGATATCATGTAGTAGTTTCTCCATATGACATCCTCAGTGGCCATGACTGGTTTATGTTAAATTAAAGGTTTAATATAATAATTACAAAATTGCTTCACAGCAGCATGTGTTGTTTCTCTTTAGAATGGCTGCTAACACCCCAGTTTTAACACGATTACTACTTTGTTCTATTTAGAAGACAGCAGTCAGTGAATTAAGTGGATTTTAACTGGTCACAGGAAAAAAACAAGAGTGTTAATGACAACATTAACAAGGGCCAGTTTCTATTCAAGTACTGCAATAATCTACGTGACAAGGAGCAACAATACACATTTCCAGGACCCTGAAACTTTAAGCAGTTAAATGGCATTCAGTTAAATTATTTTATTACCCACACCATGCTTTTCCTGCTGTGACAGGTCAGAACATGATTCCTCTAGGTAAAAAATGTTAAAAGCTGATCTAAGCGTGGCCACATCAATCAGAAACAATTCGCATAGGGACAGGTAAGAAATCATGTATTTTTAATTATTTTCAGCTGACATTAGTAACTTAACGACAAACTTGGTACATTTTATCTTACATGACCCGTATTATGAGTCCCATTTGTCTGTCTGTCAGCACCTTTACACATAAACTGCAGTGTATTTTCATGAAACCTGGTGGAAGAGTGGGACACGATCCAAGGACTAACTATTTTGACGCACATTCATAATACTCGTAGTATTTCATTTTTCTTGTTTAACCCTACGGAGCAGATGACGGAGAATTAAAACCACTGTTACCACAGCAACATTCGGTTACAGACAGGAGGGAGACATATATATTATAATGTGTTGTTTGTTAATAATATTGCATTAAAAAAGAAAACAATGGACTACTGACCCTATTGATAACATTATTTTTTCACGTGCACATAAATATAACCTATGGCATTCTGTAAAACCATGGAACCTAAATGTTCTCCAGGTTATTCAAGATAATAAGTCACTCCTGAAGCCCACTCCCCTCCATAAGGCATAAAAGAAACATCTCTTTCAGTTTTTCCATGACAGTGCTGGGACATATCACCCTGCTGTCACTTGCCATGATATTTAAAGCACCTGGCATTAAACTTAAGGTGACAGTTCAATTCCTCCTGAAGGCTTTAATGTATATTTACTTCCTACACAAAGTCAGTAGGTTGTAAAGAGGCATAGAAAAAAGATGCTCGATGCTGTGTGACAGCCAAAGTGTTGGATAGAGTTTCACATTCTATATTTAAGCCTGGTGACTTGTGTCCCTGCTGCTCTATTTAAATGCCACAGTCACTGTCAAAACAGAGGCGAGAGCTGCAACAATATGATGGACCTTTTTGAGACCAACACTTTTCTTTTCAGTGATTTGCGCTATTTGGAAGAAGGGGATCATGAACCACTACATCACTTGGACATGGCGGGGGTGTCTCCTCTGTACAACGGCAACGACAGCCCGTTGTCTCCGGGCCAGGATAATATTCCGTCCGAGACCGGGGGTGAGAGCAGCGGGGAGGAACACGTCCTTGCGCCTCCGGGTCTCCGTGCGCACTGCGACGGCCAGTGCCTCATGTGGGCCTGCAAGATCTGCAAGAGAAAGTCAGCACCCACGGACAGACGCAAGGCTGCCACGCTCAGGGAGAGGAGGAGGCTCAAGAAGATCAACGAGGCCTTCGACGCACTGAAGAGGAAAACCGTGGCCAACCCCAACCAGAGGCTACCCAAAGTGGAGATTTTACGCAGCGCTATCAACTACATTGAGAGACTGCAGGATCTGCTGCAAACGCTGGACGAGCAGGAGAAAAAGCAAAACGGGTCAACCTATAGCTTTAACGTCAAAGAACAAAATGTAAGCTATTACTGGACACAACTCCTCTGACATTATCTTCATCATGGCCCCTTCATATTCCTGAAGAATCATACAGTGCTTATCAAGTCCACAACCTGGTGACTTGATAAAGTGTTTGTTACTCCCAATATATCCATACAATGTTGCTCAATTTGCTTATAGTATGTGTGGTGCTTGTTTTGATATTAAGATGTGTTTACAGTGTGTTTATCCCTCAGTATTAGAGTGATATTTTTATTCCAGTTTGGACTAATAGAGTGATACTCATGCATGGTATCACTTCATTAAAAGTACATGTCTTCGTCTCAATAGCTGTTTACACACATACATAATTCTAATTTGTATTTCATTTTGTTTCATGTCATTTAATGTCTGTTGCAGGTCTCATAGCTCTGAAAAGTGTATCCATACAGTGTGACATTAACTGACACCGATGTATGTATGACAACATGTGATGTGTGTTTTTATAGGCAGCTGGTCATGAGTGCCATTGGAAAAAGTCTTCCGAGACCTGGCCCACCTCCGCTGACCATTCCACTACAGCAATGATTACCCAGAGAGAAGGTAAACATAGCAACTTCACATAATTTACCATGGATTAAAATGTCAAATAAATAGCTGTCCATAAAGATCAGTTTCTTGTGTTTTCAGGATCCAGTGATTCATCAGCGTCCTCCAGCCTCCTCCGTCTCTCATCCATCGTGGACAGAATCACCAACGATGAGAAAATCAGCTTCTCAGAGGATGTTTCAGAGAATTAAGATCTGGAATATATAGCAAGAGTTTAAATTTACAGTTTCCATTGTTAATGTCTAAATTATTCCCACTATTTTCAGCCATTCTGGCTTGTTATGTTGTCTTCATTTGTACAGCAGAAGCAACAAATTTGTACATATTTTATAATAATCTGATGGTTAGATATATTTATTTTGTATTCAAAGCAGACAAAATATTTCAGAAAGCTGAGATTGTAATTAAATATTTGTACAAAACTGACCAAAAGAGCAGGAAAATGTCATTTCCATCCATCTCTCTCTGTCCAACCAGAACTGCTTTAAGACTCTGAAGCATACAGAGTCTATAATTTACACTTATTTTATCATGTAAATGTTGAGTAACAGAAGTTGGGGAAGTTGCAGATTCTTTATTACAGGAGACATAGGAATACCACAGTTTAGAAATTCTGAAGTCCAGAATCAAAAATATTATAAATCAGCAAAATGTATCATTAGTCATCAAAAGTGAAAATCCTTCTTTTTCAGAATGTCACCTTTTTAAGTGTATGTTATTATAGAATGTTGTATTATTGTTGTACTGTGTTATGCCTTTATCACAAACATATATAAGAGCAATTGAATTTTGTAGTTTGATATATTTCTTTTGGAAATGTAGTAGAGTACAAAGATTAAGTATCATAAAATGATGCAAGTACAACTTAGTCATAATTGAACTTGAGTAAATGTACTTGTTACATTCCACCACTGCAATCTTTTGTATGATTCTCCTTCAACGTTTAAGAGTTGATCAAATATTTTCAGCCACTAAAATATGTTAAGCTACTCTTCCCTTTACTTCATCTCTCAGTTCAAGATCTACCAGTTCCTCTAGTGTTCACGGCTATTGGAAGTCTATAAAATCAGTCTAAACTGCCCTGGAATAGTTTGCTGCTGGGTTGCCTCTCTTTGTTCCAACTGGCAACCCGCAGACCTGATCCCACAACAGTAACTCGAGTCCCCTCCAAACACAGTGTGCCTCTCCGATCCTATCATATGTTGGGGACATGGAAAATTGGGCACTGGAAATGAGTGCAAAGCCCAAAGGGATAATGAAGTTATCTCAGTCATTAGGTTTTAATTCATCATCACTTATTTCATCATCACAATGCGATGCATTTACATCCAAAATACTAAAACATGTAACATAATGCTAACGGCACAAAGATCCTTTGAGTGTAGTTTGCCATATATGCCATATGACACGTGCCTGTGCACAGTGTCAGTGGCTAAAGACCTCCGTATACATTGAGGATTAGACAAATGCATTTCATAGACATTTTGTGAATGCAGCTCCAGTAGTCATGCACTGAGAGGTACATTTACCAGGGAATGATATCCCTCCAATTACTGCATTTCCATTCCTGTGGGGAAATTGGAGGAGATAGATTTCAACAGGAATGCTGAAAATCAGAGCAGCAGAGAGAGAAACACTTTTAGACACTGTTATGAATCAAGCTTGAAAAACATATATTTTATGTGAAGTATCATCTTATCATTAGATGACTGCAGCCTGCATTAGGATAATAAAAACCAATTAGGATAGGGTACAGTATCCGGAGCTTTAGATGGCATTCATAGTTTGTGCTTGTTTTCTGCAGAAACCAGACAGAAACCTGATATCCCAAACAGTAATGTCATTTTAATGGGGGCCTGTCCAATCACTCACACTGATAGCAGTTTTACTTAACCTTTTGTTTCACTTTATTGAACCTATAGCTTGTAATGAACCAGAACTGTAGACCAAATATTCAACATTATGATTTCCTTTTGATAAGAAATACTGGTACCAGTGGGATATATTTTGGTTTGATGGCTTATGTTATATAACAGACTATTTTGTCCAGCGAAGTTGGGCAATACTTTTTCCAAGTCTAAGTTTCTAAAACCTGTGATTTATGTCCCTATGCTCCTCTATCAGCTTACCAGCATGCACTTTCCTCAAAAACAACTCTCTCAGACTTCAGCTTTGGCTTCTCTAACTTTACAGGGATTTTGGTGTTACTGATGACACCATAGAATTCTCATTTGGCTGTGAGAGCAGCGTTTTAAAAGTCAGAGCTGATGAAAGGGGAGCAGTTATAGGAGGGGGATAAGACTTGAGGCTGAATGCCTTGTTTTATCCAGACTTCAATATCTTGCAAGGAAAAGGATTCAGCGCAGGGCTGGATGTGCACCTCTCACTGCCAAACAAATGCTGTTGCCACTCAGAGTGTTTTTTTCACTGACTCTATCCCTGTGGGTATTGCAAAATGGACTTTTATGCGATTTTTATGTGCAGGAAAATAACCTTTAAAAAGCCCTGAGATTTGATATTATTCTTTCCTCTCTAGTTTTTTTATGCATCTGTTTTTAAGTGGGCTACTTATAGTTAAATTGCTGTTCTGCACAAAAAAGAAAAAGGTGCTTTGGAGGGTAAATTTTAAAGGAATGTTAGTGACAAATTAGTCCTCTGTCGGGGGTCTGCCTCTGCACCAAACAAGCAGCATATTAAGTCAAACCATGAGGCCATTTGGAAGAAATAAGGCTTTCAGACGTGAGGGAGATGGACATAAAGGATCACCTTCTGCCCTTCACTTAGCTCTATCTTTGACCCTTGAGAAAAACAAAAAAGCAAACTTAGAAGGTTCCCAAGAGACGAGCCGACTGATCACAGCAGCGACCAGTGCGCAACGCTTGCGCCAATACAAGCGCAGCGCATCAGGAATAACACCATGTGCTGCGCCAATCTGACTCCGGCTTCTATTAGCCGTCGGTAAATGCAAGGTTTTCTCATTGACGACGTTGTTCTCAGCCTGAAGGGCTTTGATCTTCTCAGCAGCTACAAGCCAATGCGAGCCGATGTCTTCTTCAGCTGTGCCTAATCCAAACTCCGACGGCAATTCAGAGGCATCAGGCACCGGTGTTTTCTTAGGTGCGTAGGGTTCCCAGAGATGGGGGCTCGCCAAACGTTTTGACACATTGTGAGAAATATCCGCATTGTATCCTTGCAAGCTGTCAACAACATAATTACCAAACGTCAGGACGAACTGCAAAAGCCCCATTCAGTCTGACACAGCCTTTGGAGAGAATATTTATGCAGAAACACTTCAGTTCCTCTTCATTGCACTTTGACATAATCTTAATTTTTCTGACACAGATGACAATAGGTTGAAGCAGAACAGAAAAAAAGTATATCATTGTAGTAAATTGAATGTAAAGGATATTTATGGTCGTATTAAATAATAGGCATTTTTTTCAGAGATTATTAGTTTGTATTGTAAAAACAAAACATCATTTTATGTATTATGATTTCTGTTAAAAAAGAACAAGGAACATATCTGCCAAACAGTATGACATTTTTATGTTTTTAACACTCTCCAACCCTGCACCAGAATAAAAACTATTGCACCATTATGGCCATCTGTTGTGTGTTCAATTGATCTGCTTGACTTGTGTCAATAACATTTAATTGTTAAAATTTGGCCTGTGTCAGCAAAATGGTGCAGAGAATTGCCCAGTGGTGTTAATTGTGTAAATGCTGTTTTAATGAGCTTCAGCAAACAGGGATTGTCTCATTCACAGCACCTTCAGTGATGGGTTTGGGGTGTTTAGAGGGACCTTACCATTGTAATGTGAATTCACTGGGCTTGAAATGTTACACCTTCCTTTGCAGCTGGGCTGCATCTGCAACGCTGTCGTCTGCGCCGTAAAAATTGGCCTGCATACTCCTACATGTGGTCAGCGTCCTTGGAAAAAACAACAAAAATCTCACTCTCTTTAATGTTTACGTCTTCATTAAGCGTCACTGTTGTCACATATCACAATTCCTAGTGGTCAGTTATAAGTACATGAAGTAAATGAAACTCTTAATGGCTATAAATAAATCTAAAATGTAGTGTAGTTGTAGTAGCTGCTCACACACTCTTCTCAAACATTCCCAAACATTCTGTTCATCGTGGCCTTGCAAAAGAAGGGCTGTTGGAAGTAGAGTGGTGATGAGTGGGAAAAGACCAGTAAGTGCAGATGTGGGAAACTCTGCAGGGTACTGGGGGGGGTGAGAGGCAGTGGGTTGGGATGGGCAGGGAGGGAGCCAGGCTAACTCCAGTCTGCCTTCTGGCTGGGCCAATGGGCCATGGTAATTAGATCTGGCCAATGTGGGCCCTGGGCTCTGGCCTAGGGGCATAAAAGGGGGGTCCAGGGCAACAGACCCCTCATATCACTCAGAGGTCTCCTCTCTCTCTCACCCTCCTCTAGCCTCCTTCCTTTTCATCCATCTCTTCATTCAGAGTCCTTTCTTCCACAAGCCATGGACGTCTTCTCCCCATCACAGGTTTACTATGACAGGGCATGTGCTTCATCTCCAGACAGCCTGGAGTTTGGCTCTGGTGTGGAGCTCGCTGGCTCCGAGGAGGACGAGCATGTCAGGGTTCCTGGAGCTCCTCACCAGCCAGGTCACTGCCTCCAGTGGGCCTGCAAAGCCTGTAAGCGCAAGTCCAGCTTTGTGGACCGTAGACGAGCTGCCACCATGCGTGAGCGCCGGCGGCTGAAAAAGGTCAACCACGCTTTTGAGGCTTTGCGACGCTGCACCTCAGCCAACCCTAGCCAGCGTCTGCCTAAGGTGGAGATCCTGCGCAATGCCATCCAATACATTGAGAGCCTTCAGGAGCTGTTACGAGAGCAGGTGGAAAACTACTATGGCCTACCTGGGGAAAGCAGTTCAGAGCCAGGGAGTCCATCATCCAGCTGCTCAGATGGCATGGTAAGGCCTCCACATGTTCAGTTGCTTCACAAAAACATCTGTTCTTTGCAAGTCATGGATGTAGCTGTAAAAACCAGTAGGTCATCAGTCAGAGGAACGAGGAGTCCACCTTAAAAAGTCCATGTTGTTGACCGCTGTATTATCAGAACTTCAACATTTCCTGTTATGGTGTTGTGTATTTCCTTTCATCTAAAATGGTCATGTGTCGCCATGAATGTCATGTTTTCCTATTTCTTTAATACAAACAACTTATCTCTGTCCCCCAGATGTGATACTTGCTATTACAGGTCAGGCTTCATTTGTTTTTCTCAGGAGCAGTTTGAAGATGAGTGTATCAGTTAATACAACAGAACCTGCAGTGGTGGAAGGTGTACTAACTTTCCCACCACCGGACACTTTATAGCCCTAATAAACCAAACTAAATCCACCTTAGTGAAGTCTGGCAGGAAAAAACTGGGTGCTTTTCTGCATTCCATCCTGACTGCATGTTCTGCGCTGCTGCCAGGATTTTCTGCAGATTTACTAGGAGAAAGTGTCATCTTGCACAAACTGGTGTTACTTCCACTGATACAATTGATTTGCTACGCTCAAATCTGGGCAGGGAAAGGGAGCACACACTGCCACTTTGGCTTTAAGGTGGATGTGAAATGAAGAAGCCCATAACTTTGGAATTCAGGATTTATTAGCCTGTCCAAAATATCATGAAGGGCACTGGTTGTTTGTGCATGGTTTTTTTTTTTTTTTGCTTCCTGCCCTATAAATTTTGATACAATAATCCTGCATTTTATCCAACACACAATGTCTTTTTGTGTTTTTTTTTTAATATGTATGAAAGAATTCAAGGATAATATGATTTCTTATTTCCCTCCAGACTGACAGCAACAGTCCAGTGTGGCAACAGCTGAATGCAAACTACAGCAACAGCTATTGTTACGCAAAGAACGGTAAGACCTTTTGACAGTATGAATATGATATGAATGTGACATCGCTGCCATGCAGGCATAGTGCGTTGAGCCTTAATAAATATTGAGTCAAAATAAATATTTAGGATTTTGATTCCTAAAGTAACAACACCTAAATTAAAAAAAATAAATAAAAATTGAAGTTCATGTTTATTTTCTTCTTTCTATCTTTAACTTTAACTCTTAACATCAGCATCATATTTGATTTAAAAACCTCACTGATCTCAAGTGTCTTTGTCTTTTCAGAGAGTGTGGGTGTTAAGACTGCCGGAGCCTCCAGTCTGGAGTGTCTGTCCAGCATTGTGGACCGTCTGTCCTCGGTGGACGGCAGCTGTGGTCCAGCCTCTCTCAGAGACATGTCCACCTTTTCCCCCGGCAGCTCCGACTCACAGCCCTGCACGCCAGAGAGCCCCGGATCCCGGCCCGTCTACCACGTCCTGTGAAGGAGCCCTCACTTTGACGTGGACAACACAGGCAGGCGCTTGGTGCATTTGTAAGAAGAGAAGAACTGAATGTGTGCAAATCAAAAGGAGACCCAGTAGGATCTGAGGAACTGTGGCAAGCACCGAGCAGCTTCTGAACTGTAAATGAGACTGTAAATATGTATGTAAATGCCCATTTATTCTATACATGCAATTATACCAGTGAGACATATTTAATAATTACAGTGATTTAATGTTGCTGACTTTATGTGCATTATTTCAACGTGAAGTGGTATTTATGCATTGTTGTACGTTCTTTCCATGTTGTCATCGGCATTAAATCTGTCACTGTTGATATGCAAAAAAACTGGGATCAGTTTGTATTTTTTAAGCTCTTCTTGTTTTGCTTCCTCATGGTCAAATTATCATTTCATCCATTTACCATGTAGATGTGATTATAAAAATGTGCTGAAAAAATAAATAATGATAGCCACAAACCAACATGACCCCTAAATTTACTACCTTACTGGATTAGTTTGCTAGATTTATTTCAAGAAATGAAACTGCTTCAATAAAATGAGGTAATCAGGTAAAGAAGCACAAATCTAATAGCACTGATTTATTCACCGTAACAGACAATAGCTAGTCTAAGGCAAGATAAGTATGATATGTTCTTAATGGGAAAGTTGGTGTGCAAAACATTCTGAGATTGCAAGTTTTTGTGTATTTGCATTTTAATTTTATGTACCCACCTTTTTTTTAATTAAAGTGATAAGATTCATTATTATGTGACAGCACTGTCTCGAGTAGAGTCGGTGCTCAATTGTCAAGGCTGTCTCCAACTAACAAGGTGTGGAAACTATATTACAAACTGATAGAGGTCGGCCAATACCATTAATCACATGGCGCTGCTGTAATCACTCACCGAGCTGCCTGCATACGAGCTGTTCCTGCCGTGTGAGAGGGCATTTCAGCTGGTTCAGAAATCTGCATATCAACATATCCCAGTGTCAGAGCCAGGATTCAGCAGAAACCATGACACATTTCAGTAACAACCAAATACATAAAACAAATACATTAATTTATAATTGTGGACAAATGCTGATGTGAATTACACAATTCATCCAACTATGATGTGATTTTATTTTCTCTCAGTGCTTTTGATATGTTTAGGGGGAAGCAGCATTGCATGTACCTGTTTGTTCTTCTCTACCAAATGTTAGTCATCTTTAACACCCCTGATTAGACCATCAACACAACAGATGAGAACAAATGGGCTTTAACTAGACTTATTCTGTGAGTACGGGGGAGGGATGACATGAGTGTCGTACTGCAACACTACTTTGATACTGCAAGTAATCTGTACTTTTAAAGACTGTTGAACAGAATTAAACAGACATTTTCCACTTTATTTTATATGTGGTTAATCTTCACTCTGTAAATTATGTATCCAGTCCTTAAAATACCTTTGTTTCACCAGTTCCAATGTTATTTAATTATAAAACTGCAATAAGAGTCCTTTTGAAGTGTTAGCTGATTTACATTTACACTATTCATGATCCACTATATTTTATACATATTTTTCAACTAAGTCTCTGACCTTGAGTCTTTTGTGTCTTTTTACTGATCAATGAAATACAGCTCTTACTGTTACTGTTCAGAATAAGCAAATAGATGAATAAATAAATACATAAATAAATCAATAATGAAATGCCTAATGGAAGTGAATTAACAGTTGAGAAACTAACCTCCTCTGCACATTTGTCTTTGGAAATAACTATTAAATCACCTGTGAATTTTTTGTGGAAATTCAACATGAGACTGATATTTTTTTTATATCAGTCAGTGCAGTTAAATAATTACAGCAGTTTATAGTAAAAAAAATAAAATGCATTCAATAAATTATGTATAAAACATGACATTTCATAATAGTAAAATTTACCAGCTTTTACATGAGAAAACCAAAAAACACCATTTGAGGCACCATTATTATGTGCACCGGGAACACAAATAAGCTTAAGACCAAAGTAATTTGTAATAATTCAACCAAGAGGAGAAAACTGGTGCTTCACAAAGAGTTCCGTCTCAGAGAATTGGAATCAGCAAACAGCTGCTCATTCCAGCCTCCAAATGGAAAATGAAAGCAAGAGGCAGAAAATGCATTTTAGCACAACGCCACAGTGGTCTAATAATTATTGCCAAAGCCTCTACACATTGATCTACCCAACAGCATTCCCTCACTTTGCCACCACAGGCTTGTAGTATCAAAGTGCCCCATGCAGACACCAGCAGCTCCCCAGCAGCTCTGTGTTTCTGCTACAGTGCTGTGAAACATTGTGGGAATTCCAGCAGCGGCTTGTATTTCAATAAGCACGGCTGCGTACAGCTCTCCAAATGTCACTGATGTCATTTTCCATGGTTACACTTCGGTTGTGATTCATAAATGGCTCCATCACAGAGTGAGACATGTCAACAAAAATACCCACAAAGCTTGTCTGAGATGATTAGAAATTGTCAACTGATAACATATTTATTTTGATTCCATTCATATTATTTATTTATGTGAGTCTTACCCAAGACACAGTGGACACAATTAATAATTCACAGAGAGTAAAAGCAAGAGTTAATATTATATAGCAACCATTAATGTAGTTCTGTACCCGACCACAAGGGGGAGGTGTTTCTCATATTTCTCACATTTACAATTGATCGTATTTAGCTTGTCTTTGTACTTTCTTGATCGATATTAAAGAGTACCTCTGTACCCCAAGGATACATTTTATGTCTCATATTTTAATCTAGATATTGCATTTTGAAGCTAATTTATATGCTTTCTTATATATAAGGAGAATACTGATCCTGTAATGAATGTTTAAGTGGGGCCTCTGCTGAATTAAATCTGCCCTTTAGCAAATTTTGTGATGTTGTACAGTTGCTCAATGAAAGATCTGCCAAGAAAGAAAAAGAGCTGATACAGTTTGTGGTTCCCAGCTTTTGGCAACATTGAGACAATTCATCATGTGTCACGCATTTTGATTTTGTTTTGTTAAATTTAAGCTGATGTTTTCATGATACTTGAACCAAAACTCTTAATTATTTAGCTTCTTGAGGTTGGAGAAATGAATCACAGCAAGATGTGAGTTGTTGCTCGTCTTTCTGAATGCATTAGACATTCAGCCTCAAGGGTCAGAGTGCAGGAAGGAGCTAAAAAATAGAAGAAGAGAAAGGAGGTCTAATCAATTTCTTGCACAGAGACAATGTTTACGGTATTGTATTCCCTTTAGCAATGACATATAATAATGAGTAAAATGTGGTTTTGCAATCTCTATCAAAAGAATCACACTTGTAATAAAAGCTGAACACTTATTCCGACTTATTCTCATCATGGTTGCTATGTAGTTTTGATATGCAGAGTATCTGATCTGAGGTGTTTACTCTGTTAACAGTCATGGACACAGCTGAACGCTCAGGTACATCACCTGGTATTTGTCTTATATAAACTTTAGTGTACAACACAGTGTGTGCATTATATTACCATGCAGATAAAATCACTGTTTTGTGTTCCTTTTGTCACTATTTGTGTTTAATGCCTCCTTTTTACAAGTCTTTATTAGTTTCAGTGCTTGCTCTTTGTACTGAGCTGACAAAGGACATCGACTTTCTGCTCTGACTCCAAACCTGGATGAGCCTACAGATTAAGCACAGAAGGTTTAACTACTGCGCCTTTAGAAGCTGTTTGTGTTCTGTAAGACAGGCACCGATGACTGGATATATCACTGTTGTGGCAGTTAGATATCCAAATAGCACACTTTATCGTCTTTGCTTGTGGAGATTAACCCTTAAAGACCTAGGACTATTTATATGGCTACTGCTAAATGAAATTTTCTCTACATTCAACATTTCTTACATTATTTATCACAATTTATTATTTTATTCTGAGCATTTTTTTGTGAAAACAAGTATTTTCCCATAACTTACTGACCATGTAGATGTTCATAAAAGCTCAGAGTAAATGCAAGAGTCCAGAAAACTGAAGAAAAAGTGACTTTTCAACAAAATATATCATTTACTGAACTGAAAAACAAGCATCTACAACCACTGCTACATTGGTTTTATTGATGAATAAATATGGTATAACATGACAATGTTTCCACATTCACTGCAGAGCCTGTGAACGGCCAAATGGATCATATCTGATGACCACGAAAAGCTGAGAAACTGCATTTTAACTGAAGTGGTTAGTGGTTAGTTATTTATGAAACACTGTTGATCAGTACATACTCTTGTTCGCCAGCAGCTGTTTAAGTCTACAAGGGTTGATATTCAGTAAAAATCTGACTTGATCCTTCTAAACTCAGTGACTCAGTTCCTATTTTTAAGTCTTGTAGATAGAGCACATCTCATATAGGCTAAAGACATTTGCTGCATCTCATTCTTATAATGTCTCTGCAAACATTACCTGACCCTCGCTACAACATTAATTAAATAAAGACACAAAATAAATCCTAAAATTTCCCTTTCATCACCCTGCCTATTTTCTTTTATTAGCGTATGAATGTGGCCTTTGTGTGTGTTTACTTGCTGTGTATCCAGCCTATATGTATTTTTAATTGCCTGTTGCATGCTGGTGTCTAATGGTCTGCCTTGTCCACATACAGACTGAAGATTTAACGTGTCTCATCTATAACCATATCCTGGTTGTGCTTCCATCATAACAGTCTGCAGCCTCAGGATTTATGTCTGTTCCAAAGGTCTGAAGTGATTATGGAACTGGTCTCATTGGATGCTTTTAAAATGACTTTAAATACCAATGAGCTGCTCTGGCTGTAGATGTTTTGCCTAATTTATTGAGATATTTATCATTTTACACTTTCCCTGTTTTTTTTTATATATGATGTCTGGGTTTATGTACATCTGATTACCACTTTGTGTGAAACCCAGTTAACTGTTGCTGCTTACCTTTCCCAGGATGCTCTTGCAAAACTGATTTTTAATCTCAAAGAATCTCTCCTGGTTAATACTTAAAGAATAATTTTTTGGTGACTTCCAAATGAATTTTTGTCTTTATGTTACTATTTCCAAGTGATTTGTCACCATTTATTGCAATATTGTGTCTTGCATTTTTCAGTGAAACATAAAAAGTTTCCTGTATTTAATTCACTGACCATGTACATGTTCATAAAAGCTCAAGGTAAAATTAACGGCAATTATATCAAAGCAGAAAGAACTGAAGCACAAGTGGCTTTTTCAGCAAAATATATAATTAACTGAAAATAAAAAGCATTTGCATGGGTTTTAATTGGTGAATCAATGTTGCAGAAGATGATATTGTAACTATGTTCAAAGTGGAGCCTCTGAATGGGTCATATCTGACGCTGCTGAAAAACAGAGAAACTACATTTTACCTAAATTAATTCAGTGTATTGAATGGATGAGTGATTCAAAAGTATTTAATTTCTTTTAAATCAGCTAATGCTTTTGGTCGTAGTTGGTTTTTTTGGTTTTTGAGGATTAAATAAGGGTTAAATAAAAAAAATAGAAATTGGCTTTATACTTATTGTACTGTATCACATGTTCATTTGAGTGATTGTTTCTGATATGTAGTGAAGAACTCAGAGCTGTCTGACTTGAAAGTGTTTATTATTATTATTATTAATATTATTAATATTAATATTGTTATTATTACATCACCCTTAACCATAACCCATGGTTGCACTTTATATTAAAGTGCGTTTTAGATAATAACTATTCAATAGTGAGTCAGAGTTTGACCTCTTCTGTGCTATTGCTCATATCCTTTTGCTCATCAAACAAGAGTCAGCAAAGCATTCACTGTACACAAGCACATAGATTTATTTATACAAATATATTATGTATAACAATTGCATATCAACAGTTTTCTGTCTTTTTTCATCTTTACGTTAAGTACAGGACCATCAGTTTCAAAAATGCAAGTCAATTAAGAAAGAGTACCTGTGATTTAAAGATACAAAACAGGATTTATCTGATTGAGATGTGAAGGATGGACAAAACGTTGTTGTTCATCAGACGATGGGCTTCCTATAAAACCTGAGCAGTCCGGTCAGGAACAGTAATACCACAGACCTGGCGTTAACTAGATTTAACTGCGAACAGGTGATTTAGGAAATGGCCATATATCTGGCAGTGTGGCACACATTATAAACGTACTATCTCTAAATTGTGCAATTACATGTGATGAAGAAATTAGAGAAGGTTAAGGGTGAAAATGCAATCCTTTGTGGCTGTTAGTAAATAATAAAATCTGTAACAAAGGATGGATAATGCAACGTGACACGTTAATAAGCCTCACATGTGCTGTTGTTAAGCTACAGCAACTGGTTGGTCTCTTTCAGGGAAGCAAAATCCTCTGGCTTATTGGAAGTGATGCATTTCTTTGTTTGGTGTTTGTTTATGGTAAACAGAAAGAGACATTCTAAGCATCAAAAGCATTTATGTATGTTTAAACTGACAAAATAAAGCCCACCACCTACAGAAAAAAAGAAAACAACAAAAACAGTATCGGAGACTCAGAACTCTAAAAGGAATTTCTTGCAAGCGCAGTGCAAAAACACCACCACAAAGCTTAGCACCAAAGATGGAAACAACAGAAAAACAAACACAGACCTTTGTGGTTTTTTTTTTTTCCCACTCTGGTGCTTTGACAGAGGGAGTTCAGGTACTGGGTTTGGAGAGAGAAGCTTAACATCAGATTCCGAGTGTCATCGCTGCTCACAATGATTGTCAAAACAAAAGCGTGAGGATAAACACCACATCAACTATGTGCTAGCATTCAGCTGTTATACAATGCATCAACTTAAATAATAATCTGCAAGTCTTAAGAATACATAATATCTAAAAGGAACAATAAAACTTTATGTTAAATCTCTGCTCTCGTGGACTATAAAATAGAGAAGTCTGAAAAATAAAGATAATACCATATTTTGATTTAGGTTTTTACTCTTTTAAACTGACATTCTATTCATCTGTCGGGAATAGGACACAGTAAATATTTATTATTGATTTGGACCTTGTCAAAAAATCTTGGAAACATACATTTTATATCTCTCTTTTTTTATCTCTGCAAATCAGTAATCTCCTTAAATGGCACGGACGATAGATTTGGACTCAGAAGCTGCCTTTCAGTGCATGAGACCCAGGTTGCTTTATCATCTGCACATATCCCCTAAACTCTGCATGTGTTGTACGTATTTGATCGTGAATTTAGTGGTGAAATGTCAAACTGAAGAATGTGTGTTATTGCTAAACCTACAAGATACAAAATCTTTTCTTGCTACAATATAGAAGGTAAAAAAGAGTTCACGTTTTTTCCAAAACAGGACAAATGAATGGTCATTCGTACAGAGACACAAGCACCAATTGAGGAATCAATAGAAACACCACTGTACAAATGATATTTATGGCAAAATGGCAAAGGTGCCATGGTGTCATGGGTGTCAGTATTCAATCGAAAATGGATGACTGTAAACAAAACAACAAGCACAAGAAAGGAAATTCATTTCGAGTCACAACCTTGAACTATCCAGGGAGAACAACTTATAAAAAGGGAATACAAAGTTAAAATGGACGACTTTCAGTGTTGGCCTCCCACAAAGCACCAATTTTAGGACAACCGGCTCTGTGTGTTTTCGCTCAGTAATCGATGGTACACACTGGAGGGCAGAGAGTGAAGTAAAAAAGCCTTCTCTTTGTTGGTACAGCTTCCTCCACGATGGGGAGATTCCTTCGGGATGCTCAACACAAACAGATGGTCTTTGAGATCCACAATTTGCTCCCTTTCACTTCTTCTTCTTTTGGAACAACCTGCCGATTACAAGCAAAGAAAAACAAGCTGAGAGCATTGGTTTACAGTGAGCTGCCAGCCCACTACTGACAAAGTGGTGCTGTTTTTAGCGGTTTCACGATCACCCTGTTCTACCACATGATTTAATTAAGCGCTCGTTGAGACAAGTCTTCGTTAATGAATCATCTTTAAACATAACCCTGGGTACAATAGCGGCGGCTGTGATTTCTGTTTTGGCTTGTGTATCCACATGAAGATGTCACTGTGTGCTCTTCTCCAGGGGAGCCAGGTGGTGCTCGGCCAAAGACAGTCCTTTTTTTTTTTTTGTCCACGTATTTTTCTGTTTGTCCTTCATCTTCATCATCACGGATCACATTAAAGACTGGGCTCTTATTCATGTATGATTCATGCAGGGTGATAAATAAAAGCTAAATCAAAAGCTTTACAAACGTGAGTAATTTCTGACAAACAGATATGTAAGAATGAAAACATGGTCATTATTTTAACATTACTTGATGGACATTTCAGAATCCTGAAAATTGGAAGTCAGCATAAAAACAACTTGATTTATCTTCCTTTCTTTGTAAAATAATATGTTACTTATACCAAGTTTAATAAAGTGTAGTGCAGTTTTTAACTGAAATAACAGCACCTCTCTCTCCACTTTTAATTTATGTGCTTATTGATTAGTTATTAATATTAATAGGAATTGTGACAAATAAAACCTAAAACAAGTGTTTTGTAAATGCAGTATCTGTCATCTCTGATCACAGCAAGGTGAATCAGTACTAATCTGTAGTAAAATACAGATATCAATATCTGAGAATACTGAAATACAGTATGCTAGTTAAAATAGGACTTAGGAAAGGGAACTGAATCATTGTTAGGTAGATAGGTAAATATTTTATTATATGTTCATGGGCTTATTTAGAACATGTGATGTCTTAAAGATTACAATGTAAAATGTGTCTCTTATTACATGTTTAAGGGCCCCCATTTATAAGATGAGGACTGCTTCTGGGGTGTCCTATTACAAAATGTATTTGTTGATAAATTTTTGATTTTAATTACAGTTTGTAATAATTTTGTAATAAATTTGTAATAAAGTAAAGTATAACTAAAGTACAGCTCACGTACCAGTTCCTGGTGAGATGACCTCCTTCTGCCTCACATGACCAAAATGTCAATGCAATGTGAGAGGACAGTAAGGTAAGTAAGACAATTAAAATATTTACATTAACATAATACGTCCCACATAATGCAGCATCTAAAGGTCAAGTTTTTATCCACATTTATGGAGAAATTGATCGAAATGCTACTGACAGAGACTATCCACTGTCTACCCATCTTAAATAAATAAATACAGTCATTATATTTGAGTCCAGTGTCTGTGTGGGATGCATTTTTACAGGCTTTTAAAACAGTGTGGTGCCTTGATTTGTTTTTTTACTTCACTGATGGGCTTTTAAAATACTGTGAGATGAAAACCAAATGGGTAAATGCAAGTCAGGAGTCTTGTTGCTGTAAGTTGTGCACATCTGCAAATGAATATTTAATCAGGGAATAAGTGCATCCCTGTAAAGTTCTGTGTAAAAGTCCAAGGCAAACATAAGGTTTGTTGGTTTAATAAAGTTAGAATGACCACACATATGCATGCTTCTAGAAACTGCAGTAGTGTGAACCTTCCTTAATGCACTTAATACCTTTGATCCTTTTGTTCAGACAATATGAGAGTTACTGCATTCATTTTATAATGTTTTGTACTAGGTTTCATTCCACACGTCAGATGTCCGTGTCCGTTCTCATTTACCCAGGTCATCGTCCTTCTTGGTAGTTCTTCTCGGTTCAACTGGACTGGTTTTTCTCTTTGGAATACATTTCCTCTCATCCAAGAAACTTGTTCTGAAGAAGTCTCTTGGATGAGAGACGAAACATATTCCAAAGAGAAAAACCAGTCCAGTTGAACCGAGAAGAACTACCAAGATACGCGTCAGATGTTTGTGTTTCTGCTGCATCTTGTCATGGGGTCAGAGGTCACATTAAATAGACCTTTAGAACCCATTTAATTCAAGTTTTTGTGTGTTTTTTAAGGATGTGCACATATTTTCTTATTTTCTTGGTGTATTTGAAGAAAGAGAATGAGGAATAATAATGCATGCTCATTTCAACCCTGCGAAAACAACAATCTTAAGACTTTACATAGTGCTGTATATTTTTCATCTATGACACAGATGTTACAATTCAATATATTGCAGTGTATTGCAATAATGTAAGAAAAGCAATATATTGTGAGTTTTTAATTTGATTTTAGGAAAACAGTGGTTTTATAATGACCATACCACTGCTGGGAAGTATTTGTATATAAGCTATTAAAATCCATGCTGTGTTTTTGGCAACGAATACACTATCACAAGCCATAACATCACAAAATTAAAGTGACAAAATCTGACTCTTACTACAATGTTGGGATTAGATTTTTGGGAAAGAGGAAGAACGACCACTGCAGATCAATATAAGGGAGATGAATACCAGGCGAACCAGTGGCTTTAAGTTACGCTCTTGTCTGTTTGTGTGTGACACTTGGTTGGCAGCCTCTTGGCCGCCAAAGCAAATCTCTGCGGTCGTTGTGCCAGCATTGATAAAACATGATCCCTACTCAGTTCCCTGTCTGTGGCTCCGACACAGAACGCTGTTACAAGCTCCTACGTACCCTCCCAAGTTTAGGCGTGCCAAGAGCAAGACAAGGGATATGCTTGGAGGATTGAGCATCAAATGGGCAGTGCCACAGAGCATTTGGACACATGCCCGCCACCAATACGTGACGGAAACATTTACATAATATGAAATGTCTGTGCAGAATTAAGTGCAGCATGATACGATTTCACTTCATGGTCTGATTAGTGTCGTAAATGTTTATTCTGGAGCTTGAAAGTGCGGGTTAGTTTTACTTGACTGGATGTGCAGAGCTTTGTTCTAAATTTGGCCTCTGTAAAAATATTGCCTACAGCAGAGGTATGGAGACCCTGCATCCAGCTGTATGCTTCCACGTAGCAGCATACTTATCAGTGTACCTGCAGAGCATGAGCTCTGATGTAATCAGTTTAAGCTTGAATAATTTACAGCCTTTACAACCGAATCACTGCAGAACACAGCAGTAGTGGTAATGTTTGCACAGAGGATACCAGCAGCTCCGTTTTTCAAAATATACCGCTGGGGGTTTAAGGCTTCATGCTGGGATGTAAAGGCCTGCTACCTGTGCACAGGCCAGGGAAAACGCTTGCAAAGCAAAAAAGAGTACGTCAGAAAAAAAATCTAATGAATGGTTGAACCTCCATCTACATCAGCTCTATGGGTACTCCTTATACAATGTGGATGTGCTGCTTTTTTACACTTGCAGATGCTGAACTTGGTGTAATGAAAATATTTCTGGATGACTTAACAGAAAACACTTTGTAAAAGTAATTAAGAAAATTAAGAAAAACTTTCATCTGGATAGAAAAAAATGAAACTCTGACTTGATGGAAAAAGAGAAACGAAACAAACATCAACCTATGAAGTAAAACCTTTCTATAGTCTTAAGCTTCTGGAAGGTGGATGAAAGATGATAATAAAGATGAAAGCTGGGGCGTGGCTTATTGGTCATGTGAAAGGTAATACTCTATGTGGATATTTGCATTCACTGTCTCCCACTGATAACATACTATGACATGGAATCTGATTTAAACAGAAAAAAAATCCAGGTTGAAGCTCCAAGATAATCTGAGCTCAGCTGATATGATCATACGTATATCAGCCACCCACACTGGGCCAGAGGACTGGGACAGGTGTTACCATAGCATTTAACAAAGGGATATGAGAGGAAAATCAACCTTCTAATCTAACTCCATCCAAAAACACATGACTAAAGATAGTCGAGGTCTTTCAAGGATAAAGCTGCACAGAAATACACTGCATATCCATCACTGAGCAGCCAGTGCTGTAGACCGGTCTGACACCCTCTGATACTGTTCTGGAGTAGGGGTTAAATTTACCTGGGGTGTTTGGGTAAGAGCTCAGGTGGACTATGTGAACATGAGGAAGTACGTTGTGGTATTAAAAGGACTAAATTCCTATAAAAGAAAACCATTATCCAACCGTGTCATTTTCAGGGTGTAGTTGCGGCTCCGTGCTTGTCATTCGTTAATGTAGAGAGGGAGGGCTTTCAAAATGATAACACCCAGATTGTGGAAAAAAGAAGAATGATAATCCTGCCACAGCATGATGGAAATATTCCCCCTTATTCCAGCAGATTACGCTCAGACAATCCATCACCTGCCCTTCACTCACAAACATCAACTGCATCCATAGTGTTCATCGTTCAGATTCCCATTATATTACATGGAATAACGCCACCACCGCCTCCTCTGGTTGTATGTTGACGTTGTCACTGTGGTCCACCTTCCTCCTGCCCGTCACCCTTAAAGCAATGAAGCGCCTCACCTACGACATGTGGTTCTGCTGAGTCAGGTTCTGCTGTTGCTGCTGCTGCATGAGGAGCTGCTGCTGCTGGCGCCGTCGGGCCGTGCGGAGCTTCTCGAAGCGAGCCTCCATCTCTTCCAGCACTTTGGGGGTGTAGCGAACCACCAGCTTTACACTGTCCTTGGCCGCTTTCAGCAGCTCCACCGCCTTCTCGTGATGCTCGCCTTCCACGCTCTGCAGGGGGTAGAAAGACGGAGAGAGGTCAACATTACAGAAACCCAGCAGAATACCTGTTTGTAAAGTACAACCACTCCTCCCACATGGTATTGAGCAGAAATGAACTCCAGTAGGTGCAAAAAGGGTTTGTGACCTTCATTTAAGCACCATTAACATGTGTTAGATCTCAACAGCTAAGTCCTTGTAGACTATTGTCGCATTTTCGCCTCCATATTCCACTGTTTTTGTAATGCGGTTCTGTTCAACACTCTTTGTGAATATGTTACCTGGTTACCTATGATCCCTGACCTTCATGGATCAATCTCAACATCCTGTTTCTGTAACGGTGTTATTAATTTCATGGCATTCTATTGATTTTAGTATTACTTTTGTTCTGTTTGGATTGTTGACGGGAATAACTGATCAACAGCATTATTAATAAAATAATCTTCATACTTGAGATTGGAAAATTTGTTTAATTCCTATTATGATAATTATGCCCAATGTCACTAATTTGCATCGTAGTTATTGTAAGTGTTATATTCAAATTAACAATCTCTACTTAATTTAAGATCTATGTCACAGCAACAACACTAATCATTTTTTCTATAATTGTAAATAAATTTAGGTGGTGAGGGGCTAAAATAAGACTTTTTCTATATTTTCTCATAGAAAGAATTATATTCTTTTTTATACACCCCCCCCTTTAATCCTATCCTTCTCGTCCTGGTTGGACGTACCACGCCGTTGACAGACAGCAGCTGATCTCCTCGCTTTAGGCCTCCGTGTCTCTCAGCCACACCTCCAGGGATGATGCGGGAGATGTAAATAGGTGAGTTCTGTTCTTTGCCGCCCATCACATTGAAGCCCAGCCCTTCCTCTGTTTTGGGTAGCTCAACCACCCGGGGGTGGGAGTGACCCTCGCTGGCTGCAAACGCCGCAACTGTGGCCTGAAGAAACAGAAACAAGAGAAGGCTTGTTGAGCGCACAAAAACTTACTAGTAGCTATGAGAACAATCTTGAATGTGAAAACATGATAACAAATTTCCTAATATGAGAGAGACACAGCAGTGGACTTCATCCACTAACACTAGTAGACCTCTGACTAATCTAAAAACATTTATCTGCACATTATCAAGAACAGAAAAGCTTTTACCTAGGGTTGACTGAAATTTAACAGTAGTTATAATAACAGTAGTTTAGAGCATGAATAAGCCCATAGCTGATGAATCTCACTCCAAATGTTTACACTGAAAAGATATTATGTAAGTCAGAAATGTAATATCTTTCCCTAAATTGGAAACCAGATAATTGTTGAACTGAACATCTTAAGTCAATATAGTAAATAACTGACTAAATAAATCTGAATCACTGAACATTGAACTACTACAAAAAAGTAATTCATCAATAAATGTCAAAGAAAATAACTAAAACTCAAACTAAAACATTTTCTAATCTTTTTTGGGATATTACTCTCCTTCAAAGTAGTGTATTTCTAATTTAGAGGTGTAATACACTGTTGCACATAAAATTGAAATAATTTTATTGTCAGACGCATTCCTCTTTTTATGCCTATTTATACATGTCAGTAATTACTTTTGAGCAGGTGTAATGATTACGTACTGAGTCCCAGATACACTTAATCTATCAAGAATAAATCACGTTGTCACAATCATTTCAGAGGTGCAAACATTCTATTCCAACATATTTGGGCAACAGTGTATTAGATAGTGGAAACAATCTGTTTTAGAACCCTGACACACTGTTGAAGGCTCTATGAGCACACATTAATTAACCAAACCAATTAATCTGGATATCTGTTAACTGAATGTGTGAACAGAACAAAATGCCAATGAAAACAGAAAAAAGGCACATTAAAAAAAGTACTTTGGGAGAAACAATTAAGACATAATATCTTTTGTAGCTATACGTGAGATTTTAGTAAGACAGTAAATCACTCTTATCACCCAGAAAGCTGCTGACGTGAAGATGAAATGTGCAGAACAACAAAAGTATCAACAAAATGAAGCCGGTGCATAGAGAAGACAATATCCTCTTGCAATGCATTTTTGTTGTCTGTAGGGGACAAGTTTCACAACTTTACTTAAAAAAAAACAACAAAAACAAAAACGCAAAGAACAATGTATCTGGAAAAAAAACCCAAAAATACTGTTGTATTACGTTGTTACCAATCAAGACAATTATTAAATGTAAAAAAAAAAAACTTTTACTTTCCTGGGTCTCAGGATAAGCCAACTCAAATGATTTGGACATAACTCCCAGATGAATGAACAAAACTGAGACACTAAGGAACAATTTATCAATTTTGTATAATTCTGTAACCCTACATCATTATATGAGCAATGTGTAACAGAAAATGCCAGTATGTGAGGTAGAACCTCACTCAGTTTGAAGGTTTTGCACTCTGCAGGAGCTATTAAACATCTTCATCTTACACAAACTTACTTGAAAGAAAAAATAATAATTTTAATACTATTACACAAAATGCCCTTGCAGCTGGATGGAAAATGTGAACCTCTGCTGCACCTTCTCATTTCAGTAACAAAGCGCTGGGATTTAGTAAAAGCTGGGGATTTAGACTCTATATGAGAAGTTTCAGGGATTAACACATCTGAGTTCACAGTGGAGAAGCAGCCAGACAACTTTCAGCCTCTGTGCCTCTACCAGCTGGTTGAAGCTGCTCTTGGGCTGTGGGTTTCCTTTGAACCACAAGCCAAGCTCCCCGCTCCTTGTACATTCAGAACAAAGCGCCCAAGAGCTTGTTAGTTGAGTCTGGGAAAACTAATGGCAGACGAACAGAGGATGAGACACCCCGTGCCCACTGATCCACAGATGCGCTGCTACAGGTACTGCTCTGTCAAGTCGGCATCATTTATGGTATGTGAGGTAGATGGCGAGAAAGGATGAAAAAGTACAGCGCAGGAGAGGAGCTCTGTCAGATGCTTTTGCAGACGTGTATCCAAATTCCCCTGCAGCAGATGCGAGGTTTGGCACTTTGAGGTCTCTGACGCTCCCTCCAGGCACCATCCCCATCTCTGCTCTCTCCTCCATATTCATATACATTTTCATATCCACATTAATTTCTTCTCAAAGCGTGTTGCACATTTCTCTCTCCTCTCTTTTAATCTGGTTATTGTATTCGGCCAACTTCCTTTCTCTTTTTTCTTTCCGTCCTTCCTTTTTCTCCTGCCCTCCCTGTCCCACTGTGAAGCTAAAAGGCAGCTCCTCAGCATGCACACCGCCGTGTCCCAGGCCTCACAGCACATCGACCTTCACAACTTTATCTAGGGTACTATGAAAAAAAAAAAAAAAAAAAAAAAAGGCAGAACAATCTGGCAGATGGCCGACATCTCTCAAACACAAGAGGCATTTTAAACGAAACACTTGCCAGAGGATAGTCTCTTGGTAAACACACTGCACCCTGTATGTATGACTTAACATCTCCACTCAATCACGAAGGCAGATTTTTTTTCTCGGGAGCCCTCACAGCCCTGATAGTCCCGTCTCTATTAAGATCAGTAATAAGAGCCTCAGGCCACGAATTAGAGGCTGAATTGATTTAATTAATCCAACAATGACAGAAAATCAGATTGCTCAGGTGAAATGCAAATCTCAACTGTCAAGAGATTTACTGTTTCTCTATCTAAAGCACTCACATGGCCATGCGTAAGTTATGTTACAAATTTCACATATTTCATCATAATTATTGCTGCAGCTTACACACTTTCCTATCAAGGCATATGTGTGTGATGCAGATGAAGCTGATGATGATTGCGTGTAATTGGCACTGCAGCCTTGCTTAGTGAATATCTCCAGAGAGAGTAACAAACTTTTAACAACTTTAAAAACATCCAGCGCTCCCAACTGTGAAAATTCCTGCACTGAGCCAGTTCAGGTCATGAACTGTATGCTTAATTGACCGGCAGATATGCAGGCTTTTTTATACTGATTTTGTTTTAGGCAAAAAATTTTACTTAAAGCAGCTTACATTCAGCCCTCATGGTTTTTAATCCTTGAAAAAATAAACATTGTCTTCTTTTTCAGTGTCTTGAAAATGTGGCATCCTGTTAAAAAGAAGTGTAAGATTTGTGAAATATCCTCATTCACTTGCTGAGAGCTAAACTGATGTTGCTAGTTTAAGTGAGTTGTTGATTAGTCAAAGGGTTAACAGCCTGAGTCTCTCCAAAGATAACACATCTAAGATTTGTGGGCATAAAACTGGTGCAAAATGAGACATAAATGTAGTGTGTAATTCACAAAGCACCTGAAAAGGCTGTAATGTATCACGAATGGTGCCGCTAAGCAGAAACCGTCAATGTCGTGCTTGTGTCATTTGCAGGAGAGCAAATTGGGGAATATTTGTCATAAAAATGGCCCTCTTCTAATCCACATATGCCTTGTAGCAAAAACTGTTTAATTCACTAAATCGCACAATTGCTGCAAGGACTTTGGCTGGTGCAGTTAACATCTGCAGAAAGTTGATGCTAATTGTAAGCAAACTCACTACTCACTCATTGTCTCAATGTTTAAATGAGTTGGTAGAGCTTGAATTAATTTTAAAATTGAATTAATATTTAATTACATCAAGCACAACATCTGGAGTCAGACCAGGATGGTATGTTATCACTGAATTACAGCTTCCTCAATAGAAAAAGTGCTGATGTGGACAAAACTGCTTTATTACAAACTCTTCATTTTCTAATCCTATAATCAGTTGTGTGACAGCTGCAGACACATAGTACACAACATTACTGACACATCCTGACTCATCTGGTGTATCATTAATGTATCACTGCTGTGCTGAAAATATGTCTTTAAGTATTCAGAGATGCTGTGACACACAGTCAACTGCGGGTACGACACTGAACGTCAGTGCCCATATTTCCAGACACATGCAGCGAGACATCACATTATCTTAAGTCAGACATTAACCAAACACATTTAAGACTTTCCTGAAAAATTGATTGAACCTATTTTGATTAACATTTCAGTATATTCAGGTACAGATAAGAAATACTATATAAGCATGACAATTGGTTTATAATAGTGGAGAGCTCTGTGCATTAACTTCTCTTCTCATTTAAAGATATATGATTTCAAGGTTTTTGAAAAATGTTCACCCTGGATCAATCTGTGAGCTGAAATTAACACCTTAAACACCAGAAACTCTGACGCAAAACAAGGACATGTTTAAGGCACCATCTTGTTATAGTAAAGTCCTTTGCAGATAGGACCTTCAAACAAAGCAGATAGTGGATGCAAATGCTGCACAATCCCCTGTGCAACTACTGGCACAGTCCATTCCTTGTGCATTTGGCCTGAAGTTTGAAACTCGCTGACTTTAATGATAAATGAGACAGTGAAATTTAGAGGTGTTTGGCATATGTGTGAGCTGCAGCTCCAGCTCTCATCTTTGTGCTGAACACTAAGCCTTGCTAATTACCTCCTTGACACACAGATGTAACAGCAATATCAATCTTTTCATCTCACTTCAGGCTAAAAATAATTTTTCAAAATTTCTCAATTTTCTAAACTGGGTGTTCGGTTTCATCAGGTTTTGCTGTATTGTGTTCAAGGCTGAGTCTTAATGGCACCAACAAAGGAGGAAAGAGCTCAGCAGTGCTCTTTTGAGGTGTTATCCACTCCACACACAAACACACACAGGGAAACACATTTCTTTTTCATCCTTTTCTTCTCATATACTCCTCACTCTGTGATGTACTGAAGAGGAGTGGACCCAGCTGGATACTGAACCATGACAAGTGATCTCATCTTTTCTCTTTCCAATATCCAATCTTCCTCAACCTACTCTTCTTCCTCTCCATGTGAAATGTGACAAGCTTATCGTCTTTGTTTTCTTGCATAAAAGCCTCTCCAAGTGGCAAATATGCTGACGAGGAGCCCGCTCAAGTGACTGGGTCAAGCTTATCTCCTTTGTACACAGAAATCTGCCTCTGCCATGTGTGCTACATTTATGATGCACCTGGAAAAGTCTCAATTTTTTATTTGTTCCTCACCTGCGGCATGGGCTGGAGATTAGAAAACAGCAATTCATAACGAATGACATCCTAAAGAAACTAAAATAAAATATAAAAATCAAACAAAACCCCAGGGTGTAATTTTGGGCTATTTACACTATTTACATTTACAGCTTTGATTAAAATTTAAAAAAACAAAAAAAAAACAACCCAGTGTATAATCTGAATTTGTGATGTCCCTTGAGATAATATTTGTATTATGATGGTCACTATATAAATCAAACTGAATTAAACTGAACTGAGTGTAATGCAGTGAGTCTAATTGGTGCTTAACTGCATTACTTCAGAGTCATTTTATTTTAGTCACTGCTAGATTTTCACCAATGAAGATGGGATGATAACCTAGTGGCAGCTGATCTTGATTCAGAGAAAGCATTATCTCAAATTGAATATGTTCAGTGAGTAAACAAAGTTGAAAAAGAGATGAAGATAATACAAGTGTAGTTGTCATTAAACGTTGAGTTTGTTCAACGCTACCGACATTTCTGTTCTTGAAAACCATAAAAGTTGGCTTCTGATGTAAATATAATCGATTCCAGGATTGTTTTTACCCCACTAAATGAGCAACTGTAAAACAAGCTGAAATGTTATGTAATCTGAAAAACATTGTGGAGTTTAGATAAAAGAATTCCTCTGAGTTTGAGTCACAGGTTTTACAAGATCGAACAAAGCAGTTCTTACCTTGGCTGTGGCCCTGGCCTGGTACTCTGGACAGCCGTTCACTGTAATCGTTTCATGCATGTACTGGTACACCTGAAACAAAGGAAAGGCAAGAGCTATAATTATGTGTTACATGGTGTAAACCTGAAATCGGCACTCAGCATATAAGTTGAAAAGGTTCATTTCCAAAGTCAAACAAAGGTGTTCCCTCACAGCTGGCAGTTTCTACATATACAGAACTGCATTAACAAAGCTGGCAGCGCTGCAAGCACACACAGCGTAGGCGGACACATAGAAGTAAGCTGTTACTGTGAGCTAATAATAATAATTCTGCTACTGCTTTTACAATGAAACAGTATGTTCAACTGTATGTGTAATCATGCAAAAACCTCCTTTAAAATATTACACAGAAAGGCAAAAGGAGAATATGATAATGAGGTTTCAAGGGTTACAACTGTGAATATCTTACTGTTTAATAAGGTTTTACACATCTTCACAGATAAAAATAAATATAACGTCTTAGCTCTGAACATTGTGGCACAGATTGGTCCTAACTTCTCAAGCCGTACAAAGAGACCAGTATGAGGAGTACTATTTTACTGCAGGGCCTGAATTGGTGCCAAGACGTGGGTCACTGTATGTCCAGTTGGGTGAAAAGAAAGGTTTTCTGCCCATTCACTGAGGCAGACAGAATCGATGAAGACAGCTGACCTTTCAAGTTACAACGTGTTGTTTAAAGACACTTTACAACTGACCTTGTTCATAGAAAAAAGAGAGAAATGTTGAATGTTGTGGTTAATAAGAGGGTAACAATTCCAGCTATAAATGACTGAAACCGTCTGTATGGCAAAGATAATTCAGCTTGAGGATTTTAACAGTCAAACTGTAGAGATACACCACATTATTCCCAAGCTAAAACTAAAAGTGAACAGTATAACCACAGGGTTTGAATAATTTTAATGTACAGTCAGTCTGAGTCAGAGCTGATGTATATGAGTTAAAGAAACACGTTGAAAAAAAAAATCAATAAATTCAGCTGGAAAGTGATATTCTTTCAGTGTTTTTCATGTAAATTACATTTAAAGTGGTTTCCATCAGCTGAACAAATGAACATTAACATCGAAATCAGACTAAAATATCTCTGATGATGCCTTTCATCAAAGCTCAGCAGCTTGTGTGGAAGCAAACAAGCCTGTCAGCCCTGACAAGGCACAGAACATTACAAAGGCATCTCCATGTCTGTGAATGTATACTTCGCACAGCATACAAATCCTGAGATATTTGTATGGAACGATCTCATAGAGGGAGGGAAACATCCCCGCATTTCTGTTGTCTTGTTTGCTCATGAATCTCAAAGACCAAATGAACAGCTTTTGGAGATTGCAGCTCTACATCCCAGATGGTAAAAAAAAAAACAAAAAAAAAACTGTTTTTTTGAGATTTATTACACTGATGCATTCGCAGAAAGGAGCCTGCGGTCCACACTACTCCCAAATGATACCTTTTCCTGCGGACTTCTTCAACCTTTGCACTTTTTGAGGCTGAGCACAGCTTTAGAAATGCCATGAAAGGTTTTTCTTGTCTCTGTCTGCCTGCAGTGTGGCTTCCTACTCCCTCAGTTATTTTGTTTTAAACCTCAGGATTTTATACTACATCTGCTAATTACACTGTATTCTGCTTCCAGCGATATCCCCCCGTTAGCTCCTTTGAAACATACAGTATTTATCATCTATCTCTTCAACCAAAGGCTTTTGGGATCTTCACACACTGGTGTCTGTTTTGTAAATTCTTAAGAAGTGGCTCTTTTCTCACCGGATGGGACTAAAACAGTTGAAATGCTCATCAGATTATCGGCATCTGTTTCCTAAGAGGGATCTATGGTACAAAAGTAACAACAACAAAAACAAAAAAAAAAAAGAAGAGGTAACATCCATGTTGGATCTCAACACTTGAAAGTGAAAGGTTTAATTCAGACTTTAACGCTACCTTACGACGGTGTATTAGGGCCACAGAAAAAAATAAAAAACCTTGTCACTATGAGAATAAAGTCGGAAAATATTGAGATAAAACCCATAATTTTATGAGAATAAAGTCGAATACAAAGAGTCATAATTTTTACGAGAATGAAGTCATAATATTATGAGAATAACGTTGTAATTTAAAAACAGGCAGAAAAATATCATAATTTACGAGAATAAAGTCGTACCCACTCATCACATAATGGAGAACTCGGAACATTTGTGAGGTTATAATTTCATTTGGCGTTCACGCACAGTGAAATACTAAGCTTATTAGGGCACCATCAATACAAACCCTCTCTGTGCAGCTCTCTGGTGTAACCACCGATAGCCCTGAAGCCGACCACTTCCAGACAGTTCCTCCTCCACAAAAGAGAGAATTTGTTTACTATTCTGTTATTTACATTATTAGGACTCCAAACAGATTAAATTTTATTATTAAGGAAGTATAAGCAATGTGTTCTGTTGTATAAATGAGAGGAGGGAGTGGGATTCTATAAGTTTTTCTTCTTCCCACTCCTTTTTGAGCAATATACATTGAATTATTTTGTTATTATTAATGTACATGGCAATTGCTTTATTGCATTGACCACCTTTATTTATTAATTTATTTGTTCTGCTATTAGCTCCTTGTACATATAAAAGTTTAGTTTTTTCTTCTGCTTGAAACAAACAAATAAACAAACAAACAAACAATTTGCTCCAAATCCGTTTGGTTCTTACGACGAAACAAACCCAAATGTGTGCCAACTCACTTCAAAGTCCTTAGACTAATGATAATGTGTTGATGGTGCCCTAATAGGCTCAGTATTTCACTGTGCGTAAACCCCAAATGAAAGTATAACCTCACAAATGTTCCGAGTTCTCCATTATGCGACAAGTGGGTATGACTTTATTCTCGTAAATTATGAAATGTTTCCCACCTGTTTTTAAATTACGACGTTATTCTCATAATATTATGATTTCATTCACGTAAAATTATGACTCTTTTTGTATTTGACTTTATTCTCATAAAATTATGAGTTTTATCTGGATATTTTACGCCTTTATTCTCATAGAGACAATTGTTTTTTTATTTTCTTATGTGGCCCTAATACACCATCGTACTACCTCGCTAATGATTCCCAAAATAAAGTTTAGCATCTATCCACTCTACTAATCACAAGACTTCATGACATGACTGTGCTTTAATGACTAGTTGTTCTCATGGGTAAAATGTTTTACTGATGGTGCGTGGTGGATAAGTGCCTGAGCTGAAATTGCTACCTATTTCTCTGGATAAATGTCTCCCCATTATTTGCAAAATATTCAGCAGCTCCACTCATTAAATGGGGCCTCCATTTGGTGCTGGGCAAGAGTCCAGTGGGTTTTAAAATCACTGCATTTTCAGTGCAAAGGGGTTCCCGCTGTGACTGGAAAAAACAGGTGAAGGCCCATTGTGAAGACATCAAGGGTGGAAATATTGATTAGTGCAGCTTCATAATCCTCTTTCTGCATTTCTTGTTTATTAAATTGGTTTTATTTCCTTTTTGCATTACAAAGGACACATTTAATACAACTGAAAGCGTAAAAGGGACGTAGGTTTCCTTTCTTACTCTCTATCTAACATGAAAACAGAGTCCTGACTGCCAGCTGTATGAGTTTTTTTTTTTTGTGCTTTACTCTAAAAAGAAAAGCCCGTTGTCCTGCAGGCATCTTTTTGACTCTGACTCTCCCTTTACTTTTGCCTTCCCACTCCAACAACATAACTGCACTCCACCCCGATTACATGTTTTCCTCCTGTTTGGTTCATCACAAAGGATCCCAGTGAGACATTATTCTTGATAGGATACCAGCTCTGGCACCAAAAAGAAGGATGCCATAAAGCCAGAAACATGCCTGTGGGGCAACTGATGTGACAACACGGTAACCATGGCTTCCTGTTACTGAGTCAGAGGGATGGAGCAGGGCAGGGGGATGGGTAACACAGGGAGCTCAGCTTGGTGGATGGGAATGGATGAAAACCAGCACATGACCTAACAACACACTTCCCCTTTCGGCAGTGATACAGATAGAAAATATTGCACTCTGAGGCATTGGCTTAAATGCACCTTTCATTCTTTTAATCTAATGCGATGTAGGAGGCGGAGGTATCGAAATGAAATCAACACAAAGCGTCTGCCCTTGCTGCGTTTTGCACAAATATGCTGATTGAAAATCTTTGCTCAAGTGGAAAATCAACTGCAATGTTAAAGCTGATGAAAATCCCCATCTCTCTGGCCTGGTTTCAGCACTTCCTGTGTTTGTGAGTGCGACTCCCTAACCCAATATACTGCAAATTCCCACTCTCCATCATTTCCAGCTGGTTAGCTCTTCCAGTCATCTCGTCTTGTGTCCTTCCTTTCCCATTTGCAAGGCTGATTGACCCTGACAACTCATTCAGGCTGATGCAGTGAGACTAACGCACAGTCCCTAGATTCTCCTCACTCTGTCAGTGACGAACATGGAGGCAAAGAAAAACCAGCTCATCAAAGTCCGTCTCTTTGTCATTTAGTCCAGGATTGCTGAATTGGCTGTTTTCCCTAGCCATTCATTTTTCATATTGACAACTGGCCTGTCATCTTTAACAAGGCTGATTCATGTCCAGAAAACTCTATTGATAGTGAAGAGGATTAGGTTGGAGGTGGGGCTAAGTAAGAGCTTGACTTTATATACAATAGTCCATCCACCTTGTCAGGCCCTGTGTGCACCAGACCATGAAATGAGCTATATCACATGCTGATATGTGCACAGAGGGAATCATATCCAGATTGCACAAAGCATAGACATAAACAAAAGGTCATCTGTGATAAATGAAATGATGCTGTGTAATCAAATGAACAACAAGAGGCTTAGATTTGCAGTTTGACCTACATTTTATGGCTCTTTTAACTTTTAGCAAAGGTGCATGACATACATAAACTAGTCCAAATGAATTAGAATATGATTATGATATGGGGGGGATACAGTTACTTCTGTTAGAGCTGGGGTAGACAGTGGTTTTTGGTAGCACTAAACATCACGTGAATAATTGATAAGTTGATTAGTCAAAACAGCAGGCTTAGTTATGATCTATTATAAAGAGTTTTATTTAGAGTGGGGAAGGAGAGTTATGTTTGACTTCGTAGAGACACTGAACGGTTGTTTATTGTACTGCTTCTGCCTGAGTGCTGCATATGTTAACCCCTTAAGCCCTGGGCCACTTGTTTTCAGTCAAAATCATTTCAACAATGGATGAGCTGATAGAAGAAGCTTCATTCATGTAAAAACAAGTTATTATCAGACAACAGCAAACACATGAC
>JAPQRQ010000005.1:17567190-17591261 GCA_037367365.1 Apogon talboti | reverse complement strand
TCCTCTCCTCTCCTCTCCTCTCCTCTCCTCTCCTCTCCTCTCCTCTCCTCTCCTCTCCTCTCCTCTCCTCTTCTCTTTTCTTCTCTTCTCTTCTCTTAACCCTTAACCCCTTGTTGCCCAAGTTTATTTACAACTATATTAAAAAAACTCTGATTTGTGTTTAGCAGATGCTAAATTAAGCGGATATTGTTAATTTTAATATAAATTGTAGCTATGATGAACATTAGAGACATTAGGCATATTTGGCATAATAGTAACTAAACCAATGTTCCAGTCTCTGGTATGTATATTATTTTAGTGATGCTGCTATTAGTCAGTTTCTCCACTCAACACCAAACAAAAATTATCCAAAAATCAGTAGAAGACCATGAAATTAATAACTGAAACAGGGCTTTGAAATTGATCCATGAACATCAGGGATCATTGAATATCCCCACCTTTCTAAAATAATTTCTAAAATAAAAGTGATTTTTTTTTTTATTTTTCAGGAAACACAAAAAACTTAACCATAAATTGAGTATTTGATGATTTAAGAAAAAAACCCATTTTTGTCCAAAAAATTACATTGGGAAGGTGATGATATGTACAATCACAAAGAGTGTTGATTGGCACTTCATTACAAAAACAGTGGGATATTGAGGCGAATTAGTGACAGTACTCTAAAAGGGGTTAACATCCATACCACTTTAAATGTGACTCATTTTAGAGAATATAGTTGCATTTCTACAGGACATTCTCTACTGCAGACATATTTATAGAGCCATAAATGGTTCTTTTGTGGACAGGATAAATTACATGTTTGCTGTGTTTGTATTTTCACCACAAAGGCCATTGTTGTGTCTGTCATCAATTTATCTGCTCTTCAAACTCATGCTTCCTTAATAAATACATGTCACAGAGTAATACTACACTAAATCACAGCAGACAGGGCACTAAATACAGCAGATCTGTGGTTAGTGGAGTCATTTGGAGTGAATGCTCTTGTCTGCTGTGTATCCCCCGTCCTGCTGATGAATGGTGTAGCGATGACAGATCGGTGGGTGGCCGCTTTCACACATCGAAATTAAAAACATCTTAACAAGCGAGAGGAAAAAAACAAGTTGTCCTGCTTATGGTTTACACTTTATTTTGTCCCTGTAAAATGCGATTAAAACCAATCTCTCAATGTGATTTACTGAATTTAAATTCAGCATGACAAGCTTATCAAACCTTCAAGTTAATGAAATGCTCAATGTTTTCTGGTCCCGTGATCATTTAAATGTTCTGCATGAATATTTCATGCAGTCAGAAATTCAACGTGCCCCAGAGTTTTGCTGTTCAACTTGAGCAGTAATACGGCAGACCAATAATCCTTGACATTTTCATTATGCTGCAGTCATTTGTTGATTGATGTAACAGAAGAGTAACTCATAGTAGACTCTCTGATTTTGTTATTGCAGCTATAATATAATTCATCCCAGCTCCTTTTTTTTTCTCTTTTTTTTTTATTGGAACAAACGGCGACTTCACTAAACACAAAGCCCAAGGAGAAACAACACACAGCTGAGGACACTCGATGATTAGAAGTGCAAAGCGAGAACTCAGAAGGTCAGAAAAGTAAAGTCAAAGAGTAGAGTCTCACAGCAGAAAAAGCAAGTTGACTCACCTCTCTGATGGCTGTACAGAACTCACTCTGAAGGACCTTTTTCAGGGACTGGAGCTTGTGACCGGGGACATCACCCGACTCTTGTAGCTTCTCCAGCAGCTCTATAGCCCTGGCAACGTCTGTAAAAAAAAAGAGGGAGAATCTAGGATACTTGTGCCAAAGGGGACAGTGGGGGAAAAAAGGCCAAATGTTCAATTACATTAAGAGTGCAGCCGTGTGAAAGGTGTGAGGGCAAATCAATGGGTGGCATAATGGAAATAGATTCAGTCCAGGCCGGGGGGGGGGGAGAGACGACGACGACACAGAACAGATATCCCGTTCAGGAATCTTTTGCATTGGTTTAGCACTATGTGAAATAAAAAATACAGAATAAAGGACAAGAAGAACAAGTCACAATTCATTTGCTTAAAGGTAACATTTCCTGGTAAGAGGCACCGGCGGGCATTACAAAGCTTTTACACTAAACTGTAAGCCTTAAGTTAAAGGCTATGACTCAGGGGTCCGCCGGGCTCTCCTCCTCTAATTAGCCTGTGCTGAATAAGTCCGCCAGCCTGCCTGATTAATTTCTTGTCCTCTGAAACTGGGAGGTTGAATAAGACATGCACATAATGGAAGCAGGGGGAAGTGATTTGCTACTCAATCATTTGCCTTGGATTGTTGGGTCAATAACATGTTTAATTCAGCTGGTGTGTCAAGAGACTTGTGACCACACAAAAAGAGATTATTAAGACAGTTGCAGAATGATGTTAAGGGATTTTGCAGCATTCTTAAGTAGCTTTTTTAACAATGGAGAAACAATGGTTAGACTTCAGTTTTCATTTTAAATCTACTGTATTTGTGTTGATTTCACATTTCTTTTGTCTATTTTATTTATTTATGACCTGCAAGACAACAGAAAACTGATACAATACTCAACTCAAAGCTGGTTTAAATTCTTGACACTCCCATAAAGCAACTACAGCATCTCTCTTATCAAACACTAGCAAAAATCCAATTATGTTTGCATGTACAATAGTGATTGCCAAACACAAAAAGATGTAGAAGCACCAGTTCCACCATGAAATGAATGTTTTACAAATAGTGCTGAAGTATCAGGAAAACAGTCATTCATCAACACTAACTTAGCTCTTAATGCGATTTGGAACAATGTGAAGAAATGTATTTAATATGTGTGTCCCCCACCCACCCAATATGTGTATGCACTGTAAACAGTTACACCTTGGAAGGCTTCCCCTGATGTCTGTTGGAGTCTGGAGACTGATTTAAATGGAGAAGACTCACATCAGAGGAAAACCCAAAGGATGTGATGCTTGTGCTCAGTCCCTCCTCAATGCCTCCCTTCCTCTTTCCTACAGCAGCAACAATATGTGGCTTAAAAATGAGCGTTTATGTTAACAAACAACCAGTTCCAACACAAACTCCACATATATTTATCATACATTTCATCAGTTTCACCTGTATTTCTCTGTTTCTTTATACTTTCACTCACTATATTTTAACACTAATACCTACATTATGTACTCCTTACATTTGCAAAACATTCTACTTTAAATGCATTTCATAACATCACGACAAATTTCAACCTACAAGTGTTGGACAACATCATAGAAAAGTCGCCCCCGTGACGTATAGAGTCATGCATGTCATACATGACAGACGCAGCAACTTGACTTGATGGAGTCGAGCAGAAAGGAAAAGTGCAGTGTATTTAATGAGATGTCAGGCACCGGGAGAATGAATACCGACATGGATGATGTGAGGTTGTTTAGCTTTGCACATAAGCAGCTGGCGGAAATGACTTTTCCTCTTTGAGTACATGTCAATGCTTGCACTATTTTACTTTTACTTGAGTAAAGGAGTTGCTTTTGCTAACATGCTTTTTACACCAGTATGAGTACGTCTGCTCCAATGCGTACCTCTGAGTATCACACTGGGACCCCCTGTTAGACCTTGACCAGTCACAAACACAGCAGATCAGTTTCATAGCAAACAGCACTGAGAAAATACAAGTGACTAATCACATTCCCTCCACGTTCATATGCAAGTACAAGGTTGTATACTTGTTTGTTTCACAGAATACAGCAATCATCAACAAACTGTGCTTAGAGACGTGGCGTTCACACGCACTTTGATATTGACTTGTAGGTATATGGAGGAACTCAATAAAGCAGATGGCAGACAGTGGAGCTGTTACTGTCTTAGGTTGGGAGACTAGAGAGGAGCTCAGACCGTGTGAATACTGTATAAGGCCATAAAATGGAAACGTGAAACACACCCTTTTATTGCGCTTCGCCTTCGCCTGCATACTGTCACAATGAGCACCGAAATCCAAGGCCTCTTTCTATTTCAGGCATTCTGTAATAAAGCACTGTGGATTATATTGACCCATGTGAAATTGCAGATTCAGTTCCCATCGAGACCGGTTGTGGCTCACAAAAACAAGTCCAGTGAGAGCTGTATTGGCAGATGAGCGCTGGCGATGAGGCCGGTCGTCAGGAGAATGTTAATCAGCCATTAATCAAACACCACACAGTCTCCTGGAAAAATGGTTGCAGATATGTGTAGACTGAATTCCACACAATGCCAACTGACTCTTAACTTCTGCACTTTTTTTCCCTGTATATTTTGACTTCCACTCAATAACTCACCTGTCAATCATGGCCTGTCATTTCCAGTCCAACCATCGGCATGTTCCTGACACCTGCAGACACCCACATCCACCTATATATCGACTTCCCTCCTTATCTATGAGCTTCCACCTACTCTTTTCCAAATTATATCACATTGTTATGGTTCAGCATGTTCTTTTTTTTTTTCTTTTTTTTTTTTTTTACCAGATTGTTACATTCCCTTCAGACTTCCGTATCTGAATAGCAATATTTCCAGCATTTGAAACCGTAGACTTTGTATAAAATTCACCTACCCTATCTACAGTTTGTAGTTTTGAGTTGAAGCTGAGCTTTGCTGAACAACTACAAAAACTTACAGGGGGTGGTATTGTTGAACACGGTTTTCTGTGTCAGTAGGTCCAAGTGTATGAGGGCTGCTTCTCCAAAATGACATAATTTATAACATCTGTTCTCACAACTTTCAGTAGCGACCCCTGCAGATACTTTTTTTTATTTTGCGGGGGATGTCTATCTCTGAGACTTACGCGAAGGAATTGTGGTAATATTTGGACATGAACTTTTTTTGCTCTGAATGTTTAGCATAGAAAGGGTTACTTATATCACTGGTCTACAATTTTTTATCGAAATTATCAACCTCAGGTATTAAACTTGCTAAATCTTACATACTTTAATATGATGAATTGGAAAACAAATGTCAAAAGTGCTGTCTAGCTGATGTTTGCAAATTACATAATAAAGCACATATGCATTTATATAATTTTCATATTCATATTCATAGATAGATTTAGATAATAGATCTTTTACTAGATAGAACCTGAAAAGTGAATGTATTGTAATGTGCAGACAGTGTTTTGAAGTAGATCTGGCACAGTAGCTCTGAGACAAACATTCCTTTGGAGTTAAACCCATTCTCTCATTCTCAGAATTTTACATTTTAACCCAAGACTGTATCGTGGAAACTACAGCCAACCAGAATTTTGACTTAAATTTTAATTATTAGTGACTAAGACTAATTTACTTTTATTCTGGAGACATTTGATGTGTAGACCAGTGTTATAGGTAAATGATAAATTACCATCGTTCTCATGAATCTGGATGAGGTAATGATGACGTGCACATCCAGTTACTAAAAGGTGAGCAGCATCCACAGGAACAGTGAATAAAAAATAAAATAAGATCCGCACAACCTGTGAGCTCCCAAAAAACAGTTTATTCACCACAGTGACAGTTCGGGTATCAGCCCTTCAGCAGACATGAGACATGTCATGACACAGCTGCTTATGTAAAACACTAATTACAGTATCATGTGACAGGGGAGATGTGTTTGGAGATATCTACAGTATTTTTGTAAACGTGAATGATCACATTGTCTTTAACTACATATAACTAAGACTGTCAGGAGGCAATAAATGAAATAAAATGAAGTGTTCTGTGTGTTTCTGTGCCCATCTGAGTGTGGTGACAGATCCACAGCGTAAACACATATACATATTTACAAAGTGTACATATTTGAGGCAGCGTAGAAATGCATCAAAATAGACACTTTGGGAGTTCACAGGTTGTGTGGCTCTTATTTTATTTTTTATGAACTGCAATGAACATGTAAAAATTTGAAGTGTGAAAAACAGATTTTTGTGTGAGAGCTAATATAAATATAAATACTACTAATAATGGTCTACCTGAAACACAGTGAAAACTTTTGAAACAATTACCCTTGAACTGATGTGTCTTTCTTATGTGGATGAAAATGTAAAAGAGAAAATCTGTATTGTTTTTATTTGGAGAAGGCATCTCTTACAATGATATAACTGAAGTTTGCTGTATTAATAAAATTGAAGGTGAATGGATCAGTTCCTTGTTACCCCTATGTTTGATTCTAAATAGCTGATAATGAGCTGGTACACTTCCAGCCTGCAAAAGCATCTGTATCTGTAAGTATTTCTTTCTCATTAAATGCAGGTCAAGGGCCATCGAGAAATTTTCTCTTTGCTTCCACATGCTCATTAGCACCATTTTCTTTTTCCACATCAAGGACTTTGACTCAATGTTGAGAACACAACTTCAAAGGTTTATACGACATTTCTAAATAGCTCCGTTTAGCACTTTTATCTGGCCGATCTGTAGAGATGCACACCCATTTCCTGATACCATCTTTCGATCTTGAATTGTGGTCATTTTAAATTTCAGAAGCTTTACATCAAACAGTAAGGCTGCACATGTTATACCAAAACTACCTACCCTCCAGCGCATTGACACTGAATTATTGTAGTAACTCATACACAATTACGCTGCACTAGTCAATCTATGTCATATCCCTTTACAGCTTTACCCTCATTTTACTGCACTGGGTCACAGAAACTGTGATTATAAGACAATGTAATTGCAGGTGTCCACAAAAGAAGTTAACGGTAATGACTGGTAATCATATAGCTCTGTGGCACCGAGCGGCTCTGAGATAATGAAGTGTGCTGCTGCCTGGCATTGCAATGGCACACGCTCCCTTTACTAACTCCAGTCAGATCTAATCACATACAGAAAATGTGCAGGAAACTGTGTAAACAAGTCAAGGTAAATAGAAGAGAAAAACCGGAACATATCTGCAGGATTATTTCAAGTAGATTATATAGTACATTTGTTCTGTACCCTGCAACTCCAGTGGACAGATTTAAGCAAAGATTCCCATAAGTGCACTTGAATGCCCACTGAGCTGCACGCATGATGTAAAAGTGGGACATCAGATGAGCTGTGTGACTGATCAGAGTGGTGCAGAAACCCAGGGGTCGAGGCAGCGAGGGATGATTGTGTTCCATGACAAAGCAGCTGAAATGACTGCAGGAGATCCAGCTACAAAGTTACGTCACATTAACTGATAATGACTCAGATGTGTGATGCGATGACACATTACATTATCTAACAGTCTGGGAGAGAGCTTGAAAAATATCCCCTGGATGACCATGTACACTCCAATAACACTGACATAATCAAAAGCCCACACTTATCTCTTGTTATACCTTCAGCTGTGGAAACAAGCTGACAGAACAAATGAAGCATTGCTCAAGATAACAGCAAGTGTGCTTGCTATGCTATGCATTTTAAATGCCTGGCCTATTAATACTCCACTAGAGGAAAATACAGGAAATATGATCCATCCCTTGGCTAATTAACACTGCTAAGTGATAACATTTATGAACACTGCACGTTTTAGGAGACGTTACGAATAAAAAAAATCATTAACATATAACTAGATTTTTATCCAATACGAGCAGTGGAATCCTGTCCTTTTCACAGTGTCTCCCCAATCATATCTGTGTAAATTAACATTTACCGTCCCACCTTGTTGTTATCACCCTTTCCCTCCATATAGGTCTTCTCTGTCCATTCGCCTGCCCTGTCTGCATGGGTCTATCTCATTAAGTTTTTACTTAAGTAAAAAAAATCTCAACACTTCTGCCAACACTAAACTTCACAAGGACATCAAACCTAATCAGTGTTTGACTCTAAGTGCAGTTGGTGCAAATGAAACCTTCCTGTGCTTTATTCCACTGAATTGTTTTGAATTTTGACCCAAAGACCACAGTTTTGTGCTCTGGGGTATTCACTGAGTCCAGATGCGTACAGCATCTGCACAATGCTTTACCTCTGCATCAATGAAAACTCTAATTATATTCCAACTATATACTCGACATCCATGTTGACAACTATATGCCTGCCAAATTTAGCATATCTCTGAGCAAAAACAGGCTGGATGCAATTAGGTCACTCTCACTGAACAGTTTGACAGATTTGTCTCCAAATAAAGAAGAAAGGGAAGTGATGCTGCTGTATTTAAATTAGGTGCCTTTTAAAGCAGTGACACAAGAAAATAAAATTCTTTCTCTCTCATTATCTGCCAGAAAAGCTGGGGAAAAATAACATGAAACTCTCCCAACATTCAAAGTAAAATCATGAGATATAATTATGGAGGATCCAGTGACATCTTATGAGGAGTTGTGACACTAGTAAAAGTAACTTAGTGGAAGCTACATCACAATACAGTTGCCGTTTAATGCAGTGCTGTCATATTAAGCAGAGTGATAATACCACCAGAGATCCAGTCAGCAGTTAATTTCCCTCTGTAATACTTAGGGCACTCTCATTAGTGATACTTACTGATCAAATGAGCTTTTGCAATTTAAGGTTTTTAATTATGTGGCTTGTCAAGACTTCACTGAACAAAGTTTCCATTGTGCTTCAATGATGAAATCACAATATCATAGTCATTACTGAACCTACAGCAACCATTGTTAAATATATCATTAAAGACTGCAGTAAAAACTGTCTAATCTTTAGTGCTGCATCTCCCCTCTACTTTAAAGCCCTTATACCATTCAGTTCAAGGGAGTCTAGCACTTAAATCCTGAAATGAAAAGGCTGCCTCATTTTTTCCAAAAGTTTCATGCAATATTCTTTTTCACATCAAACAGTGAAATGGCTGTGCCATCATATTTACAGAGTAAAGGACCAAAGGCTTTGCACTGCCTACATGTCTGAGTGTGTTTACTGCTACACCACAAGATACACAGTTTCACACAGTTGTAAGTTAGTGACTCATGACACAAATTAATATTTTGGGGTTTTTTTTTGTTGTACTTTTAAAAAAAAATTTGTTGCCTAAAGCAAAATGTTGCAACTGTTGCAAAATGTCGATTTTTTGGCCAGTTTTTTGAATGCATAAAAAACCCAACCCAAAACAAACCAAAACAAAACAAACAAACTAAAATGGTAAAAAAAAAAATAAAATCTTCTTGACTTCCCATGATGAAAATATAACCTCATGACATCAATTTTACAACACGGGGAAGTTTGGAGAGCCAGCCATCACTACAACTATAATGGATTTCAACAAGTCCGATTTATATTAAAAATTCCTAAAGGCTTTGACTGAACAATGAAAATAGCAAAGAGACAGAAGAGTAGTTCCTTTGGAAAAACTTCATTCATATTCATCATATTTAGACTGAATCATTGGAGTACACATGATTCTCAGAAAACTGATTAGATATCAAACCATGCATATTTCCTTGACAATCAGGATGATTCACCCCATCATTATGTTATTTCATTTCACACACACACACACACACACACACACACACACATACACACACACACACATCAGAATAAACTCTTGATTTGTTCCAACACTTGCAAATAGTAAAACATCAAGCAAAAACTATCTCCTGAAAATATGATACAATTACAGCTCCCATTGGCTGTATGACACTATACTCTGAACATTCATTTCTTCAAACTCTTCTTCTTCAGACTGTGACTAAAAAAAGGTCAACCTCATCATTCGCTAATTAGAAAGAAGGCATAGAGCCCAACAAAACACACAGTGACAAGTAATGAAGCCTTTAACGTTCAACAATGCTCCACAATGTTGCGGTGATGTTTTTGCACTGGGCAGCCCTCCAGTTTTCTACTATAATTAGTCCATTTATAATAGTGAGCAGAACTGAGTGTAATTCATTTTCAGTACTTAGAAGTGTCATTTTGACAAAACGGTGGCGATGTACATGAACACATCCGCAGTGATGGTCACGCCTGTTAAACCATGAGATTGTGTTTTCATCTGAGAAGCCTCCAGGACACATTATGAACCTCCTTGGTCATTCATACAGCGTGCTTTTCACCTCTGAAGTGCAACAAAACCCTTACGTGACCTTTTCCTGACTCCACTTCTATGTTTATAGGGAAATACCCTGAGAGATGCTATCTTTAATGAATAGTTTTGAAAAGGCCTTGCCATCTGCCACTGCCATTTTAACCTGGGTCTCCTTGATGCCTCTGGCAACTTAGCTGCTAATTTGGACCATAAAAACTGAAATGATCACACTGTGAATGAGTAAAATAGAACGAATGGGTTTTTAGCAAACAAGTCCTGTCCCCACGCCAAGAGAATTAGATATAGTTTGCCCTACTCTGAGTGCCCCTCAAGCACGACAAATAAATCACTCCTTGAGGACTAATGGCTCCTGCAGGAGTCTGAGGTGAAAGCAGACACTGAAAACATTGTAGCCACGTTGTCTTCTTCATTGCAGCCAATTACTGGACATTGTCTCTCCATGATAATGACTGTGAGAACTGTATTACGAGAAGGTGAACGGAAACATCAACACAATGAATGACGTCAACTCTTCAGAATCCCTCTAATCCTTCAAACCAGTGTGACCGAGAGCATGTGATGGCCTTCAAATCAGTGAACGAGTCGTGATCTTGCAGAGGGAAACTGAGGACCGGGTCAGTACCAAGCCATTCTTTTTAGACTGTAGAGAATTTGTCAATACAGAAAGGAGCTTCTATAGGCCAAGGTGTTTTGCAGCTACAAGATGATGCAAATTCAACTTTTCTCAGACTGAAAAATCCGTTTCATGCCCTTACTGAAATATCACCTGGCTATTATTCAACCTGCCTGTACCTGTAGAGCTGAATGAAACAAGAATACAACTATATCTGAGGTTAAGGGATGAAGACATGGACTGAAGTACTGTTGACACTGTAAACCGAGGCATTAAATAAAGTAAGTAAATCTCAGAAAGTCACAGAATGATAATACCTACATGCAGTGTCGAAAAATGCAACCTTCCTATTGCCATTCACATCAGAACCATCTGTATACACTTTTTATGAAACGCTATTTGTGAGCTCTGATGTAGAGAGAAAACAGTCCATCCCCTGATGCTGCACCTTGCAGATTATTCCCAATACGCTCAATTCTCCATTACACTATAGTGGTTTGATTGTACTAAATTTAGGATTTTGTTCATGTGCACAAATTATCGTTATTATTCACACCCACACTCAATCTCTAGACATTTCAATGAAAAATAGCAACTAAGTTATATCACACTGACCTCTGCTCTTTGTAATTTATCTCTGGAAATTACCTCTCTGTGGTAAAAAGACAGCTACAGAGAGAATGCAGCCCTGTTTTATAAAACATGATTCACTAAAGTTCAGATCCATTGTTCTTGGTGCTCTGTGCCTGCCTATCACAGTCATTTCCTCTAACGATAACAGGAAGACCAGTGAAGTGAGAGCAGTTCATGCTGCTGTGACCTAACAAGCCAAGGGGGAGCTCTGGAAATAAACATCTCCGTCAGTCTGTCCCATGTTTGACAAAGTCAGCGGCTGAATCCTACTCCCAAAGGCTACCTTTTCATTAGCAATTACAGTGTTTTCTCAAAAGTGGCAGCAGCTGAAAAAAGCAATCTGTGATGTTGTCTCTCTCTAAGAGGTCCTGAGTGAAACTATCATTACTATACTTCTCGTGTTATTACAGCTGCCAGCTGACTGGTCAAATTCGTGCCATGGCATGTCAGTGTCCTGCACACACACTAAGGTGGCGTCTGAGTCACTGTTCCTGCAAATAACTTACATCAAATTAGGCTGAACGCTGACATTTCACTCAGATGGAAGGCATCGCCTTTGCGTTTAAATGCTTGTTTAAGGGTTCAGTTAAGCTCCGTCCATAAGTAGAGGGTAGGCAAAGTGTGGGTTTGATTGTTTATCTGTTTGCGCAGTGCAATCTCAGACTCATTTCATTAACTGCATGCTATAACACTACCTTCAAGTCAAAAAAGATCAATTGGCTATAATAAGTTCGGCTGAATGTAACAAGTGTCAGATTAATTTCTACGGGATAATTTATTCTCCCAGCACATCACATGTATTTATAGTTTCCTCCTGTGGCTGAGAAGCGACTGGGGAGCTGATCCTAGCTCTCCCCGGCACAGAGGAAATAGCTAAGGTGTCTCCTTTCTCTATATTTGACAGGATCCATTTCCTATCCAGCGCTTGTGCAATATTACATTTCACTAGTGGATATGCTTCTAGGTCTCAGTTTAAGGCTGAGAATCCTTCACATGTGACCTAAACATAGACACTTTCAACCGGAAATGGTTCCAGGACATGGGAGTTGAAAAGAGCATGGATCCCAAGAGACAAATCCAACACAAATGGCATGTCTGTAATATAAATATGTTTCCTTAAATGACTGTAAGACATTTGAGAATAGGCCTATATATATAGGAGTGCAGAAGGAAAAAGAAGGAAGCTCTAATTGAGAGATTTCATTCTGGATGGATTACCATGTGAATGAGGTCAGGGGATGCACACAAATATGTGTTTATCTCACATGACGTACAATTAGGAGACATAGTGAATGCAGGCTCTCAGTAAACACTACTTGTGCTGCATATGCATCAGCAAAACAAACTGAATGATATTAGATACAACGAGCACTCCGTTGCAATTTGCCTGGTTAGAGGCTGCTTCCAATTCATGTTCTCTGAGGGCAACCACCTGCCTGGCACCTGCCAAATTCACACCAAAAAGTTAACTAACAAAGTAGGTCTGGGTTTAGTGACGGAGAATAGAAAAGCGGAGAGGATAACGTTACGAGTATGTTACATAATAAGAGATGAGAATAAACGGAATGCACTGGATGCATTACACGCATCCGTTACGGAGACAAATGATGGTGAATTAACTGCGTTTCCACAAAGACTAGTTCCACTGAAGAAACCAGCGCTCCATTCTGCAAAAAAATAAATAAATAAATAAAAAATATACGCACAAACCCGACGGGGCTGGCCGCTTTGCTTTCATTTACAACACCGTGGGCTTGAAACAACCACCCTTAGGCTACTGTAAAACCAAAAGACAATCCACGATCACTATGACACTTGGTTTTATCCACGCTCAAGTTTTAAGAGGAAGAGAGGGGGGAAAAAGACACACACACAAGGGTGGAGAGAAGGAATGAAACGGCAAATCTCCGAGCGCCTTACCTCGATCCAGAGTGAGCGGTTGGACCACTGTCGCCATGACTGCTGTTTACAGGAGACTGGAGAGACTACAGGAGCTGCAGCATCACACAGGGAGAGAGAGAGAGGGAGAGAGAGAGAGAGAGAGAGAGAGAGAGGGAGGGAGAGAGAGAGAGGGGGAGAGGGAGGGGGGAGAGAGAGAGAGAGAGAGGTGGCTGATGGGAGGTAGATTAATCTACCTCCATCACTGGAAGATCTCATCACCTGGTTTTGCCCGCAGAGATTCATTGGCTTTACAGGCACTCATTGGGGAATAAAATAAATAAATAAACATCCATCTTGGAAACACAAGACAGACCAGTCTAAACATCAGTAGTTATGTGCTGTATAATCAGTTATACATCTACATTGAACCTGATCATACTTTGAACATCACTATAAACATCTATGTTAAAGAAAGAGCAGCAGCAACTTCTGTCTTACGGTCTGATGACAAGGATAATGAACAGATGATGTACATTTCAACAGGAGCTGGAAAACACTGTGTGTTTGATGAGAAGTTCAAGGGTGATGATAAAGTAGCTTTACTGTGACCGGCTGCAGAATCAGAAGTCTTCCAAACAAGCATCTGGGATAACGATTGAAAGCACTCCATCAAATATTAAATCCTTTGTCAAAAATCTTTTATTCATTAAGCCACAATATTTGACTTAAAATGAACTGCAATAAACTGACTGTTTTCCAGCAATCACAGCCATAAATAAAACTGTTAATAAGGATTACCAGTTTCAGGTTTGCTGTAAAAAAAAATAATGTTTGATGTTCTGGAAAAAACAAAATTACATTATGGTTGGAGGAACAAGCTGACAACATTCATCTTTAAAAAAAATAAAATAAATAAATAATCAGGTCACAAATTCAAAATATTTTGTTGCCCGAAGAACAATCCTTAATGGCGTCATGTTATGTTCCTTTTGTCTTTTTTGCTGTATTTTCCATCACAGCCTTTGTCATATACTTTTATTAGAATGGGAGGGAGTTGAGGCTGTTTAACCCCCTATTGAATGTGTGCCTTTGTTTCTGTTCTTTAGTTCTTTTAGTTTGGTGTTTTTCTAATCCTACATTTATGATTTTTTTTTTCAGTGAAACATATTTAACAAATACATTCAACACCATCTTTTTGGGGATTGTTCTGGACATTCAATGGTTGATGAACTTGTTTGTGCTCATGGGTAATATAATGATAATAAACCTTATTGTCTTGTTGACCAGTTGATGGAGGTGAACTGCATAAAAAAAATCCCATCTACTCAGGGGATAAGTGATGAGTACAGTTAAAGGTTTGTGGACAGTTAAGGCAAGTCAAGTTTATTTATATAGAGCATTTCATACAGGAAGGCAAAGTGCTAAACAATAAAAGATCAAAATATTACAAATTGTAATTAGATGAGAGTACAGTGTAATGTGTTTGGTTCTTTTACTCCTGTTACACTAGAATATGTTCCCTAATCCTTTTCTTTTTGGGACAAACCTGCAGAACATTCTTCCATTCAACCACTGATAAACTTAACTGGTTTTGGAAAGCATTGGAATAACTCAGAAACAAGTTCTTTAAAGGGTTATTCCCCTTTTATTACGTTAATGTAAGCCTTATGTGCCTATGGAATATACATGTCAGTTTCAGCTCTTCAGGTTAGTGCCAAACAGACTGTTTCAGTTTCAGGCTGTTTTGTTGCTTTAAATGTAAATGAGGCGCTGCTGCTCACACCCCTTTCCTGTCAATGACATGCATACCATCTACAAAACACCCTCACATGTCATCATGGGGTACCAGGATGGTTTCAGGGTTTCTGGTGATGCTGGGGGACTGTTTGAGGGAGGTGACTGTGTAGTTGTGTCACTGCTAATATTCAGATATGTAGATTCATATCAAGCCCTGTTTATGTTTACAGGGACTGTGTGGATTTCACTGTTGACTGAGCCATAGCTTAATGTTATCCTTAGAGCCCCTGGACTTGTTTCAGAATGGAGAAAGACATTCCAACCTTATTTTTTCCTAAATATGTGTGTTTTGGACATTACACTGCACTTGGGGGCATTTCCTTCTTGAAAGAAGAACAGGCTTTGCCAAACTGGTGTCACAAAGTTGGAACAACAACATGACAGAATGGGAACCAAAAACACACGAAGATCGAAAACATGATAACATAATGTATGTAGACAGGGCTGTACATAGATTTAATTATGTGTAGTGTATCAAGATGTATCCAAGACCACTGCTCTCTTAAATTTACAGGCAAGTGATGTGAAATAATGTATTCTTAACCAAAATAAATATACAGCATATGCAAGAGTAAACCAATTGCTTCCATGCTAAATCCCATCAACGTGTAGGTTTTGTGCCTGCACGTGTAAATGCTTAACCATGTATAATCCATTCATCTGCTGCACTTCACAGATCACTTGATTTCAACCTTGCCATCAAGGTTTATTATGAAGTGGTGAGCCTTGCCATTTGTAATCTCCTCTCCTCTCTTGGCTACATGCATTGCATGCAGCCTGGTAAAGGCTGCATGATGGTAGTGAACCTTAGTTCAAGGGCTTAAGGATTAATCGTCATGTTCATTGGTGACCACAGATCCAAGCCAAACCACAGACTGTCATTTACTCCAGATCAGCTGCTTAATGGTGCCCACTGATGTAGCATGGCTCATACATGACCAGTCATGACAGATGCAGTGCAGAACCAAAACAAGCAGCAAATCCCTGTTCAGAGGGATTGTTAAGGCAGTATGATGTGTCACGTGGCTTGAAAAACATGACTTCACTGTGACAAAGTCAAATTTTTAATGATGCAAAACTTAAACAAGAAGCAAGGACTAATATTTGGATTCCACTGCACAGCAACTGCAAAATGCACCATATAGACAGTGATTTCTCTTCATTCTGAATTGTTCATTCTTGAATGGAAAAAATCACTTACTCATTTGGGAAGCAATTATCTCAATCATAGCACTCTTCACTTTAAATTGGCTGCTATGGAGCAAGTCCAAGAATGAAAATTTAATAATATGAGATCTCTATGTGTCTCTGCTCATTTCAGTTGGATTTAATTTTCATAACTTCCCAGATTTTCAGAGGCTATTATGCTGTTGTTCTGCTGATTGAAACTGTCACTGGACCTACATGCTTCTATAAAATTGCACACATATAGGAGCTGGTGAAAACCAGAGAACCAAAGTCCCGCCCAGATGCTCGCAGATGTAAACTATGGCGGGCTGGAGGGATGAAGGGAGAGAAAAAGGGATTAGAGAGCACACAGAAAGAGGGCAGAGAGAGATTACAGGCTCCCATCCATATGCGCTGGAATACAGTTCTATTTTTTAAGAGGTGGGATTAATCTGCAGTGCTCTTAAAACGCCTTAACTGCAAGTGAATTGATTTCTGAAAGGCCCTCACTCCCACACAAGGAGGTGCAAGAGGCCATTCACATACGTATATTTGCATTTTTGCTTAAACCATAGGACATTAGTCAGAAAGGCACCAATTATCATTATGTGAAATGAAAAAGCAGCACCTTTACAGTTTATTAAGTCTGTTAACACCTTTTCAAGGCCATGTGTGTGCATTGATATTTTTTTCTGAATTTATAAAGCGGTTTGGACAAATACTCAAAAGTACCCTATAATGTTGACAAAAATGGAAAAACAGAGGGTCAAACATTTTCCCTCTGCCCTGGGATTTGAACCTTAAACACAAATCCTCCTTTCACCATTGGTGACTGACGCCCCCTTCAGGAAAACACCACCCATCTGCTTTGTTAAATACAGTATGACCAAAACAATGACACAGCATCTCCTTCATTTGTTGCATACAGCTAAGGTCAGCAATTTATTTTGTAGGGAAGAATAACATCATAAAAATGCAATTTCTTCCTTAATACATTATGACACCAAATAAAATCTGAGACTTGCTCATTCATTATTTCAGTTTTCTATACATGAATGGTAGAAAACATTGGAATGTTTATTAGCTTCATATTACACATCTCATTTATGTCAATGAGAAAGAAGTTTACACATCAGTCTCAATCATTCTGCATATCCCATTCTGAATGGTAGATTAAGAGAATAATCGACGAGGAGGTCTGGCTTCTGAACACTTTGGTGTTATGTAAGGTCAGTATGAGTGAAGCCTCCAAAATCATTTCATCTGTAATAAGCTGTAATGTTGCTGTTGCTCCAAACTATGAAACATACTGATTTAAATAACCTATACATCTTAGTGTCATTTGCTGTGACAAAAAAAATATTGTGATATGTGAAGCTATAATCATTATCTTCACTATCTCATAATTTGATTATAGATCCATAGTAAGATTCTGTGGGAAGAAAGCACTGCTGGGAAATTATTCGTGTGTAGATAAACTGTGGTAATTTGCCTCTAACTGCCATCTAACCGTTTCTGAATGGGAACAGACTAATTTCTGCTTCAAAAGAGTCACACTCATCACACCAAATCAGAGAAGAGGGCAAGATGGAGGGGGCATAATGAGCCATCTCAGACTCCAGTTTGGTCTTGATTGGCCTCTGCAAACATCTAGTAGTTAGTGCTCTCTGCATGTAGAGTGCCAGCAACTATAAGAACGATACATATTCTGCCAATAAGATCTGCACTGTTATAAAAAGAGTTATGGGAGCGTTTTGTGGAGCAGTGATTTACTGAGACCTCTTGGCTGGACAAATCACAGCATGGGAGGAGACGGGGAGGCAACCTTTCAATGTCAGGGTTTTGATTGTAGTCGTACATGAATATAGATTGTAAACTACATGCTCTGTGGAGAAGTGATGAAATACAAATCAATATAAGGTAACACAAAACAAAACAAGTGGAGTTTCATCACAGCTAAAAAGCCACAGGACAATATGATCCTCATAAATAAAAAATGGAAACGTGTTTTTGGAACAGGGGATTTTCTGAGAAAATAGTCTTAAATGTACCATGATTTAAAGTTCTGGTGTTTTTTGTTCTTTTTTTCCTTTTTACACTGGTGTCAGAGTTGAATCATTTTTTGAGGCAATGTCAACATACTCTACAGGAAAAGACTATGCATTGCTCTGTAAATTTGATCTCCATGTGCAGTTGTCTTCACATAAAATTTGCAAAACTTATTTGACTGTACAGTGGTGCTTGAAAGTTTATGAACCCGCTGCCTTTTCCTGCAGAAAAATGATCTTTAAACTCAGCCACATCGTTCATGTTTACTGTCCGAAGGCTAGAAAATGGGAGCTTTGTTATTCATTGTGAAAAACTAACTTTTTGAAATTAGCATGTGGCACACATATGTGAACTTTAATGGGTTAGGAGTTCATTTGAACGGCATGTCCGTTTAATATTTACAGAGAAATTTGTGTCTTTACCATCAATTTATGATTTTGGCTGTGGAAGTAGTGTCACAGTTTGAACAAATTTTTCGTGAGAGAAGAGATACAGATATCCACTCAGAAAGTGCTACAGAAGAATTTCCAGAAGGGTTTGGACTCTGCTAGTCAGATGGGATCCTGCTGTGGGCCTGCTCAGCTGCCTGACTCGCCATCACCGAAGGAACTATTGTTATCTTAGAAATGAGTACAGGAAAATGCCAGGGTACAGAAGCTTAACAGAGAGGGAGTCATGTAGCAAAAAGATCGATAAAGTTAGTATAAAGTTTATTTTTTTTGTTTTTTAAAAAACATTTGATTTTGGAATTTTCACAAGACAACAATACAGTTACAGTAAGACAAAACGACCTCCCAGACCCACACCAACCGGGCCTGAGACAGCCGATCACAAGCACACACACGAGAGAGAAAAAGGGAGAGAGAGAAAAGGAAGAAAGGAGGAGAAAAGAAAAAAAGAAAAGGAAAAAAAAAGGGGGGGGGGATAAAGTTATAAAGTTGTTAAACTTGTTATACCAACGACAGGTTAAAGCAGAGGAAATACAATAGTTTGGAGTTAAAGTACTCATTTTAATTCAATAGAATTGCTGCAGACGTTAATGCAAAGCCTTCAAACAGCCCTGAGTTGAACCTGTTCTGTGAGGAGTGGGCTTCTCTCAGCTGATATTGAGGAACAGTAACACTACATGTTGAAGTCGAAGTTACTGCTGAAATGTCACTAAAGGCATGGATTCACATACTGTAACTTGGCCACAAACTTATTTAAAATATTTTTTTACAATAAAGAATGACTATATTTATCCCTTTACCTGGTTTTAGGATTTTCATGAAAATATGATCATGTTTTGGGCCAAATCTAATCAGAAAAAGAGAAGGGGTCCATAGGTTTTTAAGCACCACTCTGCACCAACATGGTGGTGCAGTGGATAGCACTGTTGCCTCACAGCAAGAAGGTCCTGGGTTTGACTCCAACACCAGCTGACGGGGGTCAGGTTGCATATTGTCCCTGTGTTTGTGTGGGTACTCTGGCTTCCTCCCACCATCCAAAAACATGCATTTATAGGTTAATTGGTAAATGAATGTGAGAGTGACTGGTTGTTTATCTCTATATATCAGCCCTGTGATGAACTGAGTGAAATGCTACGAGTATGTCAACACACACACCTACACACCCACACACACACACACACAAAGAATAAAAACCCTTCCATGGAGAATATGATGCTTTCAATATGAAAACCACCAAAAACAGAAACTAAAAACCTGAAATATCAGTGCCTCAACTGGGTACTGGTTCCAGAGGGTCATCTGGATTATGACTATTTTATGGTAGATTTTAATTTAGAAATGAAAGTAAAAAACAGCTCAACTGCAAAGAAACAGGGACAATATTCATAATGTATCATAATGTAATTCTCCTGTGATGCTTTTAAACAAGCTATTTGCATATTTCACAGCAGTATGAGTAGCTTATTTAACTCTGAGTATGTTTACACTACACATGCACAATTATTAGGCAAGTTGTATTTTTGAGGATTAATTTCATTAATGAAGATCTACGGTGCATTCATGGTCAATTTAAAATGTTAATAAACCTCCAACCTGAGGAAGTAAAAGTGAGGTTTTGGCTCTCTTAGAGAAACAAAGAATCTATGTGTGCACAATTAATGAGCAACTATTGGTGTGCAGAATTATGCAACTAAAGAAAAATGAACATTTTCCCATCTCACTCATTTATTTTCATCTGTTAAAGTGAGAATAATAAACAACTCAAATTATACAAACATTTCTGACATTTAAAAAGAGAAATGACCAATATAGCCACCCTTCTTTCCAGTAACAGTTTAAACATGCCTTCCATTCATGGAGTTTGTCAGTTTCTCGATCTGTTGACGATCAAGTTGTTGTTATTGATTAATCGATTTCCTGTTTTTCACAATAAAAGTCCGCCAGAAGCGGGGATGTGAAACTTAAATTGATTTGATGTTGTTCATCTCAAAAGGTTGTTTGTTTTTATATATAAAACTAACATCCTTGTGTAGTATTGGATTGACATGGTGTTCAGTGCTGTTTGCTCTCAGACCCACTTTGCGCATTTTGTAACACTTTTCATCACGCTCAAAGTTCCTTCTGCAGCCTCTACATCCAGTTCAGAGTTCGCATTCCTGAAGGTTTGGGGAGGATTTATGTTTTCTCTCCTTGACTTGGCCTCAGATGACGTCGTCCAGTGTTGACTCGTAGCTTGTCCTCACATTTAGAAAGCACCGGAAGAAGTAGAAACGCGACTAAGTTTAACAGACCATCAGTAATGCACTCGCAAATAAAACACATTCTGCGCTTGAATCCGTGCGCTCCTGCCCAACGCCAGAACCTCTGGAGGAAACTATGGAATGTTTCGACACTACAACAACGTGGCATTAGAATAGCAGGATCCAATGCAGCTGCAACTGCAGACATTAAGAGATACTTCGCCTTGCAGAGCTGCAGGAAGTATGCATCCGACTCTGCGTACAGTCATGCCTTCTCCGCAGCCAGAGACACCCCCGACACATTCTGGGCTGAAGTTGGACAGGACATCAGCTGGTTTGAACCGTGGAGTAAAACTTTGCATATTGAGGATCCGGTGTTTCCCAACTGGTAGGTTACAGTGTTTCAAATGTCCAAGCACGCGGTTGTGTATTTGAACATATCATGTACCACCTCAGTTGTGTAACCACCCTGAGAAAAAGCCAAGAATCCTTAGACATGACGTGTTCACGGGCCCATAGCTGCAGTCTGTATCTTTCTACAATAGGAGACTTCTCATATATCCAACAGATGATTGACAACACGTCACCACAGGACTGAATGCATGTCAGGACTCCCCAAAGAGCTGTTCCTCTGCTCATCTTCGACTGAACCCTGTGAGTCGAATGTATATGAGACTGGGGCTAACAGACCACCAGGAGCTCATAGACCACCAGAGGCCCTAACCCAGGGGAGAGTCAAGGATTAGACCTTTAAGGGGCTCAACCTAATGACAGTGTGACCTGCAAAGACCACCAGTGTTCAACCCCCTGAAAAATCACACATTTCACCAGAGAACAAGAATGCATTCCGTTTTTTTGTCTATGTATTATATGTATGACTTTATAATAGGAGTACTTAATAAACTATAATCAAACAAAAAATGAATTGCTGATGTAATGGAAACAAAAATTGACAATAACAAAAAAACCATTTTGAACCCCTTTTGGGAATGACAAGATTTTTTTTTTTTTTTTGCGAAATTTGCTGCCTACATTTTTTTGTTGTAAAATTCCACATTTCTGAGCTATATTGAAGAACAATTAGAACTGTTGTATATATTTCAAAGAAATGTAGTGACAAGTAAACTATTTAAGCAAAGGATCCATTTGTGTCATTCCCAAAACTTGTAGTGTAGTTCAGTAAGAACAACTGAAAACTAGGCTGTGTATAAGATAAAGTAAAGTTGTCCTCTTAGCATGGAAATTCATGTCAGTCTTCAAACGCATGACAGCCTCCACACACATCACCTCCTGTACTACTGTGAATGTTTTTGGGTGGGATAGGCTGTCAGTCCCAACATCCAGTCTGGTAGGAATTAAAGCCAGAGCTGCCTGAATCCGGCACAGTCATGATAAAACCAAGGACACAGCCGCTGTGCCTCTCTGGCTTCCAAAACAGCAGATCCCAGACACCATCTGCTCAACCTGTGTGCTGCTCTTTATCCATATGCAGAGCACTGGAATGAGTGGAAACTGTCCTCCTATCGAGCGAATGGATTTTCTGTGTGCTCCTGGCAGAGGCAACAGATTTCGCTTTATTACGTTGATTTGTGATTTTAAAGAAATCAAACCTGTGTTAAAAATACACGATTATAAAAGTATATTGTCAGTGTTGATATGCTTTACTCAAATTAAATGTATCTGTTGTGGTGTAATTATACAGCATCCGCATTTTTGTATGTTTGATCATAAAGTTTTTCTCCTCAGGTTTGTGGGCGGAAAGCTGAACATGTGCTACAACACTGTGGATCGCCATGTAGAGAGTGGACTTGGAGAGCAGCCTGCAATCATTTATGACAGCCCAGTGACTGGAACTAAACAAATCATCACTTATAGGGAACTGCTGGACCAGGTGAAGGATGTTATTTGAACGGCAAAGAAAGCTGCGTGGAACCACTCTGTTAAAGTCTCTCTTTTTTTTTTTTTTTTTTTTTAGATGGATTCTAACACATGCAAGCAGTGGTTGGTTAAATTTAAAGCACTGAAACAGAATGTGTTAGTATTTGGCAGAAATAAACACATTTTTCATGCTGCAACTTCAACAACTGGCCAGGTTTTGTTGCGGTCTTGCCTGGATTGAGTCAATATTAATACAGAGATGAAAACACCTAGTAATGGCAAAGGAGATAAATGCTTCAGTTCAGTCAAAACTCTGGCATCTAAATTGTATTGTAAAAGAACACAAGTACATCATGCTGTATTGTTTACCTGCCAGCAAAATCATTCAAATCACTGGAATGTGCCATAATATGTCTAAAAGAAAGCGTCCTGTATCCCATTAATCCCACTGGTTTACATTTGTAGGTTCAATACATATTAACAAACTACTGTACCAGCTGATGTTGTAGTTTATTGTGATGTGTGAACTGAAGTACACTGTGCTTTAACCTTAGTTTTGTGTCATTCAGGTGTCCAGGCTAGCTGGAGTCTTGGTGAAGAACGGTGTGCGGAAAGGAGATCTGGTGGTCATTTATATGCCCATGGTGCCTCAGGCCATGTTCACCATGTTGGCCTGTGCACGGATTGGTGCCCCACACAGCCTCATCTTTGGCGGCTTCGCTTCCAAAGAGCTCTCAGTCAGAATTAATCATGCCAAGGTTGGTAAATGTTATTCTCCACCTTGTTGTTCAAATTATTTTTGTTTTGGTCGAACTATCAAACACAGTTATGTAAGCTTTATTAATTTAGAGTCCTTCATCTTGGTAGTTATAGAAACTCATGACAGGATAAAGTGGTGAGTGTTTTCTGTATTTTGTGTCTTTTTTTTCCTATAAATTTTGTATGCGAAGCAGGGCATTAATATAGGTGCAGATAACAAGGTTTACAAATTCCAATTTTCTCACACCATTAGTTTGGTTCACAGACTTAAAGAATAACACAAAGGCTGAAAGCCAGAGATGCCTGAGGTGTCATTGTTTAGTTAAGCTCAGAATGAATCATTCACAGAGAAGTGCACTGTCTTTTCTTTTTGCCCTGATGCTCCCAATAAAGATCTTAATGCTGTATGAGGGTTACATTTTTTTTCAACAACACAAGAAAAAAGTATTGCACCACTCTAACATTTCAACATTTCTGAAGATAACATTCTTTCTTCAGTGATGTGTTTATCAGATACCACTTGGATAAGAATAAAAGCAAAGCATAATGTTTTAATACTGTTTGTACAGCGTCAAAAATAATGTTGCCACAAAAGACAGTCTGATTACATTACATCCAAAAAAAAGGGAAGGACTAAACTCTTGGCTGATGAATTCATAGCA
>JAPQRQ010000005.1:17534775-17556234 GCA_037367365.1 Apogon talboti | reverse complement strand
ATTACTTGTAGAATAACTTACATAACCCCCTTTTTTGGGGATAGGGTGGATCACCAGGAGGCTCATGATGACATTAGTGGGCCTTTGCTCAAAAAAGGTTAAGAAACACTGATGTAAAGACTCACGATAAAATTGAGATCGTGATTTTATTCTTAAAATATCAGGATATGATATTTTTGCCGTATCGCCCACCCCTAAGTCCAAGCATTGTGGCAAGATAAGTGACAAATTCATTTCATTAATGGTTCTTCATCAAACAAAGGAGAACGTATATGATGCAGAAATTTTGGTCATTTTTGGCAGAGACAACTGTTGAGGTATTCCTTATCGGTGTTTGGCTAGTGGTAATATATATTTGAGAGGTTTTCTTTTTCATACAGCAAAAGGATCTTGTAGTCACAGTTGAAAGCGGTGAAATCAGAATGCACAGCATTTCTGGAACCATAGGAGAAAGACGTACTGTGCTCGAAAGAAGAGAACAGAAGAAATTATTATCCAGGGACAGAGCGGTTCGACTGTGCTGAGGATGTAATGTAGTGAGGCGAGTATGACATGAAGAAAATTGACATTATAAGAGAATCTGATATGATGAAGTTTGATTGGAGTTGGAAGGTCATTTCATCACCAGGAGAGTCTTGAGACCAATGACTGATGGCCTGCAGTTATTTTTTTTTTTGCAGAAATAAAGGAACCAGACTGTCACATGTGACTGCCTTGGGGCTGATCTTCTTCCAGTCCTGTGGCGGTGAAAAGTAAATTCACTCACATATTGATTTATAGTGTAATTATTTTTTTTTTTTTTTTTGCTGCTTTTAATTCACCATCTCAAAGTAAAATATTGGAACCCCCCCCACCCCCCACCCACACACACACACACACACACACACACACTATAATATCACCTGACGGCTTTAGTTACTGTTATGATGAAGGGATTACGATGGGTAATAAAATAAGTTCATGTATGGTTAGGTCTGCTGTTCATTCTGTGGCCATTATCACATTAGTGCATGTTTGCAATCAACCATCAATCAGTCACAGCTTTCTGAAATGGGGCAGCATGGTGGTTCAGTGGTTAGCGCTGTCGCCTCACAGCAAGAACATCCTGAGGTCGATCCAAGTGCCAGTGGGTTCCCCCTTCCACCCTCACCTGCCTTAATAGGTTAATTGGTCAAACTGAATCACCCATAGTGAATGGATGTTTGTCTGTATATGTGATGATGTGAAGGTACCCTGCCTTCACCTATTAGTAGCCAGGATAGATTCCAGCGCCCCCACAACCCTGTCTGGGGGAATAAGTGGTTCAGAAAATGAATGAATGAAATCTTTCTTAAGAATGTCTCATACTAAGCTACAAGAACAACTCTACCTTCTCAATGAACCAAATATTTTTATCCAAACCTTACTCTCTAGTTGCTCTAAGAGTTTTCCTAAATCATTCTTAAGCGGTGACAATTTATTACAAGTTTTTAGATTCAGCCAAGAGGCCTTGAATAATCCTCAAACTATTTGTGAGTACAGCCGCAGATGTCTAGAAATTGTTAGCAGCTCCAGTAATTGTTGCTTGTTTTTATTATTATTTATAATACACCTACTGTAAGGAGCGAGTGAGCCGTGAGGTCCCGGCCATACCCTGTATGTTTGTGAGGTGTGTATGATAAGCCTACACAATGACACATTCTGAAAATGCCATGAAACTGATGTCTATGTATTGTTTTTCATGATCAGACACCCCATATTATAAGATGACAGTTGACTTAAAGTGATTCCTTCCATTTCTTCTGACCTGGTAGTGGACATGGTTTCATTGCTTGTTGTCTCTGTGTTTGTTGCTGCTGTGGCTGTGTGGAATTCCCATTCCCACAATGCACTTTGTGACAAAATTTCCGAAAAGGCCTGAGTGACGAATCGGTTTGTTATGTAAACAAACGGACTGCTTGTGATGGAGTCATCTTTCAAAGTTGTTCACAGTGAGGGAAGTGATTTAGGTATGTAAGCACAGAAAGACTAATGGATCCATGATAATTAGGATATCACTGAGGTTTGACAAATTTGAAGAAAAAATTGAAATGAAAGTCATGCGCTGCTTTAAGTAAAGGATTTGAGGATATTTCATATGTTACTGGTGTCTTGTAGCAAGAAAAAAAGAATAGATGTGAATAGATTTGAGCAATCATGGGCAACCAACAAAGGGAGTTTTTGGAAGGCAATGATGTGGGAAGAATAATGGAGGCAGAAGATAGAGACTGCAGCGCTGTGGGTCACTTGTAGGGCACGGGAGGGTTTCATGAATCCAGAGAGAAGTCTTTAACCAAGCAAGGAGACTGTCTGGGCATGAACAAGAAGTGATTGAACTCACTTGACCAATTCAGATGTCAAGGATGATCCGTTTCAGGGTGTGATCAATTCTGTTGCGACCTGAAAGGACTGTGAAATGAGAGGAAATGCATGCGGGTTTCCACCACCATGTCTCAGGCTGATGGCTGAGATTTTGTCCGACCCTGGTGGAGATAATGCTCCATTGATTCAATGACCCTCCTCTATTGTCTCCTCTCCTCCACCAGCATCTGCTGGATAATGTATGAGGCAGAGGAAAGCTTACTTCCTTGTAAAGTTTTGCCCAATTTCTACGACTAAATGTTCACTTTGAAAACAATCTCTCAGTTAAAACAGTCACGGTTGGACCTACAAGGATAAAATAATTAAGGTTGACCATATGTTATTATATATATCACCATTCATGCAATTGTTTTTAATCCTACTGTACTTTCTTGTGACACACATGGATTATCTCTGAAGTCATTCATTCATTCATTTACCAAGTCTTTTGCTGTAGTTTTCACATCTGTAAAATGAGATGGATTACATTGTGGAATTGTTGGTCACTACATAATGCATTAGGGGTTATTTTGAGTCAACTATATTCACATTATATCCAGATAGTAGTATAAAGTGGCAAACTGTGTAGTATAATATATTGTGAGTAGTGAATTGTTTCAGACACAGCCACAGACTTCCTGCTCAAAATTGCAGCAATTACAGTTTAGAAACAAGCGAACAGTTCTTTGTTGTTGTTATATTTTTATTACTAATACTCAAAATAGTTTCTTTCTCGTGAGGTTCTTATCTTTTATTTAGTAATTTTAGTATTTGCAGAAATGTACAGCAATTTTAACATTTTCAACACAACTTAGAGTCAATAACCCATATACCAGACAATGAGACTTATTACTTTTCAACCAATTCCTGTACTTGAGGAAATAGAGAGCTGAGTGAGACACAAAGGCTCTTAATCAGAGTTGTGGGAGTCAAACTCAGAGCTCGGTGATGAGGTATTGAAGAACCACACAGCAGAGCATGAAGGTGAAAGCACATTGGACATATTGGCTAATAACACCTTCATTACATTCAATCTGTCCATTTCGGATATCAAGGAGCATAAGACGAGGCTCTGAAGTCAGCTGGTTTTAGTTTCCAGAGGCTCCATCTAAACACACTCATACACACACAGTGGACAAATTCATCAGGATATTTCTGAGATGGAATCCAGGTACCGAGGAGCTTCAACCCAAACAATGATGGTCATTACTATTGGTTTCTACAGCAGGAAACATAAGACAAGGGGTCTGAAACATTTTTGAGTTTGAAGTTTTTTTTTGCTTTTTTTTTTTGTTCAGTGTTGCACAAATTGAATTACATTTGTGACTGAAATCCATATGAAAATGCATATAATAATATTACTTTAAATCATTACAACCTATAATCAAAGAAGACCTGTTGTCTGCTAGGGATACGTGAAAGCAAATAATAATAATAATAATAATAATAATAATAATAATAGTTTAGATTTATATAGTATTAATATTTTTTGCATCCAAAATCAAATAATGATCTAGTGTATCCCCTGAGACCCAGGAATGTAAAAGTTTTATAAAAAGCATAATGCAACAGTGTTTTTACATACATCTAATTTCTTTTTATTTAAAAACAAATAAAATATGGAATTTTGTTTTGCAGTGGACAGTATTTTTTATTTTTTGGTCCCCTACAGAAGACAATATATATATTGGTGGGTCTCGAGGATAAAAAACCATCACCTTTTGTCCTTTTGGGTCTTATTTTGTACTCTGTTAATCACTGAGCTTAAAAATACTAGAAATACTGCAAAATAGAATTATCATTACTATTGCTACTAAATCAAACCTCACTTCTACAGTTCCTCTTTCTTTAGTGCATTAAATTTAAGTGTTGGATATTCACTTATTTGTACAAAGTCTATGCAGGACATTTTTATTGATTTGTCACAGCAGTTTTAATTTTTTGTGCTAAAATGTCACTCACAAGGTACAGATGTGTCATCTGACCAACTGACACATGACATGGACGTGCCATACTGTAGATGTTATCTCGGACGTTCCTCTTGGGAAGCAGATGTCATGTTCCTTCAGGGTGATTGACAGATGCACTCTGTGTCCTTGCAGGCTGCAGAGTTTATTCTTGGCTGGAGAGCGATGTGATGTGGAGACGCTGGATTGGGCTAAAAGGAGTTTTGGGGTGCCAGTCCTGGACCACTGGTGGCAGACTGGTAGGAGGGCTTCAACTTTTGAAAGAATCAGAGAGAGATCTGTAACGGACAACTTAATTTTTAATTTTTTTTTCTGCGGTGCCTTATCAGCTTTGAAAACTTATCAGATTGTTTTTAGGCTAAAGTTGCATTTTGTGTTGGGAGAAGCATAAAAAAAGTTATGAAGAAATGCATGTCGACTCCTTAACACAGCGAGTGATCTGTGGAATGCTTGACATTTTCTTCTCATCTTCCTCTTCTTTTCTTCTCTTAGATATGAAACACCATAAAATAATCATGTTGACTGGTTTTAATGATATTGCAATGTTTAGTGGTAGGGGTGCGCATCACTAGGTTCCTGACGATTCGTTTCCCATTCCGAGGGTTACGATCCGATTCTAAACGATTATGGATGCAATTAATTAATATTTTTCTCACTGTATGACAAGTACTTGCTATTTTTAAACCTAGTGCATTTTTAATGATCCACAATGAAAACAAGCTGATGAATTTGCTTCCATTATCTTTTACTGAGACAACAAATATGTGTCAACTGGAAGGTTCTACATGTACCTACAACATATGGGATCGCAAAGAACCAACATGGAGATGAACACACTTAATCATGTTCGTTGCTTTCCCAAAATACTTCATTGGTGCTCGACACGCCCTGTTTGGCTTTTGTCCAGTTCCCCTTTCCCCTCGACTTCATAGAAATGTTTCCATATACTCGAGTTGTAGGCGCCGCACGGATTGCCATCTTTTTGTTTTGTGTGTGTGTCGTCGTAAACTGTTGTGGCGTGGTGGTCACACTTTAGTTCTGCCTTTTAGTTACACCATCAATATTATTAAAATAACCTTACTTTCAGAACATCGATTTTTGACATATCTGCATCGATCCATAATATGGCACATCCACATCGCAATGCATCGAAGAATCGATTTTTTTCCGCACCCCTTTTTAGTGGAGATTTCAACTTTTCATTCATACTCTGTTACTTTGTACTCCATATGTGAATCTGATCTGTGTAGTTTTAATTAGTCAGTTCAGTAGATTTAAGAAGCAAATTGAAGGTGAACTTAAGGATTAAGTTTTTGAGATTTAGATCCAGAATAAGCATTTCGTTGACCTTCACTGTCTTAACATGAACCGTTATTACTATGCTTTAATATGACTTGATCCTGTAGCTTCATCTTTCACATACCAGTGTGTGAGCGGAATATAAACAGTCTTTACTATAATTTATTAGTCCGGTGACATTAACTTGGCCTTGAGAAGATTCCCCAAAAGCCTGCTATCATTATGAAGAACATTTCATCATAATTTCTTTTTTTTTTTTTTGATTAATCCATTCTATGCTTTTTGTCAAAGATCAGGGGATTGGACCTGTTCTACTGAAGCAATTACTACATTAAAAGACTTCTAAGCTTCTTTGGGAGCTGATCATCACAGAAACTGCTCTCTCATCATTTACACCAGTTATTTGAATCTCAATCAAAATTATATGGGGATGTGCACATGGGATAGACAAAGCGCCGGCTAGGGTCACTTGTGGATATAGTTGAGGAACAGATATTGCTCCCAGATTTAAATAAATCATGCAGAAAAGTGACATTTAATATTACAGATATTAGCCGTACATCTAGTCCCCCTGCAGTCGGCTGTAGTCAGATGGGAAGGCTGCCAGAGAGTCTTTCTTTAACCAGTCCTGTTCCAGAGTAGAATTTAAACAAGCAGTGTGACTGGCATGGCCTTTCATCAGATCACTAATGTTTAATTGACTTTGCCCTTTAAGGGACGGTGAGTGACTAGCTGAGGTGTGAGGACTAAGTTGTGTGCTTAGGAAAGAGATTAAAAAGACAAGACGATCAGAAGCTATCTTATCCACTGATTCAAGTATTGCAGTAATTTGTGGTTTATTCACCTTTGCATAAGACAACAGAGTCTGTAAACCGGCTTTTTAAAGCTAATATCTCAGTGCCACATTACACTAAAGCACTTAAAATGAACGCCATGAACACAGAAGCTGACCTTAACCCTTACCTCACTAACTGGTGATCATACATCTGAGGATGTTGACAGTTTTGTCTCCAAAATTTGTAATATCCATTACTGACCTCACATTTGGACTATTATACATCATGGCTGTTGTAGTTTTGGATGTACGATATGAATCATGGCTTTCCAGCATTTCCACTATTCTCTCTCTGGCCTCAGTTTGTAATGATTCTTCGGGGGGTCAGACCTTATTACAGTCTGGTATGGGAGGCTCCAGTCCAGGCAGTGTGCCATCTTGCTAATGTCTGCTCTCCAACAGTTTGATTACATGTGCCAGCTACAGTGAAAGGCCTCAATTGGATGTCTCTTTGTTTTGTAATATCCTGCCCGTGTATATGGAGGATCAATGCTGGACAAGATGACATCTCTGTGTTAAAAATGAAATCGATACTATTGTTGAACTACTGCAAAGCCCATCGACCTAGGGTTTGTACAGGCGGTAAATTCTGATCTGAGCTCAGATTAGCCCACTTGACTGATTGGTCTGTCGAATGATGAGTCCAAATGGAAATAGGAGAAAAAAAATCAGTTTTGCCTCTCAGTTTTGAATTGCTCCTACTGTAGAGAACAAAATCGGACACAAGGGCTTCTTCTGACTCAGTTTTTGTGTAATAATACTTTCACACACTCCAGTCTAAGGGCTGCATGTTTCAAAGTCTGCATATTAGCACCAAATACCTTATGTAACAGGCAAACAGGGCTATCCAAACCGAGCCAAGAAATACCAGCGTTTTACATGCACACTGCACACTGCCCACAGATAAACAATGGAATCCTGTTTGTCCCTGTCTATTTGTTCAGTTGTTAATCTCATCTACATTCATGTAGTACATTGCTTGCTGGTTATCCATTAAGTGTTAAACTGAAATATGACAACATGTTCTGTAAAATAATATGGAACTCATGCAGCTTTATCTAAAGTTAGCATCAATGGTATCTCTGAGGTTTTATGCTCTGTTTAACACCCATTTCCCAAATATGGGCACACCCATTCTTGGAGTTTCGGTGATTAAGTTTCCTGTATTTGCTGTTGTTGTAAGCAGTGTGGGAGTTGAAGGGATTAAAATAAACAGCAATGCTCACAGGGAAACATAAGATAGACATTTGTAAATATTCTGGTGCTGTGTGATTTACAGTAGCTGTTGTTTACCCCATACACTGTAATGCTTCCTCTTTTCTCCCGATGTGAGATGCATTGCAGATGGTTGTACTGGACGTTTGCTGAGATGCTCATCCCCCAGCTCTTTGTCTGTTGGTTCTGTGCGGCTGAGATAAAATCTTATTCTTGAACGTTTGCAGGGCTTCTATCACAGTCATTTCTTACCCTCACAAACACACACACACACACCCAGACAAAATCCTGTCACACTTTGTGGCTATTCCAGCCAGGTGATTTATTGAGTTTGGGGGAAAAAACCTCTGGCACCCTCTTGATTTGTGTCTGGATGTGTAAATCCCATTGGATTCTTCACCCCTTGCTAAACTCAATAACTGGCAGCTGGCGGCTGGTGCTGCAGTCCAAATGTGTTCTCTACTTTTTCATGGTAGAGTGGGTCAGTTCTTGTTCAGTAACTTTCTCTGTATGTGCTTGAAGCAGTTTCATTTAAAATCGGCGGGTTAAAGAAACGGCTATAATATATTATGCTATGCTATGTATGTTAATAAATTATCAGTTTATCATCTGTCGGTGATGCGTAAAAAAGGAAAAGAAGACTTTCACATCCGACACACCATTTTCACACTCATACAGTTCCATCATCCAGAGCTATAGCAGCGACAGAAAAGCAGCTGCCACTGCATGAAAAGGAATGGCAGTAGTGTTGAGTACTGCTGCAGTCTGTTGCAGATGTATGCAATGTACAAATTGTGTGCATCCTAAAGGTCACACAAGTAGAGGTCGACCGATATGGGTTTTTCTAAGGCCAATGCCAATTTAAAAAAATTTGGTCAGCCGATGGCCGATATCTACAGCTGATTTTTGAGGCCGATATTTATTTATTTTTTTAAGCACATGGACCGTAAAATACAATTGAAACACTCAGATAATTAAGATTTTTATGCAGAAATATAAATGAAATTATTTATACATGTACACATAGTGCTCTTTTAACAATTATTGAACTTCAAATGCTGCCCACACAGGTGCCTGATCAAATATCTTATAACATTTTTACTACTGATCAAATATCGGCCTTCAAAAAAAAATTAAGGCTGATCGCTGATATTGAAAAAAATCCAGCATATCAGCCCGATATATCGGCCGGCTGATATATCGGTCTATCTCTACACACAAATGGCAAATAAAGGATGTTGTTGTTTTAGTATATATATTACGAAGATATGATAACCCAACAAAGCCGGCTTGAAGATGAACATGTATTGTTCAAGAACACCTTAATTATTTATTACTTGCTAACATAGGTTTTTCCTGTCAGAAAAGTTGTATGAATTTCTCTAGGAAATGAATGTGTATATAGTTTCCTCTGTCTATTCTGAGTTCATGAGTCACCCTGCTGTAAGCATCGAAGTGTACTGTTCCACCTTTTCTCCTGGGACAGGACATCGATCATGCAACTTTTAGCAGTCATTGCCATGATAACTCTCCTTCATCTTCTCTTTCAGCAGAGGAGAATGTGCTTGGTCAGTGGGAACATTTTAGCATTCAAGGCTTGTTTACTCCGAAATGATTGTCAAAGAAAGCAGCCGCTCACTCCTTGAGAAATTCATTATGCTCCAAGCACTTGAAAAACAAACTTTGCTTAGATCTTCTGGCTTTCAATTCAGAATCAAGCCTGTGACAGTTTTTTTAGTCCCCCTTCTCACACATTTAATTTTCATCCATACTTACTGACAACCCTATCCTTCTGCTCACCCAGGGCTTTGCTTGCTGTTGTCACCTGCAAAATACATAGAAATTCAACAAAATCAATCACCAGTTCAGTTGCTCATAAATCTTTAATGCTGCATACTTTTAATCCTGCAGTATGATATTCAGCAGATGAAAGCTGTAATCGATGGGGAGAAAATGGACACCAGGACCCTTGAATTAAAGACAGGGGGGATAGAATGGCACGAAAGATTCCACTGTAGACTAATGTGAATGTAAGTACCATTATGAGAACACGTTAGCAGACCTGAAACCTGTAATCTGTAAAACCTGTAGTTTATTTTCATATATCGGGAGGTAGAGTATTATTTTGTCAGTGTTTCTATTAGACATAATTGGCTTCTCCTGAAAAGCTGAAGTCACAAACCCTCATTACAGTGAAAATGTTTTTTGTATTTTTACTATAGAGGGTAAGGGGAACAATCTCCTTAGAGCTGCAGTAAAGCATTATAAGTGTTCCTATAAAACTCTGAGAGGACACAACTAGTATGGTTGTGACTGTTGGAAAATGTTCTGTTTATTTCAGTTCATTTTAAGTGGAATGTTGTGGCTTAATGAATAAGAGATAACATATTTGACACAGGATTTGATATTTGATGAAGTGCTTTGGATCGTTATCCCAGATGTCTGTTTGGAAGATTTTTGATTCTGCAGCCGCTCAGAGTAAAGCTGCTATATCATCACCCTCAAACTTCTCATCAACAAACACAGTGTGTTTTCCACATCATCTAATTCATTATCTTTGATATCATCTCCCTGCTCAGGAAACAGTTCATCAACTATGCCAGGCTTATACAACTGAGAAGATTAAAAAAAGGCACAGGATTTAGTTCAAATCATTTTCTCATTCTGTCTATAGAGGATTCCTTTATTTTGCAGCCAACTGGGTATTGCTGTTGATTGGTAAACACTCACATAAAAAACCCCAAAAAACCAAAAAACGCCACATTTACTGTTTTTCATAAAATGACATTGAAACTTAAAGGGGTTGTGTGATGTATTGGTATCGCGTACCATCAACAACAGAGGGTCAAGTATTAGAACACATTCATGGCTACCAAAACCACCGGCAAATTAACACATCTCCACAGACTGTATCACTCACTGGATAAAGTATAAAACTCACAGTTTACCCACATCTGTATTATGGTATTGTTGAGTTTTCTCCTTCAAAAACATAGACAGTCTGTCAAAATGATAATGTCTCATAATCTTCTTATGCTTCATCAGCTGATAGTTTACATTATAGTTCTGTTAGCCTAGCTCTGTTTTCAGTCAAAAACAGACACGGTAATACCACAAATCACTTCTGTTTTCTTTTTCGGTTTGTGTCATCAGTAGCTTCGCTAAAGATTGGTGTGGAATCATCCAACCTGTCACAGTTTAGTCTGAGCCATCTATCAACAAGTGGGGAGCTTAACGAACATCATAGTATTATGTAAGAAATGCTATAATTTCAGGCCTCAAACTCCATTCTTTTAATTTATAGCTGTGGCCAGTGGTGAAACAATGTAATGGCAATGCATCCATTTTTTTTTAGCACTTTTGTCACTTTCTTTGACTCCAAAAGTAGTTTCTCACCTGTTCTCTTCCTTTCGTCAATCTTGGTGTTCTTTTTCAACACCATGGGAGACCATAGGAGTGACTCCCTAGTCCCTCTAGTGGTCATTCACACATTACATTCCCTGTGACACATCGACCCATGGCTGTGAAAAAATTCACTGCACATCTCTGCAATGCACGACATTGACATATTTGGCAAAATGTCAGAACTCTATATTCTAAACATTCTAAATTATACTTTTAGGTCTTTTTTTTATTTTAAAGTATAAATCTCTATGTAGTATAAATACTACATAGAGATCCTTTATGAAACTGGTGTCATTAGATGCATTCAGAATGATTATAATGATATGCAGGAGACAGATCTGGCTGTAGATGTTACAGATGATTCATTTGATGATATTTTGAATCAATATTTGTTGAATCCATTTCTTATTTTACCTTTAAGTCATTTATTATCATGTAAAATGTATTTTTGGATGTACTGTATGTATGGCTGCAGCTCACTGTGCCTGAAACATCATCAGTAGTGCTGCTGCCTGTCTTAAATAGGACTTTCCTGTAAAATACACTCCTGCTTAAATAAAGGCACAATAATTAAAACCTCCACCATGCCCTGGTTAAAAAAAAAAAAAGGAAATAAGTCACCTGACACAAATCATTTGCCATCCTGGTACCATGGAGAGAGGCAGCATGACGGATAGGTCATGGGTCGAAACATGTTTCCTATCCTCAGATAGTAAACAACATAACCAGCAGGCTTGGATTTCAGGGGATTTTCAGTTGAATACATTCATGTACAAATAGCATCGTACCAGCAATTTAATTCATCAGTTTTTTTCATCGATGGCATGCGGTGTCCAATTTACACATTCTTTGCAGGATATACTTAACTGTGCTGAGTAGCTCATGGGCAAGTCTTTGACTAATTTAACCAATTAAGCTCTGATTATTTTTCACTCTGGCTCTCTTGGCTGGTGCAGGGCAGATTAGTTTTCTGATACACAGTGGAAATGATTGGTGTGCTTGTTATTCCCATGAGCAGTGAACTCAATCATTTCTCAGCCTTCCCGCTGTCATCTTATGTGCTGATTCATCGTTTCTCATCAACCCAGACATGACATTGCACTGCTCGTTTTTTTTCCTCCTGCACTTTCTCCATCTACTCCATCTCTCTCCTGTTACTTTGACCAGCACCATATTATAACATTGCTTCTTTCACATACAACATGAACGTCAATACACACACATATGCTATGTTTGTCACTCTGGAGCCACCTGAATCCACAGGCAGTGACGCTTACTTATGTGCATGGGAGAAAATGTCTGCCATGAAGCCTGATAATAATCTCTGTGCTATTTTAAGACCTAAGTGCCATTGGCGGGGGGTGGAGGAGGGTGATGATGAAGGTTGCTGATGTCACTGGTGTTGCCTGGCAACAAATGTGTGTTTCCAGCCGGCAGGGTTCGGCTGCCTCGCCAGTGACTGGTGGCAGATAGACATACAGTAACATTGTACTTGCCTAGAATTTTCATCTTTGTTTTTGTGGCTCTTTTTTATCAGACAACAGATGCTGTCAGTCACAGTATGAGTTTATCTCAGAAAGTGACCTGGACCTCCTTAAAGAGTCTGCCTAGTGTAGAATTGACAGCACTTTCTCCTAATGGCCTTTGTCAAATGCATAGCTTGCAAAGTACTGTTTTCTCCACATCCTCCTCCTCTTAGAAAATAGTCAGAGATGAAGAGGGTCTGTGAAGGGCAGTTTTACAGCCTATTTGAAAACACCATCCTCTTACTGAAGAGAAACTGAGGCTTTTAACATCCAACATTTTACTAACTCAGCAGATATAAGTGAGCACTGGAGCAGGGGTTACAGAGAATCTGAACCTGAAAGCAAACAACTCAAAAATGTTACCACTGCAGGGTTGCTTTTCAGTCTGTATATCCCAGACCTGGGTAACTTCTTCCATTTTTCATACCATCTGACTATCTACTAAATAAATAATGAAGATTAATTTACTTAATTCCTTAGTTTTTGTCAGTACTTAAATAGAGGCAGGAATGGTTCTCAGTTGCAGTATTGAACAAAACTGAATCAAAAGAGGAATGATAGTTAATTCATTGAAACAGATCAATAATTAAAGCCATTGTTGGTAACATACTGTAGTAATGCTCATTTTAGTTCTGGTGTCCATTATTCAGACAATTGATTGATTGATTGATTAATTTTTAAAATGGGACAGTTCATGGCAAACTAAAGAAAGACATGCAAAACAAAACCAAACCAAACCAAACCAAAAACTTAGAAATAACATAATACCATAACTAAACAAAGACATACAAAAAGGAAAAACAAGCAACAACACATAGTGCACACAAACAGAGAAAAAGCTAAGGGAACCAAGGCAAGGCACCAAGCATTAATTGATTAAGGTTTGCACATGATTATATTGCAAAGATCCCTTTGTTGCAAGACATTTGTTACAGCCTAGTTATATATAGGTTATATTTTATCAGTACTATTTTTTCAGTGAATTATGGGTGACCATTGGTCTCACATAGCTGGAGTGATCTGTTCCAGTCCTGTGAATAAGTCTAGCACCCTCCACTACTGTTATTGAATAGGGTATCAGCAGTGGCTAGTTCATGAGTGGTCTTAGCTCTGGATGCTGTCACAGGGCATTTACATTATGGTGTTGGAAGAGAAGTTGTTTTCTCTTCATGTGTGTGCGATATGTCACATAAAAAGATGTGTCGTTATCATTGTCAGATGGTAGTTGGGAGGTTGATGTTCTTCCACATAATGAGGGGAGCTTTGAAAGCAATAACACACAGATAGCGAATAGGAAGGAGAATGACAGTTCTGCCACTGTTTGACAGAAATAGGCACCCTTATTCCAGCAGAGTACATCTGGTGAGCATTAAACTTTTCTTTTTTATGTTTGGTTACATTGCAGACAGAAGCAGAGATCAAGATGGAGTTGTTTTTCAAATCTGCCTCACACAAATTAAATGCTTCCACTCTTAATTTGAGGAACCCCTGGGCTTCTGTTTGACACAGTCATTGAGCAATTTGAGAATCACTGCATGTGAATCGTTGACAGTTGAACAGTGATGTTTCACGTCTGACGTTCTTATGTTGTGGAATGAGGCGTTCATTAGTCACATGTGGTTGTGCACAAACCAAACTTTAAGGGCATAACAGATTATACTGAATCTGGGTTGTAATATAAATATATGCATTTTTTTTTACCTCCTTTCAAGTTTTTTAATCTTTTCACAATAACTAGAGTTGAGCCTGTTGGGCAGTTTCATATCTAAAAAGGTTTAGTGTTGCAGTGTGTTAGCTCTCATGGTCATCTTTTAAGGGTTGCTTTGCGTTGGGCTGAGAAAAATGTTTGCCCTTATAAAATAAGAAATTGTTACATAATGCCTAAAATACACTGTGTGTGTGCATTAAAAGTACAACTGTAAAAATGCAAAAACACACACTCTGAATGTCCCTGTCTCAGTTGTTGCCCATTGCTGTTTTTCTTATAGTTAGACTAGACTGTCAGTTTCTCTGTTTAAAAACAAAACAGAATATATCCCTTTTCTGTAATTGTTTTCCCTGAATCGTGTCGCCCTCGTGCTCCATCACCCACCTATGTGAGATACGTAGGAGTTGTCATGCCTTCTGTCATTCAACACCGTGCACCGAGAAGCTGCTGTCGCTACGTTTGTCTCATTACTTTGCTGCAGAGACAGTAGCACAGGTGTCGTGACTCCTGTGATTACATCTCAGAGAGCAGAGATGCCACGTTTATGTTACTGTTGTTTACTGTCGTGAGCTCTCTAACCTGGGAATTCATCTGGCATTCATACTAACCCAACGTAGCATTTGTCTTTTGAGATTTCCAAGACATAAGACGTGGGCCTTTCATTAGCAAGTCAAGTAGTGCATTTGTATGCATAATGTTTTGTCTCGATGGATGAGCCAAGCAGTTTGTAAAGTGGTAAGAGAATCGATGTTTTGTAACTTAATCTGAGATTTAAATGGAGAATGTGTGGATTTATGTATACATGTGTACGTATTATACTTGATAGTTCATTTCTATTTTATGTCTGCTTTTAGTGGGCAGCATCAGCCTTTTGGAAGAGATGCATCATCCTGTATATATTTTACTCTCACTATAGAATATTCTTTATTTTTTGTTCATTTTTGCATTGAGCCCAGTGGGAGAGGCTTAGTTAGCCTGTTGGTATTAACCTGTACGTGACACCTCAGCAGATTGCAATTGATGAACTGTTTCAACACTTGTACATTTTATTGTAGTTAAATTGGACTGTGATTAGTTTTCCCTTAGTTTGATTTGTTGGGATAAGTCAGGTATGAATATAGTAGTCACACTATGAACAAAACAACCTCGCTGTGATGATTCATCTCGGTCTGGCCTTGACCAAATCCTGGCCAGTAATGTTGTGAGGATGGAGTTGGACTGTCTCTTTTTGTTAAAAAAAATATTTTATTTTTGATTTTTCATATGACAACAATACAGTTACATACTTGCAAGACAAGACAACCTCACCGACCCACAACAACAGGGCCAGATACAGCCGACAACAGACAGACACACAAAAAAGAAAAGAAAAAAAACAACAAAAAACCTGACCAATATGCCGACAAAGACAGGACAAAAGACAAAAAAAAAAAAAAGGGGGAGAGAGAATATATGGTGACCTCACACCTCCTAGGTCCTACAAGCCCTGCTCGATCTGGTGTGCTGGTAGATTTTCCATGTAGCTTAAAAATGGTTGCCATATCTTGAAGAACATCCTACTTCTTTTTCACATCCAGTAGGTTATTTTCTCCAGGGGCACACGACTATTTACTTCATTTAGCCACATCTTAATTGGAAGGTGGGTGTCTGATTTCCTCTTTCTGCAATACATTTCTTAGCGATTGTCAACAGGATTTCTCTCAGTTTCTTAGCATACTTTGTCAGTTTGAGCTTGGTGAGGTTCCCTAGTAGACAAACTTCAGGGTCCAGTGGAAATGTGACTCCATGGCTATGTGTTAGGGTTTCACATACCTCCTGCCAGAACCCCTGCAATTTAGAACACTGCCAGGCAGAAGGAGTTGGACTCTCTGACGGTGGTGTCAGAGAGGCGGATGATGTCCAAGATCAGGACAATTTTGGACAATTCCACTCACCCACTCCATGATGTCAGTCACAGGAGCACATTCAGTGAGAGACTGTTTAACTCCACCTTATAACCTCAAAATTATTACTCACAACAATATTTCTGCACACTTGCATATTTCTTTAATTATCACATTGATAATATAATAGAGTGTTTTAATGTGTTTTAATAAATAAATAAATAAATAGATTCTTTTTTTTTCTTTTTCTGTTGTATTGAGAAATTCTTTCCTGCTACTTCTTATTCTACTTGAATAGAGCGACTGTAACACCTAATAATTTCCCCCTGGGATTAATACAGTATTCTGATTCTGATTTCTCTTTGTATAGTGATATTAGGAGTAACTCTGTCAGACATATACACAAGTCCAGAACTCTCATGGATATACAGTATTATTAAACATGGATATAACTCTGCCACTAAGTCTTGGTACCAAAGCGTCAATGGCCGACGTTTAAACCACAATGGAAAAACAAAAAATCCCATGCAGCTCAAAAACAGCCTATACATGTATGAAAACCCTCTTAGGCCCTGTTCAGATCATGCATTAACATCCATCTTGGCAAATCCAATCAGATGTGTTCGGCTCTAATGGAATGTCTGAACCCACTGAGGACACATTTCAGGACACTTTCCTGTCTGGTCTCTCAGGACACATTTGGAGGACTTCTGAGATGCATTTGCCCACATTCTGAAAAGGTGGGGCCCATTGAAGGACTGCATACTCAGCTGATATGCTCTGTCTAGATATCAGAATGTCACCTTTAAATGTTTTTAGTTTTGGTTATTTTAAGAGATTAAGATGTATGACATGTACAAAAAGCTAACAAAGATATATTGCAGCTGCTTCATATGTATGGTGCTTCCTGAGCTCACCTGAACAATGCTCCGCCTTTGCCACTTTCTTTTCTCCATGAGTGTATGTACAGTTCACTTGGTCCATTAGACATTCACGCTTTAAGTGCTTGATGGATTCTGCCATTGCTAAAGCATACAGTAGCCTATGTTGTGCAAGCGAGCCAATAAAAAGAAATGGAATGGTCAAGTTGTCCCATCGATATTTAAGGTGCATTGATTGATTTAAGGCATCCCCCTCATGTAGTGAGTAATAGGCAGAAAAAACTTCACCTTCAAAGCTGCTGCTGTGTGTAGCCTTCAAGCAGCACAGTGAATTAAATTTACAAAGGAACACCGCAAAGCCAGTCTGTTCAGCTTGAAATGAGCCTGTGAGCTACGTCCTAGTCATCTTTATTTGCACATTGAGCGGGGAAATCAGATCTAGGAGTGTCTTTTAAAGCCAGGTGTGAACAGACACTCTTCCACCTTACTACTTGTATTTGGTAATCTCAGGAAAAGTGAAAGATCTCAACAGGACGTCTGTGTGGGCTGTTTAAACAGTATTATCTCTCACCGACTCCTAGCAGAACTGTTGCTAAGGGTTGTAGGTCCTCATGTTCTTAATGCTTGAACACACATTTTTAATTGTTTTACATCAAGAAACACTCGCGTAGAATTGGTGTTTCATTTCCACAATATATGCCCACAGAAAGTATTATTCATTACTTTAAATGTAGTCTTGTTTCCTTGGTCAGATTGGGTAGATTCTTGACCAAAGAAAGGCCATTTAAAACACACATTAAACCTGTATGAAACATAACGTATAAACACAGACACAGTAGGGGAGTATTTGACAGTATGACCAAACAGAACACATTCAGGGCCGTCTCGGTGTTCATCCTCTCTTCCTCCTACACCACGCCATCTTTTTGAATGACCTTGGGTCGACTGTTCTGTTAAGCTCCTGACTGGGTTACCGCAGCAACCACCCATCACCAGGACAACCACAAGCACTGTTGTGCATATGTATGATGTACAGATAGCATCTCTTAGGCTATTTATGTTCAGATTGTGTGTTCCTGCATATGATACAGTACATGATAGATGCTGTTTGTTTTTTGTCTTTTATTCTTGTGAAGTGAATGTCAGCTTCCCTGTCTTGTCACCAATAACAAAAAATTAACTCATGCTGTTTCTGTATTTTTGCATTGGTGCCATCAGCCCCAGTTAAAAGTTATTTAGTGGTTATTTCAGTAAGCTATATCCCCCATCTGAGGGAAGTATCGGGCTCTTTATCTGATAGATGCTGATAGGAGCTAGGTTCATGTGCCCTTTTGTGCGGACAGGTTTCAACATTTTTACGCGTGAAAACAGCTGCCTGTTGGGTTTTAAAATGAAGCTGAGATAAAGAGTTGTGAATGAATGTCAACTTTAAAGCTGGCAGTACAAACAAAACACTGAGCTGACTAAATATGCTGTGAAGCTCTACATAGCTTAGAAGAAGCATTAAATCACAGTATACATTTCTGAGATATTAAAATATTCAGTTATAGTTTAGCACACTCTGACCTCTCCCTCTCTCGTTTTATATTCTGGATGATGGCCAATACTGACTGTTTTTATTGACTTTATGTTTCAACCAGTGTCAGTTTTGTTTCTCATTGGACAGAATGGAACAGCAGGGTTACACTGAAAAATAAATAGACAGACATTGCATTTATTTTAATAAGGGAGGAATGGCTTGAAAAGCTGCAGGGACAAATGAAAGGGTAGGATCACAGGATCAGGCTTTGTTTTTCCTAAACAGCAGCTCCCCTCCAAGCTACTAGTAATGAGTACAGCTCTTTGATAGCACCTTCTAAGCTCATGAGGAGCTGTTGTTTCATTGTATCCTCCAACTACCCTCCCCCTCCCCCAACCCATTTATCACACTCAAAATGCTTCTCGCTGGCCAAGCTCATCTCCAGCAGGTCGAAGGAAGATTGATTTGTTTGTGTACAGATGCAATGAGAGCGTGAGGGAACGAAAAGAAATGAAAGAAAAGGAAAAGGCGGGAGGTAGGAGTAGAGGAACCCTGATACCAATGAGTGTTTTCATGTGCATATGCCAAAGAGTCTCAAAACCAGGCATCCAGACAAACAAGCAGACAGCCACTTGACTGTGTCTGTGTCTAGATCCACTCCAGCCCACAGCTTTGCGCTCCCCTCTGGCATTCACTCACCTGTCTACATCTGTGCTGTCTTCCTTTTTTGTTTAGCATATTTAATATCCCCCTGCACAGTGTGACCAGAATAGCAGCACTGGAAGTGTTGTGACTGTTTCACTCTGCCACCTTGTCCTCTTGAACCAAACACAGACACAAGAGAAAGACTGTGGCCCAGAAAGAGAGAAGCGCGATGTGTTTGATGAACACTATTGTTTTAAGTTATTTAAGTGGAAACACTAAACAAAAGAGGACCTTTGGAGTTCAGATTGGACTTGTTCATTTCTTATCTACTATGATCCTTAATACTTGTTTGGATGTTCAATGGAGTCAATATCATCTTCCAGATTGAACTGGTCCAAACCTCAACACAGAGGCCTTTGGAGCCTTACAAAGCCATAATGTAAATTATTTATTTTTAAGCTGATGAGCATCAGTCTTGTTTTCTCTATAATTTGCTTGTATTATGTGGTATTTTATTACCACCATTAACCAGTTATTACTTTAACTGGTTCTCTTCTTCATTTTATTCCTCCTCATCATTATTATTATATCATCATCATTTGCAGTGGAAACTTTTTAACTAACTTTTCTCTGTCCTTGGCCCATTTGACCATTTGTTTTGTTCCATGTTCTCTTATTGTTATTCTTATTCTTATGCCACTGCCACTGCCACTGCCCATGCCCAGTGGAAACTTTTCAGTAACTTTTCTCTGTCCTTGACCCATTTGTTTTGTTATAGTTTCTAACACAAACCAGTTGCAATAAATTCCTTCCTCTTTTTTTTTTTCATATAGGACTGTCACCCCAAATATTTCTCAAATGTCCCACTCTGTCACACTGTCCTCTCCATTGACCAAACTGACCATAGCCCTCCTCCATTTTTTATTTCTCCGAGCACCCTGGGCCCAATTGTGACAAATCCTGATGAAGAATGACATTTCTGCATCAAAATACACTACACATTTTTTTTTCACTCTCAATTTGCAAATGACTGTTTTAAGGTGATAAAACTTTTCCAAGTAAAGAGAATACTTCAGGGATGTTTGAAACCTTATTGTGTCTGTTCTTTTTCTGGATGTCTCAAGCTCTGACAACCACTGCTGTGTTGTGATCTATTATGCCTCCACAGTGTGTGCTAAAAGCAACCACCTGAGTCAGCTAGTTGATAATCAACTGGGCTTTCGGTTTACCGTCTTTTCTGAAAGTCTGAGGGGAAAATAATTTATTGATGCAGCTAATTATGGCTGAGAATATTTGTCAAAGGTTTGATTTTATGCCTGTAAGCTGCACAGCCAGTTCCCTGTGTTCCTGTGTGCCTTGTAAAATGTCAAGGTCCAATTATACTGTCTTTTTTCATTTGGTTTTGAATTGCTGCTAGAGAGGCTTGACTCCAGCTGTATACAGCCACATCTAAACACTCCACTCATGGTGACACGGTTCAGTGGTTGTGTTGAGCCCTAATCGACAGGCAATTGAGTCGAGCTTTTAAAAGCCCCTGTGGTGACTTTTTTACTGTTGTAGTGGTTTACTGATATTAGACCGTTTGAACTATCTGTGGTCAGTGTGATGCACAATAAGTACATATTTTTTGTGCAAATTTATCATGAATGTATAGAAATAAATTAAACTGTTCATGTATGAGGTATTCATTTGTAGTCAGTTGGTTTGTTTACATTTTAGTGTTGAGTTTGCAGTTTTTCGGTTTGTGAAAGTAAACATCATATCTCAATTTCAGAGACTTCGGAAACAGTAGCTGGAACGTTCAGGAAGAATTCAGAGGCACAATGGGCTACATGTAAAGTTTCACCTCCAGCCAAAGGATGGAACATGTGGAACAGCAGTGATATTTTACCGATGCAAACAAGAAAGAAAGGGAAGAATACAGTGATACATGACAAACAGAAAAAATAATGAGAAATGGCTTTCCTGACCAACTCTATGGCCACGTTGCATGTTATTGTTTATGTCCGGTAATCCCGCACATGTGCAGTATGGTGGAGGGCAAAAGCACCACTCCAGCTAATAACAAAACATAGCAAAACAACCACTGCTGCTGTCGTTTTAGAAATATCCGCTCAAAAAGGAAAATCAAAGAGATACGTGTGACTAGTTTAGATCACCTTTGTGCTGATGATCGCTAAAGGTACAAGCAAAGCTA
>JAPQRQ010000005.1:17516357-17531864 GCA_037367365.1 Apogon talboti | reverse complement strand
GTGTCCATAGACTCCATTCTTCCTGTATGTCATCATTTAGCCATATTTGTAAATATCTATATATTCTATATCAGAATTAAATAGACAAGTTGACAAATCACATATATTGCAATATTCTGCTTATTAATTGCAGTATGAGTTTTTTAACAGTTCTGTTTAGCAGTTTAGATAGACACTGCAATGTTGTAGGCTGTAGGAAACAGACACTGGTTCCCTGACATGTACAGTGGAGCAAGTCAGTTAATAACTATTGAAATATTATTATCACAGGGAAAATTACATTCAATAATCAGCATCTGGTTATAATTATGTTCATGTTTGTAGGGATATGAAAAATTTAATTTCTCTGTGTTCTATGTAGATGCCATAACCAGGAAGCGCCGTGTAACTAAGATACTGGGACAAATGCAAACAAAATGAATGCATTACCTTTCATGCTAACCTTCAAACTAACCCTTTAACTTAAGTAAAGCTTAACTCCATACTTTGACACAAAGAGTTTAGGTTACATTATAAATGTATAAATGTTATGTTGGTCATAGTTATGTAACTTTATTATCCACAATATAGATAACTGTCTTTGGTTCCACACAAAGAAACAAAATATACATAAAAAAACGATGCACAGTCGCACAGAAATCAAAATGAACAATAAAAGGAGAGTAAAAAGCTGTAGATCTTGAGTTCAACTACAGGCAAGTTGATCCAGTAATTATCACCTTATCACCTTGGACTTCAATTCTTGTAGATATTTTTTGTGGATGTTGAGAGTCTAAACCCACTTCTGGAGGAAAGAACTTGAAATTTTGAGTTCTTTGGATGAGACAGATTACTTGTTACAGTAAGTCAAGAGTTTTATTTTTGGTACTCAGCAGATACTTGTCACTGAGCTGCATCTGTGATTTCCTCATTATTTAACTCATGGTATTTGATACTCCGGACAGTTACCAATCAAGTTAACCATGTTAAAAGACACAATGCTTTCTACCAGACTCACCCCAAAGTCCTTCAGTTTCCTAAAAAGGTAGAACCTATGCATCGCCTTTTTAAAGCATACTGTGTGTTATCAGTAAAATTAAAACGACAGTTGCCCAAATATGTAAAATCAGACTCTGGCTTTTTTTCTATACAAAGGCATCTGTACTGACCTTAACAGGAAACTATGAGACGATATTTGCCTTCAAAGACATGAACATGAAGTTTCCCCTTTACTCCAGTTCTGCTCAGATTATATGATGATCGTAAACGTTGCAGATGAAGGACAGGTGTGTTGCGTCATACCTCTGCAGGGGAAAGGAGAAGCCGTTCCTATTGAAGAGGCGGTCAGTCATGCCTCAGTCTTGACCCTGCTCAGTTATCAGGTACGGCACGACCCCAAATGACCTTGTTTTTTTATCATGTGAATTGTGCCTCTGCTGACAGTGATGGGCTTTAGACCCTGCAGGGAGTGGCTAACCTGCCACTGATGAAGGAGGCGTACGTGGTCGCCGCTTCAGAGGCTGAAGTGCTTTAGTGAAGTATTTGACTAAAGATCCCCCCACCTTCACTTCATTTGATAACTTAATCCCCTCCTCAACCAACAGCACCCTCCTCTGCTTCTGCTCATTTCTTTGAAGCCCGTCGTGCTGAAGTTGGAAACAGGTCTCTAGCCGTTTGCACTTGTTTGATTAGTAGTAGAACAAAGACACAGTTTGTATCCACTGTTGTCAATAGAGGTGGTACAGTTAGACCCTATGGTGGCTATATTGCGCAGAAATGCAGCATCTTCAGACATATGTTCAGCATCCATGAGCTGAACATATCCCCTTCTCCAATTACCACTAAAATAGTTAAAATCATGGACTGCATATGCACATAATTTATTACACATGTACAATTTGTATGGTTTTTACAGCTGTTTACCAATATTTGACTTCAGCCATCAACATAGTATTTTATTGTAATGTGCATGTAAGGGAATGTGTGGCTGAGCAGATAAACGGACAGTTTAAAGTTATGCGAGACAGCAAATTCTGTTTGTAAATATACAATGACAATAAAGGCATTTAGATCAGTTTTCGAAGGCATGAACCACTGAGCTCATCATCCCACAGTTCTACCAACCCTTTGACAGGAACATCATAATGGATAAGTCAGTGGTTATAATCCTTTGTTTTTGTGGGGTGTTGGGGGACTTTTTAAGAAACTATTGCAACTATATTCTCAGTTTGTCTGATAGTGAAGAACAACAAGAGTAAATTTCTGCTTTTGTGATCATTTTTATAACTGTATCTCTTACCTTAAGGCACATTATTGGTTGTTTTGATAAATCATTATAAATTTTTAGGTATGTCATTGACTTCATAAGACCAAACAGGCTATCTAATATTCTCCCTCTCATCACTAAAACAATATGCTAAACATCTAAATAACTTTATGAATCAGACAGTATTGATATAAAGAGGCTGCCATGTTTTCCCTCTCATCGGTAAAACAGGCTGAATATGTCCTAGTTTTTGGTCCAATTTTCTAAGCACAATTATCAGCGATACAAATATTCACTACTATCCAAATCTAGGTTCTAGTTTTAGAAATGTATTTGACAACCCAAGTATAATCTCCTGTTACAGTCTTTGGGAAGCAGTGATATAAACAACATGCACCTCTGTTTCACAGTGAAATCTGCAATGATCTCTGCACTTGACCTATTGATTCATGTTGTGTACATCAGATTCTAAAATGATACAATAGGTTTGTGCTTAACTCTACAGTAGAAGTGTCAGAGTGTCCTTCTGTTGTCATGTACTTTAGGGGGTCTGGTGCTCATTGTAGAAAGTTTTGTGCCGCTTCTACTAAGATTTCCTCAAGGTTTAATGACATTTCTGTCCTTCTGCGGATCACTGCTGTATTGACTGTGCTTTAATTTGCATAGCCAGCCAGCTGGGTTGAACAGTTCTCCACTGGCCTTTGCCCTCTCGCAAGACAAGTGTTTTTAAGCATCAGCACAGCAGCTGACTGCATATTTTAGAATAACACTGGATACTCCCACTCTGCAATAACTGATCTGATGCACCTTGCTGCATGCATTTGCATATTAATAGTGGAAAATGCCATGAAATTCCTAGTCACAATAAGTCAAAAGCAAAACATGGCAGAAACATCATATTTTCACCAGGTGTGTGCTCCCTGTGGACTAGGTAATTGGACTATGTTTTGGAACAGCTTATGCTGGGTTGTCACATCTATTCTGTTGCATAATTAAAGAGCATGTGAAGTTCTCAACCACCGCAGTATGATTTGTGCTTACCCTTTGTGCAAACAGCTTGGGAAAAAAGAAAAAAAAAAGATTGAGACATTTTTTTAATCTGTGTTTCCTGTTGTTTATTTGTTAGCATGCCACTGGAGATACCCACATACACACAGTGACTTGGACTTTTTCTCTGTAAATTTTTTCCCTTGTTTTTTAAGTGATTTTAATTTTTCGCTGTGGTTTAATCTTGCCCACTTATCTGGATGTGCTCTGTTTTTCATTTGTAGTCTAGTATAGCAACTAAGGCATCTCTGTGCTGTAAGTGGAGCACAAATTGTGTGTCACAATCAGAAAGAGCCCATAGGAGCTGTCATAGTTTTGTATAATGTAGGTTAATGCTGCTCACTGAAGCACTGCAACCCAATACTATGAGAGCTCTTTTGATCATCTAACTGTTGGAGGCCTCAACATCTGCATGTAGAGATGAGAAGCAAGAAAATTGAGACGGCGTCAAGGTTATGACAAACATCAGGGTTTCTGTGTTTCAACTCAAACTTTATGGGTTTTCCAAAAGGATTAAAATTTATATAAATGTCCTTCTCTCTCCCACTCAGAAACGGGCTCAGCTATCACCTCCACATGTGTGGGTCTGGGTAACTCACTGACTCCACCTGCAGGCCAAGCGGGTAAACCTGTTCCAGGTTACAATGGTAAGAGTCAGACACATATTACCTGTAATATTTAGTTTAAGTTGCACATATCTTTAAACTAAATGATAAACATTGGGAAATTAACTTGTAGATTCTTGCAGAATGTGTTTTACTGTTTTCCCAGGGGTCATACACCTCTGAATGTGACTTCCTTTCTTCTAGTCACAGTGATTGATAACGACATGCAAGAGGTAAAGCCAAAAACCCTGGGAAATATTGTGGTGAGGTAAGCAGTGTGGTGGCATTGAGTATTTATTGCTTTACCTCTCTTGTGTCACTGGTTCATGCAAAATGTGATGAAGCATTTTGTATAGACTAATGAAATATAAAATCTAATCTGTTAGCCATTAATCTTAATAATCCACCACTGAGCAGCTTCTGTCAGACTCACTGTTTTACATCACCCAGGTTAGTACTTAGTACTTAGTGAGGGTCTGCTGCCTTTCTGTCTACACTCTCTATCTCCATTTGCCTATTCTTCTGCTGCTGTTGACTCATTGCCAACAATGGGGGGATTTCCAAGGAATCCATGTGTACAATGTGCCCAGGGATAACAGGAAGTAGAGCTATGAACAGACAGGAACAGCTGTGTTACTGTACTTCTTTTATCGACCATAAAGTCTGTGCCAAATCCGATCTTTGATCTGAAGATATGTGGCTCAGTTCATAAAGGAATATTAAATATTTACGAAGTGAGAAGACAATCAGTGTGTAATGTGTTGGAGCTCTCAGAATTATGTTGGATTTGTTGTTTATACGTGTGATAGACTAGAATCATAAGCAGGACATTAGTAGCTCCGTTTTCACAATGTCCATTTGTGGAGGAGGGAAATGTTCAGTTATCAGCCTTTTCCAGCAGATGATCACCAACCATAAGACTGGGGTGTTTATGTATCGTGCTTGAAATAAATTAATGCAGAGGCCTTTTAGGGGTCAAATCTGGAAAATAAAATTATGTTGGCAAAGACAGAGAAATGAGCAGTGAGATTATTGGAGTCTCTGGGTAAACAGACTCGGTTACCAAACTACATTATCTGGCCTCTGTGTGTGTCTGTGTGGGTGTGTGTGTGGGTGTGTGTGTGCGTGCGTGTGCGTGTGCCCAGACAGGCAAACATGTACTTGAGACTTCTTGTGGGTCAGTTCAGGTGAAGTCTGGTGACAGACAGCCTTTCCATGTATATTAACACTGCACAGCTGATAAAAAATATTACCTGGATTTTACTAAACAAACAGCTCAGATCCTTCCATTGGATGTTTACTGCGGTGATTATTATGTTTCACCTGGAAACAAGGTCTTTAACTCTAACTGATGCAGTGAGTAGCTTCCCATTTCTTAAACAACCATCACTTTGATAGAGAGAATAATTTCAATGGACAAAGGTCATGTGGTCTAGTGAGTCCAGAGTGATGGGTGCATCAGGGTGAGAGGAGATGTGGATGAGCTTATTACCCATCATGCCTGGTAAGATAAGATAGGATAAGATAAGATAAGATAAGATAAGATAAGATAAGACTTTATTCATCCCACCGTGGGGAAACGGCAACAAGCAAGTGCAGAGAAAAAGACAGGTAGAAAAAAAAACCACAAACGAGTGCAAAAATTGAAATATAAAGAGAAAAATACGAAAATTTGTGTTTATATGAATAAAGAATTAGTATTAAGAATTCAATATGATTTACATATTTATATCATGGTTGGACATGCACATGGTGTGATATGGAGCCTACAGTACAAGTCTGTGGAGGCAGTGTTGTGGTCTGGGGTTGATGGTCAGTTGGTCAATTATGTGTCCAAAGTGTTGGAATATTGCATTAGCTTATAAAAATACTGCCACAGGGGATATGTGCCAACATCAAAGCTAAATGGCTAAATAAGGTTTAAAGGCTTAAAGTGAAACAAGGCACTGTCCAATTTTAACACACACATATGGGTTTATGGAGTGAAATAATGCAAAAAACAACAACAACAAAAAAACAGTTCTTCAACAGAGATGCCATTGTTCCAAAGCTTAACTCTTTTCTGTTTGCTTTAAGACTACCTTTACCACCTGGTGCAGCTTTGTCACTGTGGCAGAACCAGGACCTGTTCAAGAAACTCTATTTCACTAAGTTCCCAGTAAGTTCTGTCACCCTCCATGTCCTCTCATGTTTATTTGACATAAAACATACGGTGGAACAGGGGGCTCATGCAAGTGATGCTGGACACAATTAAATTCCATCTTTTTCCACATTAAAATAATAAATTAATGAGTATTTATACATTTTATGAGTATAAGTGATTAGTTATTACATGTCTTGTACTCGGGGCATGATGATGATGATGATGATGATGATGATGATGATGATGATGATGATGATGATGATGATGCTCTGTTCTGCTCATTATATCCCAGGGCAGAGATGCCAGAGATGCAACCATTGTTTAACCTGGTTTTAGCAGCACAAGGGCCAAAAGGGTCACGGACATGCTAAAAGTAGAAATTAAATGAATAGAAAAAAAAAAAGATTAAATTAGGATGTTAGAAAAAGCAGCCAGGTGTAACATGTACAGGGAATACAGATACTCCTCTAAACACAGGATCGAAACTTCATCTTAATTACTTTATGGATTTAGTTATTTTTCTCTTAATCCTGGAATTTTATGTTATTTTTTCTTAATTCCATTTCTTTAAAAATAAATTACTATATTTTTAAAAGACGTATTATCTGCCTTGTGTTGTATTGATAAATCCTTAAATGTAATGATTTATTAATGGATTAATGTTTTATATTTATTCCTTTTATAATTAGACTTCTTATTGCATATTCATCTGTTTATTTACAAATTAGAAAAATCAGTTGTCAAATTACACTTAATCAGATATAATTTAGTCAATTATTTATAAGTCATTTACAGAAACAAACAGTCTCATGTGTTTGATATATGTGAATATTTCTCAGAGTATAAAGTAGTAGAGGAGATGTGTGTGTAGTGTAAGGTTTCCCTCTAGTGTTGAACATTTTTATTGCTGGTTCAGAAGTGCAAAACTGTTCATTTGCCATCAGCAGGTATTACTAATATAGATTAGAGGTGGAAATCATCTTCAGATGTTCCAAAATGGCAGCATTTATATTTCCTCTATAGTTATTTGTCCCCTGTGTCTCTCTAAGGGTTACTATGACACCATGGATGCAGGTTTTGTGGATGAGGAGGGTTTCCTCTACATTATGTCCAGGTCTGATGATGTTATCAATGTGGCAGGTCACAGGCTCTCTGCTGGAGCGCTGGAGGAGGTAAGAGACAGGGGGAGAAGGAAGAGAATGGATGTATGTAGGTTTTGGAGCAATTTTATATGTATGTATGTGTGTATTTTACAGTCGGTGCTGCTGCATCCTTGTGTGGGGGACTGTGCAGTGGTCGGTCTAGAGGACACTCTGAAGGGTCATGTCCCCATGGCTCTGTGTGTGCTCAAGAAAGGTAAGCCATTACAGATGTCTAGTGTGGAAATAACAAAATAATATTGCACTTTTTAACTGTCTATAAGGTATGATTTCTTATTATATTCCTTTCTATTGCATTTTAAAACAACTATATCCTCCTGAGGCCCCAGAAAGTAAAGGTTTTGGCTTTTTTACATTAAATTATTGCCTTGATTGGAAACAGCGTGATGCTACGGACACACATGCATGTGATTTTTTTGCTCCAAACCCTAACCTAACCGTAAACCTACCCTTAACCCTTAACCCTAGCCCCTAACCCTACCCCTAACTCTACCACTAAACCTAACCCCACTAACCCTAACCCTAACCCTGACCACCTTGAGGAAATATACGCACAATCTGTTCTGGCCACAAGACTGACATGTAGGGTGGCCATCCGTCCGGCTTTAGGTCGAATTTGAAAGTCCTGTCAGGCATCCGGTGCAGTCTTGAGCTGGATATTTGTTTGTCCTCCTTTTTTGAGTTGCACATTAACACAACGCAGCATATCGTCCAATCCTTTAAGACGTTCAGTCTAACAAAAGATTGGCAAAAGCACTGATTGGCTGAAGGTGGTATCAAATGAATATCTGTTAATATCATTGGTTGAAAAAGTAAACAAGCCTCCATGTGCTAGCCTAGCAATGTCATATTGTCATGTTAACAGCTCACTATGCCGAAAACGAAAGACATTATTTAATCCAGAGTGGACAAAAGAACATACGTTCATTTCCAAATTAGCAAAGATGACCTACATGTATTCTGCACTCTTTGTCAGTGTGATGTAGATGTAGGTAACAAAGGAAAAGGGGCAGTAGAAAGGCTCATGAAGAGTGAATCACTGTTCCAGTGTTTTGTTTTGTTTTTCTTATTCTCTGTTTACATAAAACAAGTTATTTATGCTTATTATTAACTTTTACATGTACGTTTTGCATTCATTTATTTATTTATTTTTTATGTTAAATTAATTGGTTAATATGTTAAAACCCTAAATTTCATGTGCTCTGTACACTTTGATAAACAGGTTCAGGTCAGTTGTCAATTTTGAATAAATAGAAATACTGTGACCAAATACCTTTCACCTTATCTGAGACATTTTTCCTCCTCTGTTACACACACATCAAAACACATCATAGATAAAATTGTCTTACAGTGAATAGAGTATCTCAGAATCACTCTATCTTGATACCATTGTTATCATGGAAAAAACTATTGTAGTGGGAAATACACTCCAGTTCTATATGTTGCGATTATTCAGTCTTCACTAAATGCTGCAAAGTGTCCTCCTTTTTGGTGTTGTGGAAATGGCCACCCTACCCTCGGTAGAACTCCAAGCTGCAAAAAAAGTTGAGGAGGGAGACAGAGGTCTCTGGCAGAGGCTTTTCAGCCAAAAAATCAGGCATTAAGTAACTTTTTCACAGCGTAATTGGTGATCACAAGCAATTATAGCAGACTAATTAAATTATTAATTAAATGATTCAATGATCATGACATTTTAAGTAAAAGTATCGGGATCGGCGATACTAGCCCTGTATTTACTTGGTATCGGATCGATACCAACATTCCCAGTATCGCCCACCCTTAGTTATTAGCGAGAGCGGTGCTTTTGCCCTCCAGCGTACTGCACATGTGCGGGATTACCGGACATAAACAATAACATGCAATGTGTCTATAGTTTTCCAGATACATTTATTATTATTATTATTATTATCATTTTTTATGGAATGTCCTTTGAAGTGGCCAAAACCCTTCCGAGATTTTTGTCCATCCCATTTCTCGGACACTATTCACCCGATGCTTCTCAAATTTCACATACTTGTTCTTTTCCACTAGAAGAGGTGCAGTGCAGTTTCATGGCTGAATTTCAATTTTCTGGATATTTTACACATTTTTGAAAAGTTTTTTTTTTTTTAAGAAGATTCAAAGTTAAGGCTCAAACTTAACCCCAGAGTAAGTAAAAACTCCCCAACAGAGGACAAAAATGCATTACTGGGTCTTAGAAGGATAAATAAAAGATGTCTTCTTCCTCCACCTGCAATAAGTAGAATACAAGTGTTTTCCTCCCTACCTTGTTTGGACCAGACAGTTTAACATCCTCCAAACTTTGCAGGTGTGAAACCTCCTCTGATCCAGAGTACATGGTTCATAAGAAGTAATGCAAAACTATTATCATGGGGAAAAAAAAGAAAAACCAATGGAAGATGGAATAAGTTGAAAATGAGCCAAATTTAAAAAAAAAGATCCATGGCCATCTACAAAGGGAGATGCTGCACACATAGATGATGATAAGACATCCTAGTCTGATCCCAGAATTGCAGTATGGAGGCAAAAGCAAATGTGTACAGTCTAACTAAAATAGACCTTGACTCTCAGGTGTGAAAATACCATAAGTTGCTCACATGCATGGTGATAACTGAGGTTGCTACACCTTTGCTCCAATCTTTTGTCTCAGGTGTGCAGAAAAGTGAAGAGGTGATTATAAAGGAAATGGTGAACCTTGTGAGAGACACCATCGGACCTGTGGCCGCCTTCAGGAAAGTGTTCTTTGTCCGAGCGCTGCCAAAGACGCGTTCCGGGAAGATTCCACGCTCCTCTTTAGCTAACCTCGTCAACGGCAAGCCCTACAAAGTATGGCCTGATACTGACTGAAATATGACTCATAACTCCCATTATCTTTGTAACATTCTCCTAGATAAAAGTACCAGTGGGAGATACCGTTAGAATTATTCTTTTTGTACTGTGTGCAAATATTTACTGAGCCAAGCTCATTTTCCAATACAGTATTTGAGTAATGTTGGTGTATTAGCAGGCCCTGCACTCATTAAACAGAGCTGAGGGCTCATTTGGGATTTTAATGCTTTATAAGTACTGACTCAGAGTTCTGCTGATCAGGTGCTACGAGTCCCAAGAGTGAGCAATATGTAACGGTTTCTTTGCACTGTTTCTCTGCAGATAACTCCAACGATCGAGGACCCTGAAGTGTTCAAAGACATTGAGAGAGAAGTAGAAAAGGCTTTGAGACATCGTGGAGCCTGAACTCAACAGTAGGACAACAGAGTGAACTGAGGTTGGACACATTGGTGCAACAAAGTCACTGCATCTTATAGTCGCGTCCAAGGATTTTTACTGTGCTACAAACACTAACATGATAGTTATTCTTTTTATCAACACTCCAGTGTTGCTTTTGTAATGCTAACATGTAATTATGTATGAAAAATGTTGATTTAAAATGTGACCAATTCTAGATTTTACCATGTATTTTTGTATGTGCTCTGGACATGAAGCGTCCTTCCAGGGGTTGCTGGAAATGTAGAATCACTTAATGAAGGTGACGTATAGCTGCTGTTTTTACAATTTTAAGGCTTTTGTTGTAAATATTTTCAATCATTAAATGTACGATAGTGAAGTCGACTTACTCACTGACAGTAGTTTTTTATTGACAATGAAAATTTGTTTGCTCACCACTTAGTTTTGACCAAAGTACAAGAAGTAATAAATAAAAAAAAAATGGACACAAAATAAAATGATTCATTGTTCGTGCAAATTGAAGATGTAGAAACAAACCAAAAGCGTAAGACTTTGTTTGAGTCATCCATCAGAAATAACTAAAAGACAGATAACAGGGCTGTACAGTAGGTTACCCTGGAAACTCCGACAGAAACAAAGAATTAACAGCTACACCAATGTAAGTCACAGCAAGCAACAGGTTTTTGTCATTAAAAGTCACCTCACTTCAACATGGTCATATACACTCTACGCACACGATGAGCGAAAGCAGTCTGTCTTTCAGTTATTTCCTCTGTTCTGTTAACATAGTGTCTGAGGGGTCAGGGAGAAGGCCAGCTTGGCTGAGTGTGTGTTTGTCCTTTGTGTTAACATATCGCCTGACAAAACATACAGTACAACAAGTGACAGGTACTACGAATGATGTCCTGCTTTTTGTTCTCTGAGAGGAAGTTTTGTGCAACTTCAGAGAGCAATGGTGTCTCTTGTTTTGTCCTTGGCTACTAAAGAGTCCATTGAGTTGATGCGGTTGTATCAAAGTGCTTGTCATGTCGTTCCCGCGTGTCGAAGATTCTTCTTCTGATGCTCCTTCTATGACAGCGAGTTCATAAGAAAGGATAATGAAGTTTGTTGGTGCCAGACGTGGGGCTCAGAGCATTTTTTTTGTGCACCACCAGAGGACAGATTTTCACACAACATCCAGAGTCTTTCCTCTCTCTGGCGCAACACAGGCTTATTATCATAATCATCTTCATCATCATCATCATCATAACACAATGAAAAAATAAAACCATATGTACAAAATGATCTAGGGAGCTGGGGTCATATGTAGATATTTAAAGAGCAGCATATATTAATCTATGGTCCACTAAATGAGGTGGCAGGGACATTTTTTTGCACAAACTCTGAATATCTTTTTATACATAGATGTGTGTATATATTAAAAAATGGCATATTTATATTAATTTACAGATAACCTACACATCTTTGTAGAAGAAATACACAGTACGTTATGCTTCGACAAGATACTGTACATGTAAAAGGTAGAAATGGTGACAACAGGGCAGCCTGCAGGACAGTTTAGCACCGGCGTCTGGTGCCCACATACTGGGGGGTGGAAGGAGGCCGAAGGGGGTCAGACAGGAGAGCAGGGCTTCTTGGCAGTGCGTGTCATCAGTCGTTTGTTCCTCGGCTGGTTGGCCGGTCCAGCAGCTCCTCCGGATAGTCTCCATTCAGAACTGCACCTGGAGGAAAACGGGTTGAGTAGGTTTTAACGGGGTTATAAGGTGCAGGCATTTGTGGATTGGTAGATATCCTGTCTGTCTGAGTTGAAGATAATGCAGGACTCTGCGTATGTATGCAGAGTCCTGTACATGAGCATGTGCTCAGCGGTCAGTGTGTGTTACAACCAGGTGTTTAATTCACTGATACCTATTGAACTGAACGTGCTCTGTAATGTCAGGTCTCAGCTCTCCCTCTGCCTCAAAAAACCCCCAAAACTCTATTTCTGTTTTTCAATTTCATCTCCTGATAAAAGAAAAAAAAAAACAAACAAACTATGAAGTTGAAAAAGTGCAATCCAAAGACACACCCAAATTGGCTACTTGACCTACTTTTCCAAGGTCATAGTGTCAAATGGAGACATGACCCCTTTGTTGGGCTGATATATGTTTGCTTGAAACAGCCTTGTGCAGTTATATCATCGGAGTACTTTCAAATATATATATGTATGTAATAAGTTTTACACAAAGACAGTTTAATCTAAATTATAGGGCAGTAACTTTCAACAGAATCTTACACTGTATTTGGCCGAGGAGTATTAAAAGTGTGCAGCACGTTATGTTTACATGTTGCATTGACCATACACTGTATTCCGACAATCTTAAATTGAACTGTATGAGGCATAGATTAGTATTCAGTGTATCTGCTGTAGTGCATTTGATCTTCTTCATGCAGCTTTGTAATGTGCAAATAAATAACTTATTGTTGCATGATAAAATTAAAAAGATCATAAACTTAAAAGTATTAATACCATCGTTAGATAACTATTCAGTCACACAGCCTACATGTTAACACCCCTCCATAAAAAAACAACAATAAAGGGCAATATAATGTAGATGCTCGTGAGATGAGATGACCATTGACCATCGGCTACACAAGGGCTCCCCTTCCTCACAAATTTAACCACTGAACACATTCAACCCTTAGCTTTCACTGAACTTTTCAGTCTTTTTGTTGCTGTGTGGGAGTAGTTATAAAAATACGCTGATGAAAGCATCAGAAACACAGCCTGCAGGCGGGTCCATGGGATGAGCAAATTCTTTGGAAAGACTAAATTATGGTTATGAAGATGCTACTCCTGTAAACTTTTCCCCACTGAATCGAAGCCCCTGTGCTCTGCTGCTTTTACTCTCCTTTATCTCCCCTCTTAGCTGTCCTTTTATTTATTTTCTTAACACCTCTCTCTTATACGATTCCCTGCAGTGCCTGTGTTAGATCTTTATTATCTGTATTCTCTGCCTCTAACCTCAGCACTTATTACTTTCTAGGGGCTGGTAATGATTAAAACAATGTTATATTCACTGCAGCCTTTCCACCCTGTGTGTCACTATGAAGAGTCTTGGTGTCAGAGGGATTAAAATGATCTTTACAGAGTGACTGGGTGTTTGTGGTGCAGCTCCTGTTTAGAGTGGGTCTTCTCTGGACCTGTGACAGTGAACAACGCTGCTCACATTATTTTGTGTACACATCATAGCTACCTCGAGTGCCCTGCATTTGTTGTGCATATCCATGGCACTTTATGTAACACTGTCTGCAAGGTACAGTTTTGTCTTCTATCATTTCTGAACATTTCTTAACAGTTCTTAATGAACTGGGAATTTTGTGTTTTTAATAACAAGAGACACTATAGGCAAAAAATATAGATTTTTCATGCAGTGGTCAATTTTGAGATTTGGGGCTAGTTTACTCCTTCAATATGTGTTCTTTCAAGCTGCTATAAAGAAAACATTGAAAATATACATTAGGATGTTTATTTTATTCCAGTTTGTTTACTTCCGGCAGTAAGTTTTTCCTGAATTTACCAAGAAGTTAGCATTCCAAACCGACATGTCATGTCCGGTATCGTTGTAAAGCTCTGAGTCTCCAACTCTATGGAAACCAAATAAGGGCATTTCCTTTCTATCAGTAACCAATCGTGAATGTTCAAAGGGGGTTTAACGCTAATGACGAAATCTCATTGGCTACAATACATATTTTAAAAGGCCATTTTCTCAAAATGAGTTTTTTTCCTCAAACTCTGAGCCATAAACCTCTATTTCAGTAGCACTTACATACACCAAACCTTCCAGTTTTACTCCTATCTGTATTCTAAAGACTTTTACACAGGGGTTTGTTCATATATCACTCATAACTTGAGTGATATATGAACATTTTATTCCTAAAAATATGGCGAAAATTGATTTTTTATGGCTGTTGACTGTATTTTCTGATTTATGGAGTGATAAAATAATATCAAAAATTCCCTCTGTAAAAGCCTTTGACTCTAATATGTCAAAAAAATCAAACAAGAATTTAGAATCTGGCTTCATCCAGTGTTCAGATTTCTGTTCTGGAAAGTTATACAAATGTCCATATATTTCATGAGATAATGCCTCATTGGCATACTAGGGAAGATTCACCGTAATATATATTAAATATATCTTTTACCCAGTTCACCTGGGGTGTGTTGCCTTAAGGTATTTGACTATGACCAAGTGTGAAGCTCTCAGTTCCTCCTTTAGTTGATAATTTGCTATATGTGTATAATTTTATTTATTTCATTAAATCAGCTGGCACAAATGAAAAACAAAGCTAAAGAGAGAGTGCTGTAGTGTGGACCAATGAAATACCATTATGAGTTAATCGGCCTTGTGAAAAAATTCCGTACACAGATGCCGTTCAGGCAGGACACTTTGAGATACCGATGCTTCTTATTTTTTCCTCATTTTTTCCAGCAGCACTAAAGTACAGGCAAGTTCTTATGTTCGCATTTCAAAATGGTTTCTTCTACTGTGTTAAAAGTTATTTTTAGAAATGCAATTCCTTTTATCTGCAGCTTGTCATGTGGGTCTCATGTCTGAATAAACACAAGGTTCGATTTTCTAAAAATAATCCATCAGTGATATTACAAGGTCAAAACTACCACTGTTATTGACTATCTCTCACAGTCCTTTGACTCTTTCTCTCTCTGTGTATGAGGGCAGCAGGGTTAGGTATAGTATACATGTAAAGATTTCCTTTGATCCATCGTGTTGTACTATGCATTGTAGATCAATATTAAGATGCTAAATTAACTACAGGATTGTAGGTGGAGACACAAATATGGCTGTTGATGCAGCAGTTTTTATATATATACCTGACTACTGACAATGACATGTTCACTGGTATTACGAGTAAAGCCTTTATAGTAAAGGTGAGAAAAGAGCAGTTTATTGGATTTTCCTTTCAGTCATGGGTATTAAACAATAAAAAGGGCTTGATTTTTTGCTTTGAATTTTAATGCACACATTTCTTTGTTATCTTTTTCATTTGTTTTATATTTTTAATAACTGGTTCTTTTAAAAA
>JAPQRQ010000005.1:17479398-17511787 GCA_037367365.1 Apogon talboti | reverse complement strand
CAGATTTAATTTATTATTAAGGAAGCATGGGCTATGTGTTCTGTTATATAGATGAGAGGAGGGAGTGGGATTATATACGTTTTCTTCTTCCTACTCCTTTTCGATCAATACTTAATTTGTTATTATTAATGTACATGGAAATTTCCATAATGTATTGATCACTTTTATTTATCAATTTGTGTGCCCTGAACAGTGTGCTATTGGTTCCTTGTACGTAAAAAAAAAAAATTCTTTTCTTCTGCTCGAAACAAACACTAAACCAACCAACCGATGGACACAGTGATATTTCAGCAGTGAAATGAGTTTTATTGGATGAACAAAAAATGTGCAATATCCATCAAAACAAAATTAGACAGGTGCATAAATTTGGGCACAGAAAAATGACATCAATATTTAGTAGAGCCTCCTTTGGCTAAACTAACAGCCACTAGGTGCTTCCTATAGCCTCTAATGAGTGTCTGGATTCTGGATGAAGGTATTTTGAACCATTCCTCTTTACAAAACATCTCCAGTTCAGTTAAATTTGATGGTTGCTGATTTTTTGCATCCTATTTTTCACATCTGATTTAATTTCATACAACTTAACATTGCTACACTAAAAATCTTTGTCTGGACAACACCCCAGTACTCAGCTTTTATTAGAAGATGAATGGCATGGCACTGGGAGTAGATTATTATGCAGTTTTAGAGGGGTGCCTAAACTTTTTCATACCACTGTAAAGCTTATGTTCACCATATAGGGCTATGTTTATGGTGTGGCCAACCAACAGCGAGGAGTTACAGTGGAAAATCAAGATATATTTTGACCCATTTAGTGCTGTGTGAAAAACTTAAGCTGCAATGCAACAAAATGAAACAAGTGAAAACAAACTATGGAACTGGATTCAGTTTTCTTAAGCTACCAATACTGTGCAAATGTCTAATTTATTAAAACATGCAAATATAATGCAAGGTGATATAGAATAAACAGAAAACACTGTTAATTATAGTACGTTTCAGGGTGTGTATCCTGTAATCTGCTGAATGTATTCTAAAAGTGGCCCTCATTGCTAATACTAACGCATGCTGTGGCTGTAACTGCAGTACCTGAGTGTTTTGGTTGGGGATCTGGAGGAGCAGTGCCAGGCTGCTGTAGTCAAAGTTGTCATCCAGGGCCACCAGGGCTCCATGCACACCGCTCTCCAGCAGGATGTTGGCATAGTCCCTCAGGCCTATGCTCTGAACCCAACGGATGACCCGCTCATTACTCCACACCAGCACATCTGGAGACACATTATGAATGCGTCAGATCAGGACTGTCTTAACTTATACGTGTTTTAAAGTGATTATGTCTTTTCTGTTGTACCTCTCATTTCATGCTGGCTATGCTCTCTTCGTCTCTCCAGTTCCTTCCTGTCGTAGTTAAGCTTCTTCAGACACATGATTCCATATTGTAAACTTGTTCTGATGTCAGAAAATGACACACATTCAGTCATATGAGGAGAAAACATTTACCACCAATCCAGCACCATAAATAACATCCACTTTCATTTGAATTTCAACTCCTGAACAATCAATAACTTGTGCCAGTATTCATTTCAGTGTCTCTAAAATCCACAATTGCCCCGACTGAAGTGTCGTCAAATACCTGTGGAAACTGTCCACCATTTTAAGGTGCACCCTCAGGTCCTTCTTGGTGAGGTGGTCCAGCATGCGGGCGTCCACCAGGCACTCCATGAAGTAGCTGCGGTACTGAGGTAGTCCTAGACTGGGCAGCCACTCATTCCCTATCCACTCATGGTTCATGTCGCCATAAGCTAGAGTCTGAGAAAAGTCACCAGCTGTCAGTGCACTGTTACAAACTCACATTCCACCACAGGAGAAGACACTGGCAGAGCAGCTAATCTATTATAAATAACCTTTACTGGAAATGAAAATGATGTTTCTTTTTACCTGTGCCCAGCTCCCTTCTTCAGACTCTGACTTCTGAATCAAAGACAAGAAAAGGAAAACTCGTGTTACCAAATAATTGGAATCAGAATGAATAACAGGATAGCTGTTTCTGTTTTAAATCAAATCCTACATTTGCTTCAAAAAAGCCTCTTAAAGTAACATATTGCAAATATTTTTTTAAAAATATGAATATAGAACTAAGACCAAAAGTCTTGAACATTTATTACCTGTTTTACATGATGAAAACACTCTTTACTACAGTGTCAGAAACATACACCCACATCTGTTATCTAAATATCATTGTTGACTGAACCTATACGTGTATTTTAATTTGTTTGGATTGGAATGGTTTGAAACTAGTATCTTCAGATGACAGTATATTGATTTATGATCTGGAAGAAGCCGATTGCAAAATGCAATCCAATGATGTTTATATTTTAGATATATTGTGAGTTTTGTACAGTGTTTCAGCAGTACAATATGAATGTGTGGCTCTAATAATTAGCCATTAGCTTCACTATGTTGTTAAACTGACTCAAATTAACCCTGGAAAAACCAAGACCACTACCTGTGGCTAAAAATATCTGGATTTATGGTTTAATTAAAACTAATTATTGAACCACTGATTTTACCTGTATGCTTTGATAAGTAATATAAAGGGTATTTTCTCAACTTTTCAGTAGTGAGACATGTTTTATTTTGACATTCAGTGGCTCTGTAATGTGTTAAACTCTCATTCAGTCATTATTATTTATCCAGTAAAAGGCTGTAACAACATTTATGCATGACTTTTTTTTTTTATATAAGAACTTCCTAAAAGTTCTGTTGGGTTCACATTAAAAAAAAGAACAATTATTGAGTTATAGGAGAGTCAGGAAGCCGTACATGGTTTGTATTCCATCAAAAGCCTGTGCATCCACCTAAAGTCCTGATTATAATAATTCTGACAGGGGCGCTCACAGACCAGGAAAGAGGTTAATAGATGCGTGCCTTCTCTATCACTCACCTCCCATCCATTCTAACACTCCATTCTCACACACAGACACGACTCACAGGGGTAGAAAAGGGTGGTCAAGGACAGAAGGGGACTGACCGTTTTGGAAGGGGCTGCCAGGGTCTCCATCTCCTCATGGGTCACCCACACATTGCCTGACGGCTATAAGGGGCAAAGCCCAAGAGACAGAGCAGCAGCGGGGTTGGTAGTAGAGGTCCGGTAGGAGGGGCAAGCAGTGTTAAAGAAGAAGAGCAGCACCACTGTAAGCCAATAGTGTTATAGCATCACAGTCAGATGATGAAGTGGCCCCACACCCACCAGGGGTCAGAGGGCATATGCAGAGGACAAAAACACAAACACAGTACAGCACAGTACATCCCAACGTTGGCAGACAAGACAGGAACACACAACAAGACAAACTCCATACATTAGTACCATTAACACAGAGACACAGAAACCCTGCATTACTTTTTTTGGTCCTTTTTTTTTCTTTTTGTTTTTTACCAGCAGAGAAGTGGTTCTGTTAAACACAAAAATGTCAAATTTTTTTCTGTAGTGTTATCTAGCCATGCAGAACTTTTGGTTTCATCTGCTGAGATTTTCAAATCTACATAACAGTTCTAAGGTTGACAACTGTTCCTTCACTCATTACACTTTTGATGATTTAGTTAAATTCAGAACTAAAAAGATGGACGATTCAATGAGCCGGAATGAGAGCAGTGTAAATACATCTAAAATGATATCAACTATGTAAATATAACTTCAAATATCAAGGTTGCAATAGTATTTTATCTGAAATTTCCTGATAAATACCTCCAAAACTGTCTGAATGGCTACTAAACATTACAAGTAACTGAGAACATTGATGAGCATTTGAATGCGTGTTGCACCATTCTCTGTTGTGTCACTGTAACAGCAGTGATAGGTCTGCAGCCACACTGTTGAACTCAACTGCAGCTGCAAACCACTCCTCCACTGCACGGCTGTGGTCAACAAAGATGGGATCTGGTGGTAATAACTGAGGGAAAATAGCAAATGCTTTCCCCTCTCATCATTTTCTGCTTGACGTACGCCTCCCGCTATATTTACAAGGTCAATTAACCTCCTCTGTTAAGTTCGTCAGCCTTTTTAAGTGACAACGGAGCCAGTCGCAGTGGGGGGAGTTTGTGATTGGACACATGGCGTTGCATGCTCTGTAATCAAAGTTTCATGAGGCGTGGAACTGGAGCTAAAAGGCAGAAGAGAGGAGAGGTGAAGGGCTGAACGAACGTAAAACAGTCCTCGCAGGGTTTTTTCCAGAAAAGTATTAGAAAAGTACAAAAGTTAGTGCTGCATGCGTAGTTTTATTGTGCAGAGACAACAGAACTAACTAAAAGAATATCTCAGTAGGGTTAATAAAACACTGCTCATGTCTGTATGACATATGGCCTGCATTGTCTGTGTGTATCTACCGAGAGTGCAAAGCATATTCGTCCTCGCTTTGTACTGAACAGTCACCATCATTAAAGAACACCACAGTCCTCAGAGGCCATATGCTATGATTATGACAGCAGGGAGCTGTGAAAGCGACTGCAGTGTGGAATGGTCCATGGTGAGTTCAACTGTAGCACAACCCAGCACAGTGTTTAATCTCCAATCCATCACTGTAATATTCCATTTAAAATCAGGCCGATGTAAAATACACTATGGACAAATGTGCTGTGAGTGGGTGTGATTATTTCATAGCATCTCTGCTGATAATTTTCTCATTGTCACCTACCTACACATGCATCAATCATGTGAGGATGTGTTGTGCATGTAAGCAGACAGGAGTTTTAGCCATACAAATGTCTACAGAGGTAGAGCTGTTCTGATTGTTTTTTGTTAACCAGAACCAGTTTTTCCAACTCAGTGATGTTAGAATGAAAAAAAACAAACACAATACAAGTTATAGAAAGTTTTGTTAACTTAATAATAAATCTAACCACATCAGACTGTGACTAATGTCCTTTTTATTTACATCTTGTGGACCTCATTTATTTACTCCCCTACAGAAGCTCTGTCTCTAGCTAACATCTACACAACTAAAATTCCCATCTGCATGTATGTCCCTACGCTTTTGTATAACTCACGGTTCTGGAGGTGGGCGGGGCCGAGGGGCTGGTGAGGGAAACCATTTCCTGAATGGCCAGTCGAAGTTTGAGCCTGTGCAGAGGGTTACTGATCCCGATTTCCCTCTGGATCTCGGTGTCAGACAACGCTGACATGATGGCTCCACTCTTCACATTTGCACGACACGCAGCCACGTACCAGGCTGGCATTCCCAACCACAGCTTTATCAAACAGAGAAGACGGGACACTTTGTAATATCTGACCACATGTATCAGTTTAGCGGCCATTTATTTACGTGCTTTCCATTCTGAACATCACAGTCATTACTTATTTGATTAAAATCGGTAAACTGAAAAAACGACATGTTACTAGTCAAAGCAAGGTCTATGCATGCTGTCTCATAGTACTTTTTAAAGAATGCAATGTGGCAGAAAACACTGAATCATTGTCCACTAAAAGGACTGTCTATTTTTTCCTGTTGAAACTGGTCATCTGCAGTATTGCCTGAATTGAGAAATGAAAAATGAAAAAAAATATCAATAGCAAAGTGCTAATAATCACACTGGACTTGCTGGATTATTTACTGACTGTAGCTCTTCCACTAAACATTAGGGGGCAGTAGTGATTTTATGTCGTTTCTACTGTGTATTGCAATGTGAGTTATTGTAAAGGTAGTGGTCACAGAAAATGATTCACTGCAATGATTCATCAGAATTTGACTATTTTTTTTTCTAATAATGGACTTGAGAAAAACAGCAGTGCTAACTATAACAAATAATAAAAACTGTGTATCATTATATTCATTATGTAGTCAGATCAGCGCAAAAAATTATAAATACTATTCATCTCTTTAAAAGAACACATTACATTTATGCATGTTTCTGTATGTAGTGAATAAATAGTAAACTCTTTTCTAAGAGCATGAAGACAAAAAAAAACATTGAAGAATATGTGAAAAAGGTGCCTCCTCACCTCCAGCCAGGCTACAACAGTGGGGCCGTCCCACTGGGCGAAAGGTAAACCTTTTCTCCTGGCCTCCTCCAATAGCTCGTGTCTGAGGGTGGAAACAGAGGACGTCTTGAGTTAACACATGCACTCATACATTATAATACACATCTATTTGCTCCCTCTGATATAAAATCACATCACTTTCTCACCACTGCATACTGTTTTTTTTTTTTTTTTTTATCAAATCACTGCAATAACAGTGCTGTGCTGCTGTGAGTCTGTGTGTATGCACAGGGCTGTGTGTCTATAGTACATGAGCTATAGAAGAGAGTACTCATACACATTTTATCTCCGAGTCCAGACTGTACACCACAGTGTTGAAAAGGGCAACGGTTTATCATTCATCTTTGTGTTGCCAAAGAGCAGAGCAGACAACTATAGCTACACTCAAGAGACACACACATACAGACAGACAGGCTTTGTATTATTAAACCTATGAAGCATTCACTGCCTACATTCATTCCAAATCCTTAATCCCAATGTTAACATTTTCCCTGTCCTACACCTGCACTAATCCTACTCTTAAATCTTCCTCTAGTAAAAATAACAGCCACACATTTTTGTCAAGTCAGTGAATCATAACTACTGAAGGCACCTGCATTTGTTTGATAATTTATGCACACATATATTGCACATTCATCAAATACATATCCTTCATCCTATTGTTATGATTCAATCTATTTATCATATATTTTTATTCTCTCCTATTATTATTAATTCAGCTATAAAACAGTGTCTATCATTCTCCAGAACCAAATTACTGTGTAGATGACTACAGTTAAACTTTGGTTTGGTTAAACTTTTGGTTGGTTAAACTTTTACAAACTTTTGATTTATTTCAGATATTTGGTTACTTCTGCACTATGTGTTCTCCAAGTGCAAATGGAACATCATGCTCATACAAATGCACCTGCAGAGTACAGAACCTGCTCAGTGGAGCTGGACACTACAGTGCTAATCTAAGCATGCTTGCTCGTCCACTCAGAATTTATTGTGCTGAGGAAGATTGTTTTCATACTGATACTTTTGTTGATGTGGTTTGCAAATAATGCAGCTGGGTATTTTTAAGTGGAACTTTCCTTCACATTTTAGGCCTGTGCCTCGTGGTTTTGTTTAGCAGGTGTTGAAGGGTAACCTAAGAGGGCTGAATGCAATTTTGGTTTGCCTGTGAAATCTGCACTGAGTGCCAGTGCCGACCCACTCAGCGCCTTGTAAATTGCACCTTATCGACAAGGAGCGGCGAATAGATGCTCTTGGTCTGTCATGCACAGAGCTATTTGTATTGTACCAAATCCTCCCACACTCAGCGAGACATGATAAACAGCCTAAAAAAGCCTGACAAACAGGGGACTGAGCAACACTCATACATGCACCCACTCAAAAAACAATGCAGTTCTTATTCTATTTTGTGAACACATTTCATAACGTAAAAATCTCAGAATCAACAACCCATTCCCTGAGTGTGTTGTTAAAGAACTTGACAAATGGAAAGAGTGGGTTCAGTAATAAACATGATACATGTAGCAATCTCAACACTGAAGGCCTCAGTACAGTGAAAGGGCACTTTAACACAGCATATATGGTATACACAAGCCTACAGGTGACAGAGGAAATGTGTTCATCCAAACACAACCAGGTACATTCACCGTCTCATCTATCCAGTACATGGGGATAGCTCATGTTTTATGTTCAGGTCAGGCCTAATGTCTAATGCATGGAGAAATACATCCACTGAACATATCTGGGGAAAGGGAAGTAAGGAAACAGTTATGACAAACCATATAAACAAAAAGAACATCTGACATTCCCATAACCAGATATTGCAGCTGGTTATTTCACACAAATAGATTGACACATAAAAAGGAGAGGAAGACATTCCGGGTATAAAAATTGGGCCCCAGTTTAGCGGCGGCACATTCTCTGTCCAGCCAAGGATGCAGCTGCCATTGAACTGTAAAAGGGGGGAAGAAACGTCTTCAGATGGTAAATGAAAAAGAAAGAAAGCAATGGTATTGTTAACAGCCATGAGGGATAGAGAGATAAATAGATAAGAGACGTCAGCGCTGGCACTGGTTTATCGGGAGAGGACGGATGGAGGACAGACAGGAGAGATGGCACACAGGGTATATGGTTGAGACAATGGTAATATCCAGGAGGTCAGTTATACATCCTCACAACTTACCCGCTTTGTTAGAGTCAGAGGATGATGAGAGGGAGAGGAAGGGTAAGAGAGGAGAGAGTTAGTGAGCAGAGAAGAAAGAAAGAAAGAGAAAGAGAGAGAGAGAGAGAGAGAGAGAGAAAGAGAGAGAGAAAGAGAGAGAGAGAGAGAGAGCGACGGGGAGACAAAAGTACACAAATGTTAATGAGTAAATAGGCAATTAACGATAAGGCTCTAAACAAAAACCCATGCACGCTCACACCCGCTCATATGTATTACACAATGGAGGACAACCGTTTACAGGAGCATCTGTAGACCAGTCAAAAAATGTTGTCTTCTACAATGCAGTCCTGACCACATCTCGTGCAGCAGAGAAAATGAGAAATGCACTGAAACACAGCAAGACCTCCTCCATGGCCTTACATTCAAATGCTCAGTTACATTCAGATACTTGTTACCTCTTGAAGAAAAAAGAAATAAAAAACAACCAAAAACACACCAACAATGAGACCACAGCGGTACTGATCAATCAAGATGCTGAAATGGAAATAGTGCAGGCAGCTTAATGGCATGCAGAGTGGAGGAGGCACCAAGATGCAAGGTGGTGGTGTGGCCTTAATCCTGGACACTGCTATGAAGAAGTCAGTGCAGTGGAAGAATAACAAAACATTTGTCAACATACAACGAACAATACTCTCTATTGACCGACTACATGGGAGGCAAAGTTATTCATCATGACAACTCAATGTGCACTTCGAGCAAATGACATTCATCATTTGGCACTGGGGCATGACAGATGCACGCACACACACATCCATTCTGCAAACAGTCCTGCTGAAAAAATTGATTTGCAAAGGGGTTCCTCTTTCCTGGAGGGCAGAACACACCCAACCTGAACTGAGCGTAATCCATGGGTGGTGTGATAGGAATGCCATCTGTAGCTTCCAAATTGCTCAAGTAGCTCTTTGAGATTAATTGCCAGTGCAGCTTAGATCAATAGGATGACTTGGGCTCTGTCTCTGAATACAGTGAGGCTAATCTCTGCTCCTGGATACTGATCCAGCCTCTGCTGCATATTGATCCTGGTCTCATGGTGGGATATGGCATGACATATATTACAGTACAGTCATACTTCAATAAAGGGAAGGAGATACAGGTAAATATTGGAGGAAGAGACCGGTTTATATGTCAAAGGCCAGATTAGACTTCCTATTGTCAGGCCTACAACATTAATATATATATAGGTTTAAACACAAGTGTCCTTGAAATTACTATGGCCATGTGTAGTAGTAGAGAAATTTCATTCACACAGGCCTTGTCTATCAATTTGTGACTATTGGTATGAGGTGCTATAATACTGTAGTGAGAGCTTACTTCTTTTTCAACCTGCGATCCTTCTCAGCCTGAGTTCCCAACTTGCCCACTCCCATGTCTTGGCCCACCATGTCTGGGTCCATCATGGTTGCTGAGAGAGGAGAAAAATACACCATACTATGAACTCTTCATACAGACTAATTATAAACATATACACACTTTTACCAAGTACATTTTTGGGGTTTTGCCCATTAACTATAGGTTATAAATTAATAAATAAATGGAAATCTGGATCTGCTATGGGGTCATTGAATGAAACTATCAAAGAGCGGTCAGAACTGTTTTTGCCAAAACTACAGATAAAAAAATTTCATGTATGGGAAAGAGGAAATCTTACTCACAAACAAGGTAATATATGGAAGTTTTATTCACATTTACTGAAATATAATATAAGGACAAAAATATTTGCACACATCACAGGTACAGCTGTAGGACTTTCCATTTCCACTGATTTGAAATATTTAATTATTATAATAAATCAATCTTTTTTATAAATTCAAAGGCTGATTTTTCTGCCTGGGATTAAAAAAAACAGACTGTTACCTGTTGTTTAAGATGATTATTTAGGGTCACAAAATGAAAATATTTGAGAAATTCTAATGATTATAATGAACAAAAATCAACACAACATTAAATAAAAATTATGTAAACCATTTTGTAAGTACAAATGACCCAAAAGACAAAACAAACATTTACAGCAATAAATATTACATTATAAAATTATGATATTTATCATTATCGCTTTGTAGCCCAGCCCTATGTTCAGTAATGAAACACTTGAATTCAATGTGTCCCAACACTTTTTTCCATATAGTGCATATTATTATCATTATGGTCCAGTGAACTAGATGTGAGTAATGTTTTATGTTTTAATATGTAACCACAGAAAAAGTAATTACCTTGAATAAAACTACAGATTTCTCTAAATGTGAACATTGTTGGAAACACGTGATATAATGTAAGTACAAAGCTAGACATTTTAATCTACTAATGTTATCAGGTCTGATTTTAAGGGGTGTTTTTGGTTGTACAAACTGAATAATGTATTTTATTGATCAAATATTAATGTACTGAGGTTTCAGTATCATGTTTGGTCACCCACCTCTTGTGTGCAACACAAAGAACAATCTTTAAAGGTCTCATTTTATGTTCTTTTTGTCTTGTTTGTATTATTAATATATTACTTTGTCATTTACTGTTTTTATGAGTAGAATGGGATGGGGGTGAGTAAGAGCCCACTACTGAGTATGTGCCCCTTTGTGTCTATTATTTTAATTCTGGTAGTTTCTTGTTTTGCAAAAATGTGTTCTTTCATTTCTAGTCCTACGTTTCCATTTTTTTTTTTTTTTAAATTAAACATATCACTTTCATCACTCTTCTCTCAGACCTCACGTGGACCGTTCCAAGCGGTACGTACCTTGCGGATCGACCATGACCTGTCGATGTGCCAGATGTGCCAGTCGGCCTTTCTCCTTCTTGCCAAACAGCCGTCCGATGGAGGATTTGATGCCTTTCTTCTTTGGCTGCTTGTGCAGAGAGTCTTGGCTACTTGCTACACTACTCAGGGCGCTGGCCTCAGCCTCCAGAGAGGCCACGATCCTGAGGACAAAACACCCACAGACAGTCAGCGATAAGATGGAGGGCTGAGGAAGTTCTGAAATGGTCAGCAGCAGGTTCTGCAAGGACACAGCTTAAAGAAAACCTTATCTAGTGTAGAGGAATCTAATTATATCCAAAACAGATGAGTAATTCTTTTGCAACTGCCTACTAATTTGACTTTAAAAGGTACTCAGGTTTTCTTTGAGAAACAAATATGACTCAGGGCTAAATTGGGAGCTTTTAATCAGACAGTAAACCGTCTTACGTTAAAGCCAGAACAGGCAGAGCTGAGATGAAAGCAAAATCTAAAGGTATCCAGTACATCAAACTTACAACACAACAACACCATCTGCACCTGAGATACAAAGGCGGAAACATAAAAATCCCCTTCCTGCGTTTGGTAAAACTTAATCAACCAAACAATTCCAACAACATAAAGGTTTGTACAGCTGACTCTTACCCTCGTGCATCATTGTGCGAGGAGGCTGGCAGTGTGTGTGTCATTCTGACGGTGCGTGGAGTGGGAGGGGGCGATGTCTCACACTTGATGGTGGCCTTGTCCTCCCGGCCGTCCTCTTCCACCGCCGCTATCTGAGGAAAAACATTAAGTATGACCTGTCAGCTCGACAGAGTCTCCTTTTTGTCTGGGCAAACCAGCAACCAAACTTAATCACAGGGTTTATTGGAATTTATGGTTCACAATCTGTGAACCATGCTGTGTGGAAATATATAGTACCTTTCTCCTGTGTTTCCTCAGATCACTGGGCTTTTAAGTGGAGACAAGAAAAGAAAATCATCAATATCCATGTGCTAAAGAAGAGACACAGACATTAACAGCTGCATGTCGGCAGCAAATGTAAGACTATTGACTCAGTCATACAAATATTATAAACCATTAGATAAGTATGAACCTTTTCCCAATACCACATCAACATTTCTTGGGTCGATGCTGAAGAAATGAGTGGTAAGCAACTTATTTTCCAGATCAATAAAATCAAAGCTTATTCCTTTCGAAGTCCTAGATGTAGTAGCCTTCTATTCCTCTCATTCCTCCCAGATTGTGGAGGCGTACATGAATATTTTTAGCATTGTAGTGCTTTAAAAAAAATCTCCTTGATGGACACAGCTGCCCTGTTTAAGCCTTAGGTCCACGCTGTGCGAGTTAGAGTGGAAGAGGGCGATGAAACACATTATTGGCTATTCCGAGAGCGACTGCAAGACTTTGACACCTGGGCCGCATGATGACAGCTGACAGAGCAAGACAGTTTCTGTCACGATTTCTCAGTGCGCTAATGTAATTCAGAGGGTCTTCAAAAATTTATGTCCTTTCCTGCAACAGAGTGTAATATGCAAAGATACTGTTTAAAAGCCTGACAGAATGGCTGCCTCACACTTCTACACTTCGTTTTCTTGGGGGAGTGAGAACTTAGCAAAACATATTTTTTCTCTACTTATGGAGTGGCACAGTCTTCAGAAATAAAAATTAAATACAGAAATATACACCACAATAGGTTAAATGTCCTTTCATCTATTTAACCACTGCAACACTTGTCTGTGTAAAGTAAAATCTGGTATCGTGGTATCAAATTAAAGAAATGTGATCCAATTAAAAACAGCTGCACTACAGCTCTGAGCAACTACATTTATAATAATAATAATAATAATAATAATAATAATAATAATAATAATAATAATAATAATAATAATAATGATAATACCAGTGTCATGACCCCCATACGTTCCATGTCCCGGGCAGGACTTCGAGGGTCCAGTTTGGGGGTGGAATGTCCGCTGGGTGGGGAGGAGGAGGCCAAAGAGGAGGCGGTGGCGGAGGCAGTGATGGAGGCTCCGTGGTGGTGCATCCGTGCCAGGTTGAGGCCCTCGAGGCTCACACTGGCCACTCGGTTCTCAATCTCCTCCGCCCTCAGCTCCGTGGACTCCTTCTCCTCTTGTATCAGCCTGGGTGGAGCAGAAGGTTAATGATGTCAGGAAATGTCTCCAGCAGGTTATGCTTTTTCATGTCATTCCTTCATCTATGCTAATAATCCTTTTGCATTAAATTTACACTTTGTCTAAAGTAAAAACTACAGAAAAAATATTCATAAAAACCTCGATTACTCAAAAGCCAAACCACACCAGTATCAGGAACAGTATTTAGTCTTATCTTTGGAGTCTATTGGAATAATTACTTAGAGATTTACATAATCATTCCCATTAAATATGTACAGTATGAGGCAAACTCATTTATGGCAGAAGTGAGAAGATAAAAGGACTAAATGTCAGGTCATTAGATTTAACCATACTGAGGGTCTAACTTTGTAATTAGCTGAAAGCTGAACTCCAGGGATTCATGATCACTATCTGCCATCAGATTTGACTGAACTCTTGGTGAAGAAATATAACACTGTGTCTGTTGGTGGAGATGTAAATGAGAAAAGACCAAAAGGCACATTAATAATCCTTGAAATAAAGAATTAAGTGAGCCCCAGGTTATGAATACTTATCAGGACCAGATAATTACAGCATTAAACACCAGATCATATTTCCTGAAACATTTGAGGCATACAACAATGCTATTTTCATAGCCGGGGAGGGCAATCTGCTGTACAGCGACAACCTGAATGCAACGTGTTTACTTTCAAGAAAACCAAATTGTGGTCAAGTCAGAGACTTTTTAGTCATCAACATAAAGGCAGCAGGGGACTGAGGCTCGGCTATCTGGAACAAATACAGCGGATTAAAGACACAATAAGGAAAGCAAATCAATATGTCTGGAAATCTGACCTTTTATAATAAAATGTATACCGCTGAGTGTGTGTTAGGTACCGAATTTCTTTGTTGATTGCGTCCAGCTGCTCCTGCAACATCATGGCCAGAGTCTGTGCGTCAGAGTGACCGCTTGGTGAGAGCAGGTCCATGGAGCTAAACAGCGTTTCCCTGTCATCGTCATCGATATCAGACATTTCTGTGTCGCTTTCAAAATGGTGGCCTCCCAGGACCCCGAGCTGCTGCGATCGCCATTCGTGCTCCCCCAGTGATTTAGCCTGCACAGAAAGACAGACACAGAACAACAGGCTAGAACAGCATTCAACAACACTTTAATATTTAAACAATTGAACAGAAATAAAGGCACAGCGTGGAGGCTCTGTCCCTACGGGGTCTCACATTCAAAACAATAACAAAGAAGGTGTGAAGCTGCATGAGAAATTCAGGATAAAGTAACGCAGGGAGAAACTGTGTTTGCAGAGGTTTAATTCATATTGTACATTCAATTTGTCATTTTATCCTTCATCACATTAGAAGTGTCTTCACCTTAAAATTTGACTGACAACAGGCAATAATGGTAGAAACAGCTGGAGTTGAACTATAGACACTATAAGTCTCAAGAGGGATGTAATCTACCTTTGGAACAGTTGACTTATTTAGAGGCAAATACCTGTTAAGCAAGAACAGTTTTTCAGCCACCAATTTTCTTTTCACAGAGGCCAAAGTACAAATATAGGACAGAGCAAACCTTAGTTTCACGCAGCCCCATTCGACCTCTCCTCGGTCGGCGGATGACTTTGGCGGAACGGTAGTGGTCCGACTGGGTTTCGGCCAGAGATCCCAGCGAGAATCTGAGCTCAGCTGATGTGTCCAGATGAGATCTGTGAAATAACTGTGATCAGCGACACTCAAAACAGCCTGTTGTGTACGGCAACACAAAACCATCCTGAGGATCTCGTGTATTGAAGATGAATGACATTTGAACCCATTTAAACTCTTCTGTCACACAAATCCTAAACACGGATTTAATCTAAGCTGTGAAGGAGATTATAAACAAATGAGATACAACAAAAATGTTACGGTAATATTCAGTTTTGCAGACTCTAAACCAATCAAGTAGTGTGTCTGGGTCCCTCAAGCGTACCTAATAGTCACAGTGTGAAACATACTTGAAGGATCAGAGCTTGTTATGCATGCTTCTATGACTGCAAATTGTTTGTCTATAGAGGATCTTAAATCTGCTTCTGTCAACATATCATTGTAATATTAGAACTTGAGGCAGCAGCATGAAAAGGGAAGCCAGAGAATATCCAAGAATAGACACAAGAGTACAGTGATACCAGTGTTTCTAAGAATAGCTCAGATTGTTTCATCAGTGACAGATTAAATAACACCATGGTGCTGGAGAGAGAGAGTGTATCCATATTCCTGCATTTCTGAGTCACTCTTGTAAATATCTACTGGACCTTATCATCCAGTAATAAAATGATATTGATGTATCCTTGTTTTAAGCTGAATTAATTCATTTGAGACACAATTAGGTCTTGATTCAACCGTTTCATTCTAAAACAGTTTAATCTACATCCTACTGTCTTAATCTATGTACTGAAAAGTCAACGCTTCAGTTGTCTGTGTGCGCCAGAATGCCGCTGAACTGAATCTAAGTATTGTTTAAACCCATTTCAGAGAGGCGCCAGACTGGCAAACTCCATCATCAGAAAGGACAACAGTTTATTTATTATTACTGTACTTTACTTATTATTATTAAAAAACAGAATATGATTTTATGTTCTTTATAATTGATGATAACAGGATTGTTTACTGGAGATGGAGCAGATAATAAAACACTATAATGTTCTGTGTGTTTGACCCTGTCTAAGAGATCCTTTCTTTTTAAATGTATTTATTTGTGTTTTTCACTTGTTTTTTATTTATATATGGAGGTGTAAAACTAAATTACAGAATCTATCTATATGTCTCTATAGGCAAATGTTTTTCAGCTGTGTTAAAACATACTACTATGTTAAAACTACAGTTGCCCATAAAGTTGGAATACTTTTGTTTCCAGACACATTCTGCTTTTTATTCTTATTTATGCATATCAATAATCACATTTGACTAGATGCAATGATTCCATATTGAGTCCCAGTTATACTTTATCAAGAGTAAATCACATTGTCACAATCATTTCATGAGAACAGGTAAAAATATTTTATTCCAACTTAATGGGTAACGGTGTGCTTGAAAGAATTTCAAGATTGGGTCTCAGAAGCTTTGTGGTGGAAATGAGTTGCAAAACCCATATGTAAAGTACATGCATTACACACACATACATGGAGGATGGGTTCCACCTACCGTGAGAGGGTGGGTTCTGTGAGGGAGCCTGCCCTCAATCTGAATTGGTCCAGCTCTGATCTCAGTTTCTCAATCTCCTCTGCCAACTGTGTCTGAACAAAACAATATGACAGTATGTCAAGGCTGCTGTGATGTTACACACTGAATATATACACCGTACTCATACTGGAGAGAGTAAATACAGTGGCAATGACACTGACACAGGATACTGGGGCTGAATTACAGAATACTAATAGTCAAAATGAGAGTGCTTTACATACTGCTAATGAAAGCCATCTCATTAACATGCCCCAAGCGGGAAGCTTATGAATATTAATAAACAAAGGTTTATAAAATATGAAACTAATGGCAACAACCAACATCATTATTTCTCTATTGTTAAATATCTTATTAAGGAAACTTTATTCATAATGCCGGGGTTTGAAAAGAAAAAAAACAAGATAATTTCATCATTTCTTAATCTATAACCTACTTTTTCTTGGATTGACTCCTCGTACTGCTTTCTGTAACCTTCTGAGTCTTGAATTAACATATTCTGCAAAAAGAAAAAAGGGATGAGTTTTGAAAACCATCCATTCTGCTTCTCAGTACTCGTAGTCACGTTTTCATTGGCATGGTTGCTCTATTTAACCTTCTCTTCCAGGGCGGCCATTCTCTCCTTCAGATGGAGCTGAAGACGCTCATTGGACTCTGTGAGAAGTCTGTCCACGGTGTCTGACAGACGTTTATTGTGCTCCTCATTCATCTTTTCTCTCTGTCGAGCCTAAAAAGTAAAAACATGTTTGATTTCAGAGTCTCATAAGAAATGATAAAGCTCTCCGAACTTTTTTATTTGTTTGGTTTTTTTATATAGAGTGACTGACTCGCTCCAACTATTAGATTTCAACGCAGCAGGAATTGTTGTTTTGAGTGTACAATAAGCAATACACCTCAAATTTAGAACCTGTATTGAATTAAAAATCAGGGACATTAAAGGTGATTCATTGTTTAAGTCATGTTTTGGATATACACTGTCCAGCCAAAAAAAAAAGGTCCAATATTATGTTTGACCAAATTTAGTTTTGATTATAGGACACATTCACTATGGCATCCTTTACGGCTTATGCAAAGCCACAATAAATGCCCCAACATTTATATCCATAGTTGCATTAACTTCTGACCATGATCTTGTATGATCGGAGAGTTTGACCGCTGTGCAAAGTCTTCCTCATCACATCCCAAAGATTTTCATTGTTGCTCAGGTCTGGACTCTGTGGTGGCCAGTATGTGTGAACCACTCTTTTACAAGCCTGATAAGCCCCATGATTCCTGGCATTGACCAGTCTTTGTGTTCCCTTGCAAACTGATGGCTTTTAAGAAATCAGAAACAACTCACTGCATCAGTTAGGGTTAAATACTTTGTTGCCAGTTGAAGCATCACAATCACTGCAATAACTATTGAAATGGAAAGATCTCAACTATTTTCTTTGTGAAATCAAGGTGTGTAAATTAAAAGTTACCATCACTTATGACCTTGGAGATGATTTAATCAATTGCAAGCAAGTAAATAAAAATATAAAAGCTTCATATGGCAGAATTGTGTCACTAGCCTTCTACAAACCACTCTCTCTAGCATGTGTCAAACAATGATCGGGTCAAGTTTCAGTGATGATAAATCGGACAATGTGTCATCAGTTGCAGTCGCCTCAAGCTGTCATGCTCATGCAGAAGTGGCTGCCTGTTTAACGCAGTCTGACATAACGCCTCTGCAGTGACTCACCCGTAGCAGCTCCTGGTTCTTCTCCTCCAGCTGGCATTCCAAGTGCCTCATTCGCTCCTCAATACTCCCGTGACGCTCCTCAGCCTACAGACGGATCACAGCATAGACAGGACAAAAAGAGGGCGCGCGATGATCTGCCTGTTTGTGACCGTAAAGGGCAACAAAGAAAAGCAGTGGCGACGACACAAGCCAAAGCCTCTACCCGAAACTCAAAGATGGATATCTATTTTTCTTAAGCATAACAGGAGGAAGAGCTGGTTCAAACAAAGAGTGACAAGGAGAAAGATGAAGAACGAGGCTACCAAAGGACAGAATGAAAGAGGAAGAGAGCTGCTCCAGCACTGCCAAGTTATGAGCTCCAGCCAGAAGTGCCATGCAGCTGTCCCATGGTGGTAGAACAGCCAGAGCAGAATCCCAGTAAACACGCTCGCCACAAAACACTAATAAGATAAATGAATGAAATCTGCTCTATACAGGAGTTGGCAGTAGCTGTGATGCCCTGTGGGACTACCTTCCTAAGAATGGAGTTCATGTCTTGGAGTTTAGCTTCCATAACAAAGTGATAATCATCAGGGGAGGAAGAGGAGCTGGAGTCAGACTATGTGGCCGAGGAAGAGGAGAGGGACAATGTTGAAAGGTCATGACATGACACCACGTGCACACTTACACAAAGGTACAAAAATATCGAGACGAGGGCATCTATGGGAATGTGTAAACAGTATATGTGAAGTGTGGACGTATCCGGGGTGTGTGTTTGTGTCGTCCTACCTTGGTCAGGGCTGCTATCCTTTGGGCCAGTTCAGCCTCTACCTCCGGCAGAGTCTCAGCCTTCCTCATGGTCTGTTGGAGCTTCTGTTCTGCCAGCTCAAGCCTCTCCTGTAGTTGCCTGTTCTTCTCCTCCATCTGCGAACACAAACATTAGTTGATCATTTATGTTATTTCCAAGATATTTGGTGTCATTTTCAACTACACACTACTATTCAAATAATGGTCAGGTCAAATAAAACGATTCTGCATTGGCATAGTGTAATATAGAACATTAGATGGATATTGTACATATTTTTTATACCCAATATACAGTATGACAACATTTTCTAACTAAAAATAGGCTCTGACTGAGCTGATGTGGTCAAAATCTGGTCTTGAGCAATGTCCTGCCGACTACCAACTCCTAAATGAGAGAAGATGTGTTTTCATTCACACAAATCATTTATAATGTCAAGAGTGCATTGTGGAAAGTGATAATAAACGCTGTTTTTTCTAGCACTATCCATTCCACAATGATAAAAAACAGGCATATTAGTTTGGTGCTGATGGAGCCACTTGCACTTCAGCATTTTGCCCAAGGACATTCTGACATATTGACGCAAGGAGCCGAGGATCAAACCACCAACTTCCCAGTTTGTGGACGTCCTATTATACCTCCTGAGCCACAGTGGTAGAAGAAGTGTTGAGCTTGCACTATCAGCAAACAGCAACAACAGCAAAATAAAACTGGAGCAGATCACTAAAGAGCTTTTTAGAAAAAAAAAAATGAGGAAATGTAAGGGAACTAGGAAAAAGGCCTGGCTCTAATATGAGCTGTCTTAAAATACAGACCAGATTTTATGCCCCTGAAGTGTTTAGCTCCTCTTTCTGTCTGTTTTGTTAAAAATGACCCATTTGGGAATGCTTTCCTAAATGTGAGAAGAATGTCAGTGTCTGGTAAAAACCAGAATCACAGATATCCATCTTTAGAAAGATGACTAACTGAAGGGTCTGGTTGTGTGCGTCACCTCTTCCTCAAAAATAGAACAGAATCAGAATTAGAGAAACAGAGGCTACTTTAACTACACAGATACTGGTAATTATCCTGATAAAACATTCAGCTACAGCACTGGAAATAAAACCCAGCATTCCACAAAGACACCACTGTGAGACTCGTATCCCCCTGTTGTGTGTGAAGAGACTCTTCTTCTGTCTCCCTAACTCACTGGAGGTTCTGATCAGTTTTAAGACCCTCTTTTTGGGAATAACTCTGCTGTCTCTGCCATTAGTGACAGATGCTGTGCTCCCCAAAGCATTGGGCCTGGCAGCTCAATATACAATAATTAGACCGGAGTGTGTTGTGTTCAGCATGTCACATATTTTCTGTTGAGTCCCTATCACGATCCCATAACAGGGAGTTTTGGTTTGCGATATCCTCCCTTGATGCCCTTCAGTCCATGTTTTTTTTTTCTTGTTTTTTGCTCGCCATCCCTCTGTTTGTTTACGCTGACAGCCAAGCCTTCACACCCCGAACAACTCGTCTTCAGTGGACAGATCCTGGGATTCAGCTGCTGGCACAACAACGAGTAAGTCATTACACAGCCAGGCGGGAAGTGTGTTTGTGTGCGGCTGCAGGATCTCATACCTACAGGCTTTGGAGGTTTATTTGTGTATATTCTGATGATATGTTTGGATTGGATTTTTGGATTTTCTCGTGCTCCTGTTGTCATATGGATGAGGTTCATAAGGTTAATTGTGACAGACCAAAGGAAACAGTTGGCGCAGAAATTGCTGTTGCTGATGATTTAACAGAGAACTTGCTCAGTTTCAAAGCAGAGGAGCCAAAACTTGCTTATGCTGTTTCTGTTCATGTCAGTAGAGTACGATCCATCTCTCCAGAGCTCAGCTGGTGCCTAAGCTTGCACTCACTGTCATTCGATCTTGTAGGGCCAGGCAATTTATCTAATTGGTTGCAATGAATCACAAAGAATCCTCAAAAGGAGACAAAAAAATGTGTGCTATCATTTCATACAGCGTTACATCACTTACGAGGATGGTTCTGAGCTGTGCACATCTGCTCAAAGAAAACATTTAAGTAAAACCATGTCTTTTCCAGTAATAATTTCCTGCGACATTATATGGCATGATGTTAAAACGTTTTCTCAATGCCACACTTCAGCTCTGACAGGAACCATCTACCACAAACTAATGCAGGCATGGTTCACTTTTCTTCACATTCAGTTACATTGTTGAAAAATGTCAGGCTTTTCAGACATTTCACCAGCCATCTGGCCCTTTAGACCCAAAACTTTGTTGGACAAAAACCCACATCACTGCTCTGTGGACTGTACAGACCTGCCTGAGGAAGGCCTCCTTATTGGCTAATTCGTTCTCCAGTTTGTCGTTGATGTCGTGCACAGACGTGGACTCCCGTTGGGCGCTCAGGTAGCGCTTTTCCAGCGTGACAATCCTTTCCTCCATGTCCTCCTTCTGACACATGGCCTGCAAAGGGACAAACAGACACACAAAAAGAAGAATTTATGAGGAATTTTTGAAAGCAAGCACAAACAGGTTCCCAAAAATGAAATATTTTTGGTTTTCTGGTTTGCTGTGAGCACTAATATCAGCATTTTTATGTCACAGGTAAGTTAATAAAACATTAATTTTAACAAGTTTTTGCATATTACATGAATTTTGTGAATATAAGTTAATAAAGTGAAAGTCTCATCACCAGATTTAACTTGAGACATGATACATTAAAGGGATTATATGTAGTGTTGATATTCCAAACTCTCAACAACAGGGGGAAGTCAGGTACCGGGACACACTTAAAACTACCAAAACCACATATGAATCGATGCTGTGTATCCACAGACTGTATCAGTCACTGAATAAAGTATAAAGATCACTGTTTATGATTTCAACATCAAACTCAGTGCACCAGAAAAGCTCTCCAACTTTGTTTCTCTGACTCTAAAAGTTGTTTCTTTGTGGTTCTCTTCACATTTTGTCACTTTCTGATGCTTTGGTCAAAGGTCCCATGGCATTTGTTTTCATCACCATGAGGGTCCAGCAGAGTGACTCACTACTCCCTCTAGTGGTCACATAATTCTGTCGGATTGTCAGTGTGGGTATATGTCCATAAAAGTCCATTTATTTTCGTCTTTGGCATGACTTCTGAACTCTTTATTCTCAACACTGTCATGGTAATTTTAGGTCATTTTTAAAATATATTTATATTTTTTTATATTCATTTTTTATATATAATCTGCAGAAGCAATTTAAATAAAGCATAATAAAGGAAAATAACATGGCTGTGATCTCACATATCTCATACTGCTGCCATGGAAATGGTTCCTCCTTGTGATAGCAACTTTATCTCAGATACACTGAGAGTTAATTTCCTGAATGAAGAATCACTGTGGACACAAACTTATGCAAGAACATGTCGCTAACAACCAAGAAAACATCAGTGGAAGAGCTAAATGTACTGCTGCTCTCAGAGGAGACAGTGCAGGTTAATAACACTGTCTGTGTGATAAAACCATGTTTACCAGGCCACAGTGACCGGCTCTGCCTGCATCGTTAGCAATCAATAGCAATTTCAGCCAAGGGCTATAGGGGCCCTGTATTCATATCTAGTACATTTCACTGGTATTCATGTCACACAGATTCCATTATCTCTAACACGTTCTGAATGGACCATTAATTGCCAATTTAAGACACCAACATTCTCATTACTCGAGGAAAACAGCTTTTCACCTGCTGTGAACTAGCTAAAAGTTAACTCTCCATCTTGAAATATTGTTTAAGAAGCAACCAGTGGCAGATACACAAACAGCTGTTGGGGAACATTTATGTCTGTGTTTACCCATGAGTGGTGTCGATATAGCCATAGTGCATGTGTTTGTGTGGTGCGTCTGGGGGAATACATAATAAAAAGGGAGGGAGATTGTGAGCGGGCATGCTAAGCTATGCTTTTTTAGGTCACTGCTAACAATCTTTGAAGTCTCTCTTGCAACTGTGATTTGGCTTAATGTGTATGTGCATGCTTTGTGTGTCCTCTATATGTGTGCATGTGCTGTAACCTCTTTGATGTCCCTCTGGTACTTGTTGTTCATCTCCTCGGACTTAATGAGGTCCTTGCGGGCCGTCTCCAACTCCTGCTCCACCTCGGACACTCGTGAGGATAGGGAAGACATGCGCTCCTTCATCTGGGCCAGTTCGTAGTTCTGCTTTTCCAGCAGGTCCTGCAACTCCACCACCTGACTTGCCTCATGGGCAGACTCCAGAGAGCCATTGGAGAGACGCTGGGGAGGAGAAGAGTTCAGAAGCTTCAGTTATTAATCCAAAGTCAGACCTCATATCTCTGACCCTGACCCAGGTGGGAGAAAACACGAAGCCTTTAAATTCTTTCATACTCTTTCTTTCAGCAACATTTCAGTGGCTATTAACAGAAAATGCCGTTATTTAATATTAGAGAATATATGGCAGGAATAGACAAACAATAACTATCCTGTCATGCCATGGGTTCTGGCTGCTGAATATTCAAGTAGGTCTTGACAAATCAGTCTCCCTCTCACTATAGATTAACTCAATTTTACGTTCAGGAAACTACGGTTCCTGTCCTGCTTTGATTTTGAAGACTCGGCAACTGAGAATCACTCCAGTCTCAACTGGAGAAATTGCTTTGACAGATGCATTATTAATATGATTAGGATTCACTGAGTTCTCACTCTGTGCTGCACCATGGTCTCTGCATGTGGTAGATTAATGAGGGGTTTGTCACCGAGGTAAAACTGACAGAGGCTTAGAGTAAAGAATAAAACATACAACAACAACTTTATTACCCTACCTAATAACACTCTATTTAACAGCCTTTTAAAATATTCTCTTGACACTTAAATATAGTTATTGTTGAAGCAGATAACAGTGTAGACTGGAGAAAAATGATCTCTTTATTCTCTACTGCTCAGTCTCTCAGTTGTAACAGGCCCAGATGCCCATCCTCGGCCATCCATCTGTGAGGACAAACCTAACTGGGCCTCTCAGTCTGCTGCCCGTGATCAATGATTCATCCGATCAGGGAGCAGAGCCCACTAAATCACACCACTCATTTTAATACCAGCATGCCAACAGTGGGCCACCCTTGTAAAAAGGTACAACTTTACAGGTTCGGCTCTATTTTACTGCAAAAATGCCACAACTGTCCCAAAGACATTATATTATTCAGCTCCCAATATCGTACTTTTTCCACAGTTGAATAACATTAGAACAGGTCTCTTTTTAAGAGTGGGGAAGTTTAAATAGCAATATTAATGCAGTTTGTAGAAAAGTCAAGAGAAATGTAGTCATCTTCATTCATCTGTGACAAAGGGCTGAGGCTTGAACTAGTGTTCTGAAAACCTACTACTTCACAATAACACAACAGGTGTGTCATTTGTACAGCTGGATATGATTTGTATATTGATAATATAATTTCTATCAATGAGACAAGCAATAGTTTATCTTAGTTTATTCTTAGTTCATTCTTAATTTTTATGGGCGTGGTGTTTTAGAAGCCTTTTTGATTTCTACCTCTCCCATGCACGTCGTTATTATTTCTTATTATTTTTTTGTCTTTACATGTATTTTGGTAGTTTTTTCTTTTTGTTGTTTCTTTTATATTTTAAATCAACATTGTATTAAACTGTTATGTGCTAAATTAAATTTAAAAAAATAGTGAGTTACTATTACTTATAAACAGACACGTACAAAAGATTACCCATTCTTTTGTCTTTTGTCTACTCTATGCAAGTCTCCTTAACCTGTTGATGTCACTACAAAAGTTGCAGGTTAGACCATCTAAAACACTTTCTGTCTCACTGTAATTCCTTGGTCTGAGTTGAGCTTAAAATAAAATTACGCTAGATATGGCAAATAATTTGGACTACTCCTGAACTCCCGGAAAGCCACCATCAGCTACAGTTCAGTGACATCATAAGCTGTTAATACAGTTAATGCTGCTAATTAAAATAATATTTCACTGTAGCGCTTACAGCTTTTTTTTTTTAATCTTTTGTAATAATCTGAAAAAAATCACAACAAACACCCACGATAAAACAGCAGTTGACAGATTATTCCAGGATATTGGCAGATTGTTCCCACCTTTAAAAGCATCTGCAAATTTCCCATCTTGTATTTTCTTGATGCTCACTGCATAAAAGATAAAGAAAGTAACACAACAAGCTACCTGTGTCACACTGTATCAGCTGGTTATAAGGATGAACAGGTCATGCTTCAGTTCTGAGAGCCCTGCCGTGTCTTTTTGCTTCACTTCTTCCTCTCTTGTTGACCTCTTTCTTCTTGTTACATGAATGACAAGTTGAGGACAGGTCAGAACTTCGTGTATCAGGTGAAGACGATTTTGGTGCCCTGCACATAAGGCTTGTCATGCCCTGTTGATGGCAGCCATTACCACATGCCTGCACTGACTCTGAGTAACTCACCCTCACTTTCACTACAAGGTTAGTGATTTTGAGCCACAAAACTCCAAGGCTAATAGGGCACAGCAGTTAACGCAGCCATGCAGTTTTTAATGGCAAACACACACAAAGCCAACACGCATTCATATTCACTCCTTTTATCTTCGCAAAACAGAGCAGAACAGAGCTGTCTCATTAGCCCAACCCTCTGCACAACACACTCTTCATCTCCTTAGTCTCATTTGCTCCCCCACACCCCTTCCCTACAAACCAGCAGCAAGTAATAGCATCTCCATTGATCTACCTGGGTATCCTCTGTAAGATGCAGACGCTGCTGTCTGCATGTAAAAAGGATTTCTAGCATCTGCCTTTGGCTGTAACACTCATGACATAAAACAATGTCGGTTCCTGTTTTGTATAATCGAATAAATGTGGCTGTAGTTACACCGCTGTCATTAAATTAATAATCACAGGGAAATTTGTATTCATGTATGCACTTGCACATGTGATCCTGCATAATGGGAGAGGCTGAGGTCACAGCCAGAGCTTCCACCGGCCTGCAGGTCACCTTCAGGATGCCTGCAGAGCTAATGTATGATCACAACCAATAATTTAAAAACCTTGTACTCATTAAAACACAAGAAGGGATTTTATGTGTGGGAGGTATGTGTGCAATGCCACTACACGTTTGTTGAAAAGAGGACTTTGAATAAATATATATAGGGACAGAAAAACATAAAGATCAATTCTGAAAGGCAGACAACCTGTGCAAGGATAGTATTGTATAAATACTTAAAGAGGAAGAGCTACCAAAGGCCATGCCATCGTCTGTTATTTTAAGGACCTTTTACATTTCGAAATACCTTTGCCCCTTGTGAGGCTTTTACAAAGATGGGAAATGGAAAGTATTCTTTTCTATTCCATTAAAGAAGCTCACCTTGCCATGGACTTTCTGTTGAGCTTCACTGCCCTCCAGTAGGTCTTCGCCTCCTTCTCCAGATGCCACTTTCCTTTGAATGTGAGCATTCTGCTCCCGTAAGGCCACAATCTGCAGCACAACAAAATACAATAAGATACACGTGATACAAGGTCAGACTAACAACACACAAACCAAGAGTTATTGATAGAGGGTGACAAAGCTGATATATTTAATTAGATTTTCAACTAAACTCATTTAAACCTGAACACTGAATCAACACAAAAGGATGACTGTGTTTTATAACTCTGACTTACACTACTCACAATAAGTTAGGGATATTGTGAAGTCCTCAGTGGATTTCATATATAAGGTGTTTGTTTTACTTCAGTGATTTTTGGGATAGGGAGGCAATTGTATTAGGGTAATAGACACACCTCATTTTGTGTTTTCCACGTAATGGTCTCATTGTTTACAAGTGCGTCTTACATACTCGGGTCAATACCAAAAAATACATAAAGACAACCCTTTTCAATGTGGCATCAATTTCAACATTCTGGGGGTATAAAAAGCTGGTATTGTCAGTAAGTCATTCCCAGTTCATCATTCAAGCAACCATGAACACATGACATCACTTAACGGACGAGCAGCGGTATGTGGCCATAGCTCGCCTTCAGGTCAGTAGCAGGCAGTCAGATCCCTATCTTATTCTGAGTAGTGTAAGTTCCCATGTTTCCCTCTGGTGCAGTACTTGTAAATTACACTATGCTTTGCTACACTGTGCAGGAATTTCTGTAGCCAGCATTAAGTTGGAATCATGTGAACACTATACAATTACTATAATCATCTTGTCCTGTGGACCTCGTGTCTCATTTTACCACCTTAAGAAACTGTCCCAGAGTCATAATCTTGTCAGTGAGATGACCGACAACAATAATTAGGTTCCTTCTTGACAGACACCATGTGATTATCACTTCCTTCCCGATACAGAAGAGAAAGGTAAACGTTGTGCTTGGCTACCACTTGTTTCATAAATAATTTAACCTGGTGCCCCTTTCCAAAACAAGACTTCCCTTAAATCTGAGGTTAAAGGAGTAATTTGCAACATACAAACCATCAAAACAGGTAGATACATACTGTAGATGACAGATGATTATCTCAAAATAGAAAATAATTTAACAGCATGCAGCAGCAGTTTACTGTGGGCCCACTGCATTTTTTTTTTTTGCCTTCAATGTTTTGACAAGCATCTGAGCAAGTTAAGCCCAGCCTCTTCCTGTCAGAGATTGTTGTATGGAGTTGAATTATCACTTAGATTCAGCTCACCTGGACTGCACTATACCAAAGATACCTGGATGGATACTGATGCATTACATTCACTGCATGCATTTCAGTCACCCTCTTCTCCTTGTTTTGTGTCCCTGCAGGTCGTAAACGCCGTAATTAGTGCATTACTGCTACCTGCTTTGCTGGAGTTTGGACCAAAGTTCACAGTTTACACACATTAAATATGGATACACAGCTGAAAAAATGTAGGAAAAACCAGCCTTGCACTGCAGGGTAAATGAGTGACAACAGCTCTAAGTACCTAGAACTGTTATGCTGTCACATATTTTCATACAAATAATTATTTGGAGCAAAAAATAGCATGCTGCTTTACCCGTCTGAAACATTCAAACAACCTGACAAGGAAGTTAATGGTAGAGAGTGACATAATCCATATAAATAATCTCATTTATACCAAATGATTTCACTGCCAACCATTGACAGCTAATTGTTCCCATGTTGAGAAGCTTTGTAGGCAAGTGACTGTGTGGTACTGTGAATTAATGTTCACATACAGCCCACTGTATACTGCTGTTGAAAAGAGCGTGTAGTGTGTAGACAGTATGTAACAACAGTAGTATTCCAAACATTCTCTCTCCTCAAGCTTTTATCTGCAGTGTTTGAGTTGTTTTTAGTTTGAACTGAATACAACGAAAAAAAAACAATAAAGTAGTTTGTGAATAATAAGAGGAAATTAGTATAAAAAATTTAGTTTATTTTTTGAGTAAATTATGTAATAATTTTACAATGTGCCTTTTACTGGATAAACTTTTGCTTTTTTTTTTTTAAGTCTAATTCTCTTCCTTCTTGTGTTTCCCCCCTATCTAGCATCATGTTACCTCATCTAAATTTGAGGAGTACAGTTTCATTATTACTGACAGGAATGATGGCTCAGCTATGAACCCAGCCAGGATCCATAAATAACTTCCTGCATAAATAAGAAAAAAAGAAAATAACAGCTGATAGAATGACAGTCGTCCCATTTGCATCATGCTAGTTCTGCCATGTGAGTATGTGCTCTAAATCATCTTAAATCAGTGATTGGTGATACAGGGTGAATTTCCAGGTAGGTTAGATATCGGTCATGGGGTGGACCTCATTTTATTAAAGTATTCATATTCTAATTCAGGAAATAATGTAGAATAACTGAAATGTTCAGTTGAGTGTTTTAAACGTCATTTGCATTAAACAGCGAGTAAAACCGCAAGACAATTAGTGACATTTCTGTCAATAAATGAAACAGTACTCTGTAATGATTGAGTTACAACTGAAATCCAAACCTATTCCTTACATCAGCACAAGCACTGACAACATTTATTTGTGATGGAGTTAATGGGCAATAAAATAGACTGAGACTTAACTGGCAACAGTGTTACATACTGAATGTCTCTGTTCATTATTTTAACAGGGGCTTAATTATTCCACCATATGTCTGTGTGCCATTATTTTATGCCATAGAGCAGGGGTGTCAAACATGTGGCCTGGGGGCCAAGTTCGACCCGCCAAAGGGGCCAATCCAGCCTGAGGGATGAATGAAATGGTGAAATACAAAAATTACACTAAGATATTAATAACAATTTTAGCTCAGGTTCCACATTCAGACCAATTCTATCTCAAGTGGGTCGGACAAGTAAAATACGATCATAATAACCTATAAATTATGACAACTCCAAATGTTTCTCTTTGTAAATGTAAAAACTTTTCATTTAATTTTACTGTATTCACACTAAAACAAACTATCATTTTTCAAAAAACATGAATAAACTGAAGAAATATGAAGAACCTTAAATGTCTTAAGAGAAGTCAGTGCAATTTTAACAATATTCTGTCTGTTATTAAATGTTTTGTGTATTTGTAGATCCACTGTGATCTGTGAGTTGTAATGCACAAGTGTAAATGATAAACTGAAGGATTATATTGTTAAAATTGCACCTATTTTTCTTAAGAAATTTCAGGTAGTTTATGTTATTCACATTGTTTTAAAAGATCGTTTGTAGATGTAAACGTTTTCATAATGTAATTTTTTACCGTTTTTACTCTAAAATACAGAGGAAAGTTTGGATTTTACATTATTTATATACTATTAAGTTGGCATTTTACTGGTCCGGCCCACTTGGGATCAAACTTGCCTGAATGTAGCCTCGGAACTAAAATGAGTTTGACACCACTGCCATAGAGTGTCTGTCATTTGTCCAGCTCAAAGATCAAACACAACTCAACATACAGACACATCAAATGATAATGCTATAGCTGCATCTCTGAAATTACACATAGGACAAGCTGCCAGATGTGCAACGGACATTAAACCTATTATTTGTTTTTGATCCTGCTGATTTTACTCCATATCAAAGGCAGATGAACAAAAAGGAGGAGGACCAAGAAGAAAACCCTCATTTCCTTCTAGCTCTTCAGGCCCTGTACTCTGTGGATTGAACCTAATTTAATGCCATGAGGGAGAACTCAGTCAAAGAGGGGGAGAGGGCTGACAGAAAGACTGGGGTTTTTTAAAGTATGAAAGATTGATGTTGTCAAGGAGAGGGCAAGGAGAATTGAACTCTCAGGTGCAATGCACATATCAATTAATCAATCACAAGCTTTGCAGCAGTGCACACACACACACACACACACACATACATATTCACATGAGCACTGAGCTAAAAATGCAAATTCTCAATTTGCCTGTGTTAGCATGGGATTTCTTTCTTTCTTTCTTTCTTTCTGTGACTCATAGGAGAATTCAGAGAAGTGAGAGCAGGTTTCTGATGACAGAACCTCCTCGATCACACATTGACTGTTCTGGTCCCAAGTTAGCATTTATTAAGTCTTAAAAAGGCTTATTTCCTTAATGGTCAAAAACCTTTAAAAATCCACCACAGTGACCTAGAGACTGTAACAGTAATTACACCTTATTACTAATGTAAGGTGTTTTAAAACTGATTTAGTGGAGGGTTATCTCTGCAGGAAGGAGATTTCTCAGACAGGGAGCCTCCAGTGGAATTTGGAAAAACTTAACTGATGAGATATCAGGAATTTTGCAGAATTAATCACTACGTGCCACTGACTAAATGTTAGCTTCTCAGACAACTTTTGCTGGAGTGATTTTTTCCATGCGTTTTCTGAAAACAAAATGTTTCTAATTTGTTTTAGGATCATATTTACTCAGCAAACAAGCTCTATAATAAACCACATTTTTGTCACCACTGAGGTAAAATGGAATCAGGATGAAAAGCTTTAAAATGTTACATGTTCATTTACTTTTTTAATTTGTTTGACTGTATTGTCCACTTCAGGTTTTTGGTGTTCAGTTCAGTTCAGTTATATTCATCCCAAATGTCCAATTCAGTACTTATTACTTTCTTTTGTTTAAGAAATAGGTTTTTGCTCCAAACACATACCTTACACGTCACAGATGCACCAGTGACATTTCTGAGGAAGGCGGAAGTTTCCACCGAAACATGTCAAGGTATGTGTTTGGAGCAAAAACCTATGTCTTAAACAAAAGAAAGTAATAAGTACTATAGAAAACTGAAGACATAATGAACACCATTGAACTGTCCAATTCAGTGTTAGCTTTCACACATACAATGATCAGTAAAGGAAAGGTTAAGAGACATATTAACTAAAATCCAATAAATAAATCAGCTAAAAATAGTTACTTTCATCTAAAATGGGTGGGGTCTGCATAGCTCTTTGTTTTGCTTATGGGCTCATTATAGCATCCACTAGAAGGCAACAGTACAAACTCAGACGACAGAACGTGGTCTGGTTGGGTGATAATTATTTTTGCTTTCTCAGCTGATTCTTTCTCACAGATTGTGCCCAGATCCCTGTGTCGAACACCAATAATCTGAGAGGACTCTTTCATGATGTTGTTCAGGCAGTTTTTCTCCTTCACAGACAACCCACTGAACCAGCAAATAAAAGAAAAGGTTAAAAGGATTTCAATAAAAGAATGACAAAAGTTGCACAAAATGGTTTCACAGAATGAATGTATGAAATGAATGTAGATTTTGTATTAAATTGAATTCTTTGTTGACTGTGTTTTCTTTAGATTAGAGCTGTGAATTAAACCTGGTACCAAGATATTTGAATTATTTTAGTTGGAATGAGAGTAAAGGTACGAATCAGTCAGCAGTAAATCAATGTGAGGCATTACCCATGAATATAAAGTAAACAACTATTAATTGTCCAGAATACTTCCTACAGTGTGTTCCACAACAGCACATTGCAGTCACCTGCACTTATCTGTATGTGGCCACTTAAACATCTGTGACTGCATGAGGTCAGAGGGGGCAGATTTCATCATGTTGTCCAAGCCCCCTGAGGGAGAGGGGACTCATACCAGACCCCCATCCCAAATCAATTACCAGTTCACCAGCTCCCTTCCCACTTCACCTCCCTGGAGCCTCTGAAGTGTGGACATTTCTATTCAGTAGAACCCGTTTAAATGCCTCTTCCACTGCCTCGAGGTCCAATCATTCATCTGTCTGCAGGACTGACAGGTGTAGTGTTAAGCATTTACGAGGGACGGCCTCACAGATGGACTACACAGTCTTTCTAACCTTACCCATGTGATGTAGACTACATTCTTTCTTCCTTTACTGTCTGATCAGTTTAAACCAGACTTTGTTTTCAAAAAGTTTAATCTTTTTTATGTATTCTCCTCCTCTCTGCTCACATCCTAACTATCATAGAGTCAGATCACAAGTAATAACCGTCCATCCATCACATGATTGGAGGTTTTCTGTAAAGCCATTGTCTCTGTGACTGTCCCTCTTGTTTACCCACCTTGTCAGATGTTCTTTGACCAAATGCACCTTCCACTTTTATTTACACACACACACACACACACACACACACACACACACACACACACACACACACACACACACACACACAC
>JAPQRQ010000005.1:17450850-17461460 GCA_037367365.1 Apogon talboti | reverse complement strand
AATCTCCGCGCAGCAAAAAAGTTAATATATCGGCTACATATTGACCGATGTTGATTAATCGGTAATATGCTATAATCTGACAATTATATTGGCGGGCTGATTAATCGGTCGGGCTCTAGCACCAAGTAAAACTTGGTTTTTCTAAGCGAACCGTGACGACATGATTGGACTCCACCAGGTTGATCCAGATCAAAAGCGGAAAAATAAACAAACCAAGAAAACATGACTGTGGAAAATGGCCGAGAAACCAAGTTGTAATGTTCTGTTGCATTAAATTAAACCATCTTTTGAGAGTTCTGTGTCATCTTTATTGCTGCTCGTACATTCACTTACAGATATGCGGTTTTTCTCCTACAACTCTATGGTAAGTGTCAAGGGACAAAACAGTAGCAATATGACATCTCCCTTTTTTTTTGGTGGCGAAGCAACACCCTCTGTCGATCACGCATTGGGACTCACAAAATGGGATGAACGCGGGCTGTTCACACGCAAGAACTTCAGTTCCCAGTGTAACTGGTGCGGGAACCGGCTCCAACAATGGGCTGGCCGGTGTGAAAACAGCTTAAGTGAAACACAGAAAGGGCTGCAGGATCTGCTTTTGGTGCAATGATGCTAAGTCTATCTCCTGCAGCCCAGACATCAGCTAGGTCTACATGACAAAAAAAGAAACCTTAATGTTTTTCCAGTGTTAATGTCTGCATGGACTCAAGATGAAACAAGGTTTAAATATTATTATCCTTATTTAATACTACACATATTTATGCATTATCAACAGACAAGAATGCAAAGAAGCAGCACTAGAAAGATTATCAATATGTATTATTTCTTCAGTATATCATATAAAGTAACTGATAATAAAACAAACCACGAATACAACTCTTTAGTATTATTTGCAGCTGCTGTTACTCAAGCTTCCTGTTGACTGGCAGAACTCTCTGTGAGCATCTCCAAGGGAACAGCGAGAGTCTAATCTGTCTAAGTACAGACAACCACTGGTGCTGGTGTTTGAATGACAGCACATGAATCACCAGTCTTAGTTTAGCCATTTTTCACATTGTTAAAGAACAACTCACACAACTTACTCCAAGCAATTTGATACACCTCCAGCCCTGCCTACGAAGGGAAGGAACAGTGGGAAATGTTAACTAGAACAATCAAGCTCTGAAATAGCCAAAATAGTTCTTTGTAAATGCACTGAGGCCCTCATTTGGTTCAGGAAAACAATGTGCCAAACAACAGACAAGAAGCAATGAGTCACAAACAGTCTCATCACGCTGTACGTGTGTGCTTGCTCAGTCATTACTCAGAAGGAGGTGATTAATATTTGATAAACAGTGGTATATTTACAGCTTCAGACCAAAAAAAGGACAGGGCAGTAGGAGGTTATAAATAAACAATGAGATGAACCTCCGGCTATCACTACAAATGCCTACACATGCTGTAAGGTGGAGATCAGCTAAACATGGGCCTACAGATTCTATAATCAGATTTAATAAATCAGGGAAGGTGAATAGTGACCAGCAAAGACATTCAACATTCAACATTCAAGTACATATATCAATCTTTTGACAGTCAATCTTTTTTTTTCAATTCAAGGCATTTCTGTGTTCAAAATGGATTTACATAAAAAGGCCCAGAATCATCATTTTGATCAACACAGGCATTTCATGTGTTGATAAAGAAGGCTCGGTCACAGTGAGATTGGATCAGACACTGAGGAGCCAAGGAGACCTTGAGGAACAAGACGCTGCACACGACTTTCAGCCCAGCCAGCAGGCTCATTTCCTCAGCTTTAAATATTCAAGAAGGCTATCTGTGCTGAGCGAGCATCTCTTCTTTTTCACAGCGACATTCAGGTATGTTGAAAGTAAGTGACAAGTGTTACCACAGCAGCCATTGTGTATCTATGATTGAAGCTATGTCTTTCATCTGTGTCCGTGTCATAATAACGTGAAGGACACTCGCAGATTCAACAACAGACAGTCCGACTCTGGTTGCCATACAGTCCCACACCCATACAACAACCTTTAAAAGCATGAATATTACAATGTCCATGGTTTGTTCGTTCTTTGAAGAGATACTTGCAACACATCACAACTTCAAAGACCTGTTCACATCAACAAGCATACAGAAGAATGATAATATAAAAATGCAGAGAGGATGTAGGGGACTGAGGTGCATCAAGCTACACTGCATTTTTATGACTTTCACAATCCACACTATGCATATTCCCATTTGAGCGTATACTGACTGCCCTCTAAAATAACACATAAAATGTAATGGCACTTCCCAGAGATGAAGCATTTATGCATGGTGAACTTTACAAAAATTAATCATTCATTAACTTAAGACAAGTCATCCATAAATAAAAGAAAACCAATGAATTGTCTCATTTGAATAATGCATTGATTATATTCAGGTTGAACGCCTCTGATTATTGTTGAAAAAGGACAGTCAGGTGCTTTAACAAAGTCAGCTAAAAGTGACAAAAGGGAATAAATAAACACAAGACAGTTCTGGAGAAGAATAATTGCAGGTTGTATTAGGGATGAAACACATTCTCTGTGCGTGTCTGATCTGATATCAGATCAGTAATGCATTGGCCACTGTGCGCTGATGCCTTTAATGGAAGCAGAAGCAAAGAAAAGGAAAATAAAAAACACACACTTGTAGAAGGGAAAGGATTATTTCAGGGAAATCACATCAGACATGTACGGCAGATTAAACAAGGGAAACTAAAGGTCAGGAGGGGTTTTGTGTGAAAAGAAGTCAGTGTGTCTGAGACAGCATGGTGGCGCTGAAGGTAGCAGGGGTGTGATTTACAATAACCTTTAGCTGGCGAGGTAAGGAGAGTCGTCTCTGTGCTGTAAAGGCTGCTCGAGGCCAAGCCATAAATCTGCAAGAGGAAATTACAGCCTGACAATTTACAGCCCTTCAAGTGCCTTATAACTAATTTTGATCCTTCTGGACTCCTGGACTCGGAGCCAGCATTACTTCACGGCCTGAAACCACAGGTTGAGCCACAGCCTCCAGCCTCTAGCCTGTAGAAATCCAAACAAACTGCAGCAATAATTTCATTTAGAAGCTTACCATTCCTTTGAAACCACAAAAAAAAAAAAAAATGTGTGTTTAACTCAGTGAACCACTTCCTTTCTGTATTCCCAGAAACTATGTGGAGAAATTGCTTCTGTATCAAACTTCAAACAATCAAACATGTTTTATCTATCTGTTTCAGTAAATGCATTCAGTCCCCGAAAGGAGAAGACAACCTGGGACAGCAAGGAGCATCCCTGTGTTGTCTAGCATTAATAATTCAAATACGTTGTCTGAGTTGGAATGTTAGACTGTAATAATTTTAGATATTCATCTCCCAGTCTCTAAGGCATGAGTGAAATAAGAATAGCTGTTACAGTCTGATGCACTGTGGAGAGCAAACAAGTCATGTCAACACTGAGGAGACACACAGTCCCCTTGCGTAAAGCAGATCTGGTTTACTGTGAGTCTGTGTGTGTGGATTGCTGTCCATGAAACACAAGGTCAAAGCAGAAAAAAAAATAAATAGCAAGCCTCATCTCAAGAAGGATTATTTGGCTCTCATTTGGGAAATGAGAGTGAAGCTGTGATACCATGTCTCCCAAAGACATGTGCTTTGGTCTTGACATGCTCCGCTTCAGCGTACGGTCCAGTGATGAATTGATGCCACTACAATGCATGGTGATGCAGTGCCTGTATTAAAAAGGTCAGAGAGGGGGAGAGAGTTTTATTATGAGAAAGCTTCCTCTCTGTTCTGCACATGTAATGTTCTGTCACACTGTTCTCCTCCGGTCTCAGTAACATGGGGCATCCAGGCAGCAACAGAGCTGCATATCGCTGCGAAACACCCAAACAAGCATGGCCGGTAATGTCAGGCCATCCATCACCTATTACTCATGGAGAGCAGAAAGCAAATAGTGCATGTGTTTCTGCATTTTTCAGGGGCAAAATGTGATACGCTTTTGTGACTGGCATTCACCTTGTGCAGCAGGAGCTGATTCCCATAGCTGTCAACACAGGATCCTTTTGGGAAATGGGATTACTGTGCAAATGATGATTATTTTCACTATCAGCTAACCCACTAAATCCCTATAAGGCTTTTTTTTGTTTGTTTTCTCACAAACTTTATTTGTAGGATCTTACCCTAGTTACCACTTCATAGCCAAAGTCGAAGGTTAGTACTTGTGTTTTACATGTTCCCACTGTGGAAAACCTGTCTGCATAATTATAGCCAGGTGGTACCGAACCAGGTGACTGAAATGAGATTAATCAGTCTGAGAGAAAACATATTCCTGCTGAAATGTAAAATGAGATGAACCGCTGTGATGAAACCCACAGAGTGTGTGCTTGGATATAGTATTGTATATCAAAGTCCGGTTGCCAGATAAGCATGGCAATTTTAGTTAGGCTGATAACCAGCTGAGCAACAGAGACGCTCAGTGCAGGCAACAGGCCACATTTGGAAAATTCATCAGACAAGTGGTGGGATTTGCAAAGATTACAGTTTGGAGAGGGTGGGCTTTGGAGCATCGATGATTCAATCCCTGTCCATGCAGATAACATCCAGTGACAGCCACGATAAACAAAACACCCTCTGTGCATCAAAAGAGTGCACCGTCTGATGTTCACTTCATGTTGAGATGAAAAAGACTGGTAGGATGTGGACAAACCACAGCTTCACTGCAGGAATCTTTCAAGAATCTGTGTGTATATTCGATAAGTAACTAAGATACTGAAAAATCACTAGCATATACAGAAGCTCCAGACATGTCTAAGGTGAACAAAGAGAGGCCATTCCCTCTCATTTCACTGCTTTAGGCATTAACTCCACATGGAATAAACTGCAGTTACTCTACTCTCTTAACCCTGTGACATTTATTTATCTTCACTTTTTGGTGGAGTGTTTTGTCTAAAATGGAGCCTGAAATGCACCATCTCCTTCACGAGGCGCTTTAGGCCAAATTAACTTGGACTTCATTTATCACAGACCCTTGAATTAAAAGCGCTGTGAACCATAAGAAAGAGAATTAATGTATAAAGTTTTTCCCAAAAGAAAAAAAGCTAAATATTTATGAGATACTGTATTGAGATACAAACAAAACCAATCAACAAAAGAATGAACATACAACCTGTTTTGTGAATTAAAACTTTATCTTTCTGTTGCGTTGAAGAGTCTTCTCTGTTAACAACTAAAGACCAAGAACTATTTTTTGTGGCAACTTGGAAATGAATAGTTCTCTACATGTAACTTTTCCCAAGAGATTTAATAATAATAATAATAATAATAATAATAATTATTATTATTATTATTATTATTATTATAGATTAGAAATATATTTTATATTACTAGTTATTATTTTATCCTCTGCATTTTTCAGTGAAAGTTAGATTAATTTATTGCTCATACAGATTTTCAAAAAAGCTCTGAGTTAATTCAAACGTTATTTTATTAAATCTGAGAAAATTTAAAAAGCTGACCTTTAAATGGCCTATAAATGTATAAATGACTCTGAACATCTAAATAAGATGCACCAGATGCCACTGAAAAGCAGATAAACACCATCTTATCTGAAATATTTATATTTTTATAAAGTTTTTTAAAGTTATTAAGTAGATGCTTTTGGTCGCCAGCTCTGCTTGTGTATAGGTCTCTCCATGGTCTAGCTACCAAAGTACATCTGTGACATGTTGATCCCATATGAACCATCTTGGACCCTGAGAACCTCAGGGACAGGTCTTCTGCTGGTGCCCCGCGTCCGGACTAAACAGGGTGAAGCTGCCTTTCAGTTCCATGCAGCTAAACTGTGGAACAGTCTTCCTGATGATGTCAGACAGGCCTCTACTCTAACAGTGTTTAAGTCCAGGCTGAAAACGGCTCTGTTCAACTGTGCATTTAACAGCTGAAAGTATCTGCACTCTTCTCTTTTACTTTATTTTAATTGATCATTATTTATGTTTTAATTGTAATTGTGTTTTTTAAATTATCTATGTTAAGTGTAATTGTGTGCTTTTAAATTGTTTCTTTTCATTCTTGTAAAGCAGTGTGAATTGCCCTGTGTACGAATTGTGCTATACAAATAAATTTGCCTTGCCTTGCCTGTAGGTCTTTGATGGTTTTAACTTCCTCTATGAAAAAAAAACAATGTCTTGGTTTCATGTCTATTACATCACCTTCTATTTTGTCTCGAGGGGGATTTATTTCATATGTACACAAGTTAAGACTCATCCATTAGCATTTACTACTATTTCATGACATCAATGGGGAAATTACATTGTCTAATCATACCCATCAATGAAACCATAAAATCTCCAACAGCAATTTATGGTCAGTCATAAAAACACATCTGTTTGTGTGTGGTGTAGCTTTCATGACTGTTAAGTTCCTGGCACAACATTAAAGCTAAATGGCTTATAAACATCTAACAGCTTAAATGAACAATTATGGATTCTCTGAATGGAGGAGGCCATTTTACATCACACTACTGTATCACTACTGAATGCGGAAGGAGTCATTGATTTCAAGTATAAATGCTATCTTACATTCAGATGTATGCGATTGGTTTGGTTTTCCATTCACCTGTGTCCACTACAATAAAAGGGCTTGTGTCTATATTTGATCACTTGTTTCCAATGATAGCTGTAGGTTAAGCAAATAAATGGACTTGAAATCGAGATGGTTCTTTCGGCTACTATTTCCACAGCTTAGGAATCAACTGTCAATTTGGATCAGAAACCAGGAGGTGAATGATATAACTCTGACAATGAAAATCCAATCTACTGGTTGATCCATGTAGTAAAAGTCTGAAAACTCTAGAACTCTGCATTCAGAGCACACGAACTGATCAAAACAACCTCTGAGTTGAGGTTTTTCCTTTTTACACTTGTGTCACAAATGTCAGCTACTGTTTTTCCTTAGAGGGTAATCCTAATATGAGTTAAGTTCTGAAAAATAAATAAATGTTTGATGTTTATGCATTTTTACACAAGGAAACACGGTGAGCCTATAAATGAGACCCCGGCCTCACAGTAATAACTCAGATGCTGCATGTCTGGGAAATAGGAGAATTACTGTCAGATGCCTCAGAAGCTGTTACCTTTTAGGTCGTCATTAAAACTATCAGATATGATCATTTATCTTTTTTTTCCCCTGTTCTTGTCTTTTCCAGTCATCTGAGCCAGCTTTCTGCAACTGGCATTATCGCTCCCCTCCAGCCCTCTCTCCTGGGCAGACTTATGGACACTTAGCTCGGCAGCAGATCACAGGGTTTCTACATGAATTATATGCACTTAAAAGAAAATCACTGTTGTGGACCTGAGGAGCGATGCTATCCCAGGTGCCCCGTGGGCTCTCAATGTGGCCCAGTGACTGAAGATGGTTCAAAAACTGATTCAGGAACAGCCCTCATATTGTCACCAACCACTGCCAAGTATTCTTGTATCATCAGTGCTGTCTTGTAGAGCTAGTGTGATGATAAAGACTTCATGTCTTATAGCTACTCATCATAAACCAGTCATGACTGGAGGCAAAAGGCAATGGGTCTACAGGTATTGACTTAGCAATGTCATTTCACTACAACCTTTTGTATCTCCATTATTCAGAAGATACTACGTAGAAAATCATGGCAGGAATTCTTGTGGATTCTTTCCTACATGAGATCACCTCCAAGTAAAGCCATGTACAGTATAATACCAAATTAATTCAATTAATCAAGATTTTGTTTTCTGTAAATCATGAAAAAAGCCTGAAATGCTAAATTCAGATAATTCTTCTGGAGGCATTTCTGACTCAAAAAGGACATCCTGTTTGTTTCTTGTACTATATTAACTGTGCAGATGTTTTTCCAGACATACTTTACTTATACTTTATGATCTTTATTTCAAGTAGCAAATAATCATCCACAACATTGGAAAAAAAATAAATAAATCAAGTTTTAGTTTAGTCAATTTTTCCTGACCCTTCAGTAAAAACGGAAAAAATGAATTTTTAATTTCAATTATTGAAGCCAGGCTGGTAACACTTGAAATAAGTTCTCTCTTTTGGGATGATAAAGTTTATATTTTGTAAGAATATTAGTTTTTGATTTGTTTCTTTTCTGTTTAACTTGCGTTACCTTGGATGAAGTAGTATTTTCAGTTCCAAATGAACTATAAAAATAATCAAATTCAATATTGTATAGTGGCTATTTTAAATGGGTTATAATAAACATGATATAAACAATGACACTACAGTAGAACCCTGTTATCACATATTGACTCTGTTTTTACATCTTCGGTTGGCAGTGAAGGTAACAAGAGGAGACATGCTGATACATAGACACACTTGAACACCAGTATTTCCTTCCCCTTCCCTCGGTCTCTCTGCAGGTAAACATTGAAAGTCAAATGGCCTCTGGCGCTGCTCAAAATGAATTAGTGTTGAAGACCTGGTGCTGTGAATCTCTGGCATTTTCTAAAAGGTCTGCAGCACGAAGGAGACCACCTGAGAGTCAAGAAACAGCATTCAGAGCACACGAACTGATCAAAACAATTCCCTCTACTCTACATATGAAACAACAATCGTTTAGTCCACTTAAGAGTTCATGTTATATCCAGAACAATGTGGCTGCATGTTGACAAAACAGACCAAAGTCATAATCAGTTGCTTTTCCAATGTGATGCTGCAGCTGGAAGAGGGAGTCTAGTGATGCAGAAATCAAACATTAACACAGACTCAGGCAGAATGGGATGATAATACTGTCTGCTGGCAGGGAAGTAGAGGTGCTGAGATAAGGAAACACAGATTGGCCTGCAGTGCCAGCAAATGCAACACAAACAACTTGCAGGCGATGAACATGCAGTCCGGCCCAGAATGTGCTGACAGGATTTGAGCAATGACTCAAAAGTGGGATCAGGTTTCTTGTTAGAGTAATAAAACCGCTGTGATTGGATCCAGCAGGAGATAATGATAATAGATGATAGTTGTTTTTAATGTTTTGAATTCACAATGAGCTGCCGTTGATGAGCCAGTTTTCCTTTGCCAGGCCTGGTCTGATTGTGAGTGCTGGAGAAAGATGATTGGACAGAAGGAAAAACCCCACTCACCCACCCACCCACATGCTCTGAAAACATGATGTGTTGGGGTCCATGCACTGTGATGGCTGTCCTTGGGAGGTTAATGTCCCTAATCTCCTTGGGGGCTCAGAGGCCAGATGTTTTGCTATGCCAACTTGGCTGGGATTTGGCTCCAGTGTTCTGTTACCAACAGCATCCATCACATTAAGGAACAAAGCTCACATAGTACAAGACACAACAGCTTTCTGCCTGGAAGGTTCAATCATTTAATCTATCTCTGTTAAAACTGAAAGTAGAAAACATCTTGATTAGTGAAGTTAATCAAATTATGAAGTAGTACTGCTGAGTTGTGTTGACCTCAGCTGTCAGAGATGAAAGTGAACGTCACATCTGAGTTGAATCCATCCAAGTACAGTCAGAAAACCAGTAGCTCTATAAGTTTGAGCCAGGTAGGCCATTGCATTCCATTGTTTTGCATATACAAACCCACCTTGTCTACTGATAGTAGTAGGAAAGTAACATGTGTACCGCTTATTTAAAGACACAAACAAGACAGAATTAACACCTTTTTTTTCTACTTAACTGTTGATGCACCCTGCAGCCATCTTGAATTTTGGGTCAGTGTTGGAGAACGTCGGAAGTCGGAAATCTAACCTCGGGGGGGTGTTCAGGTTGGAATGTCAGACTGGGAAATTGGAACAACCACTATATCTTCCAAGGAGCAGTTCACATGTAAAGTTGAAAATAAGTTTGAATGCATTTCTAAAAGAAAGTCATTACTTTATCTACCTCCTTTGCTACCATGTGTGACATTAATAAAAACAGAGAATAAACAAGTAAAACTTCAGGAAATGTGCAGATACTAAGACAAAAAGTGTGATTTAACGTGAAGTTGGTTGAGCATTTCCCGTCCATGCAACCTAACAAATGGTTCAACTCAAATATGCCTTGGTCATTGCAGTGGGAAAGAGCACTCGGGAGACTCTCTTTGCTGCAGCTTTGGCCGAGGCTCAGACAGGACTAGATTGGCGCAGTCGGCAGGATTACCACACAGAAGACTGTGTCGTCCTCTTCTCACCTGCCCCGTATGCCTACTGAGCACAGTCACCTGGTTTAGGTTTGAATCACCAAGCACTGAGGGCTGCAGTCCTGAGTTACACAATCAGAGGCCAACAGCAAGCTTTAAATTGTAATATCCAATCCCCCCCCCCCAAAAAAAGAATAGACATGAGGAAATGGTCCCTGAGAGCCAAATATAGAAGTAGGTCATACACCAGAGCTAAAACTAGTTTTCTTTATGCTTAAAATAACACCATTTACTACATCTAAGCTTGTGATGCAAAGGCTCATGTTCTGTAATACTAAACTATACAACGTGATAAAATGCAAAATGTAGACAGAATAAAGCACTACACTATCCTCCTAGGACATAAACAAGTGGGGCGTCCTCATGGGGGATCATGTCAAGGGTACAGGATGACTGATCTGGATGCACTATCGAGGAAAAGCATGAGAGAAAAACACTC
>JAPQRQ010000005.1:17419840-17430548 GCA_037367365.1 Apogon talboti | reverse complement strand
TGGTGCAAATTGGAAGTCTGTAGGATAATTAGGTCAAAAGTTATAATGAAAAAGGTGATATTGACCTTTTTGTTGACATTGACCTTGACCCAAATTGACCCAAAATTTAATGGGGTCTATTCTGGACCACCACGTATCTTTCCTGAACATTTCATGCAAATCGGTCCAGTAGTTTTTGTGTAAAGTTGTTAACAAACAAACAAACAAACAGACAAACAAACAAACAAACAAACAGACAGACAAACCGAACCGAAAACAATACCCTCGCCCTCCCCCTTCGGGGGGGCAGGGTAAAAATGAACGCTTTTATTCAGTGTTAAGCTCTTTGATGCCAATCGTGTGAAAGCAAGTTGTCAGGCTACGTGCAGAAAGTCCATTTTAAATCCATTTTTAAATCCTGCTTTCAGTGAAGTATGAACGGAAGAGAATCTACTAATAGTGTAAAGAAATTTCATTGTTTTCTCATGTTGTGGTTAGGGATGCAACTAACAATAATTTTAATAATCGATTAATTGGCACATTATCTTAATAATTCATTGGATAAACACAAAATACTCAATTATCAAAAATTGGTTTTTCACTCAAAGCAGACAAGTCACTAATGATTACATCCCCGAAATTGCTTCAGGGATAGTTAGCAAGCACTAGCCCACTACCTAGACTTGTTATGGCTAGAGACTAGCAAACTATAGTCTTCAACCAGCTCCGGTTATAGGCTATCAAACCAACATGGTATGTAGTTCAGTCAATGATAGGTAACAGTGATCTGGTGGTCTGATAAACAGAGATGGATGAAAACGTTATAATTACGACGATGGTGTCTTACTAGCTAGCAGGCTAAAGTAATCACGACACGTAGGCTATCTTAGGCTGTTCCCAGTGGCCACGGCAGCCCCCTTTGCCTGTGACATGGCGTGCCGTGAGATTTTGGCCATTTTTTTCTCCATATTCAAGTTTTGTTACCTAAATGGTGCACTATGTTTCAGGTAAATGGGGCTGCCATGGCCACCGGGAACACACCGCAAACCCAGCTTTAAAAATCTGGTCCGGCATCTGAAGCCTCAGCCATGCTGCTCTGTGTTTTCGTCTATTACACTACACAGTGTGTATGCATGACGTGCTCAAGACCCAATGAATCGACTGCTGAATTTGTTGCCAACTCTGTTAAGAATCTATTTGAATCGATGTAATCGATTTGTTGTTGCAGCCCTAGTTGTGGTATCTGTGCATGATCTTATCAGCTTCAGAGATATTCCTCACTTAACTTAAAAAAAATTCATACAATATATTTTTAGATTTTTTTAAAGAAAAAAACTATTTGTGGTAATAGAAAAATGTACAACTTATTATTGTTTTGTTTCAGACACTTGATAAACTGCAAACCCATTCACATTAGCACACTCACTTGAACATGCATAATATAAAACAAGCACACAAAAGGTCAGATACAGAGAGTGCAGCTCACTGTTCGCAGTGCATACTAAAAGCCTGGCCGTTAATGGCTACATGCATGCACAACATACAACATACACTACCATGACCACCACACAAGATTTATGTGTTGAGAGGTTGATGCAATAGACATTGCTCCAGCACTTTTAAGTGAGGGCACTTGTGTAAACAAGGCCATGAATAATCCATTAGATTCTAACCAACAACATGTCAGAGATCAGGTTCCTCATTAGTTGAATCCAAACAAGCGACACTTGTCATGTGACTAGAGAGATGGATATTTACATATGCAAATGCACTGAGGCATAAGCAATTGCTGAAATAAATATCCAGCTACTACAAGTACCAACTCTTCATTTGCAGGCTAATGTGATACACAATCAATGTGAGGAAACTCAAAAAGGTGAAGCTGGATGGATAAACTGCTGATATAACAGAGTTAAGCTTTGACAAACATTTTACTATGCATTAAAAACAGAAAACATCACAGCAGACTGGGTAAAATAAAGATTTTTCTCAGTATTTAGGAAGATACTTTGATACTTTTTTTGGGCTTACTAACCACTTATTTGGAAGTATGTATAAATTGCAATAGCTCTCGGCAGCAGTATATGAGCTAAAACATACATCCAGAGAGGGGAATATTCACATTTCCAGTACAGCTATAAACAATTTGACCGTTCACATAACCTTAAGTATGATACATATGTTGGAATATGATCTGATGTGAATAGTTACACACTTGGAACAACTCTATCCATAATTCACAGCATTCTTTAAAATAACACAGACTCCCAAGTTTTGCTGAATTATTTAGGGCAGAGTAAACAAACAGGGAAATGCAACATGCTCTGATGTACACAGCATGTTAGAGCATGTCACATCAGTGCCTCATGTGTTACGTATATACTATATATCCTATTTACACATGTGGTAGTGGTGAGCTTTAGGCTCAGCTCCTCTCATGAAACCATAATTTCAAAGAAGTGCACAATTATTTGTTTATAATTTTTTTCATAATCCAGTTGTTGTCTACAGAATCATTGGAATTACAAACAAAAATATTCTACTGGATACCATGAGCTAGCATGCATGTTAGCATATAACTAGGCTATTTCCAGATCAGGCAAGGCCCCTTGACTTTGTGAATAATGAACTGTGCTACAGTCAAATCCCACTAGTAATAATTTGCAGCCTCAGGATGTATTGTGTTTACTTGACCACTGAGGGAAATGTATTAATGTGCAATGGGCTATTTGCTTGCAAGCAATGCCTGTAGTAGCATTTCTGAACATCCTCAACAGATTATCCTGATAAAAAAAGGAAGAAAATGAGAGCCAGTGGAGTTGACTAATCAGAAATATTTAATGTTAAAACAACCAAGACATAATCTCAACCTCTCTGATGAATACATCCCAAAACAAAGTTATATTAATTCATGTCCTATTACAGCTCACTGAAGTCAATGCTTCACTGGCTCCTTATCCTGAGCCTGAAATATCTCACAAACATGCAGTGGTTTATTTCAAGCTGCCGGTTTGTTTTCAACACGTATTTGCTTACAGAAGAAAACGCCCACCTGCGGAGGAACATCCTGACCTTCTACTGCTTTCATAAATGTGGATTTTCCTCAATACAAAGTCTCTCACAGACAAAAGTAACAGCACAATCTGTATTAGTTAATCAGTAATATGTATATTTTGACATCTGTTTAGCCATTTTCGATGGATTAATTCATGGAAACATACTGTCTAATCTTTCTAAATGATAGTCTTTATTCATAAAATATCCATGTGACATAATGGTCCAATGGACTCCTTCATTTTAAAGCCTCATCATGTTGTAAATCATGGTTCAAAGTGATAATTACAGTAAAAGTAAAACATAATTTTTGTCTTGTTGATGCCTTATTTTTTCTTGTTTGATCACAGAATCCACAAAGATGCCCCTCTCTTGCTCTAATCTCTTACTTTTCCCCAAATGTTCCTTTTTCTTTTATTCCAGACACCCATGGGTGTGGCAAAGCCAATTCACAAGCTTGAGTCGTGCAGTCACTGTCTCCACGGCAACCAAGAGTGGATGCTGAGGTCTTTGTAGAGCGGACAGTGCCTCTGTTGCGCACTAAAATGATCGCCATGGAGCAGGTGGTGCTCCTTCTTCTACTGGGGGATGGATTGGCCTGCAGGGCTACAGGGCCTGGTCAGAGCCATGCCATGCCAGGCTAGCTGTCAGTTCACATTAGCACAGATCACAGATCCAACACTGCTCAGTGGTCTGCTTTGTGTCAGCATCATGATAAAAAGTCAAAGTAAGAAGCCGACTCCTCCATAAAATATTCTCAAAGTTAGGTTCTGTTCTCTCAAGTGCAATACAAACAAATTAGCCTTACTTTAATGTAATGTGAGTAACTCAATATGATACCATCATGGTGCATTCTCCATGATACAACTATTCTATCATAACTGAAAAAACAATCATTAATCCATCATGATCTTCATGTAATTGAAGAAAAAGGGCCAAACAAGAATTATGTATTTGTTTCCGTCATTTTCAGATTTCACATCTGTATTTTGTCATCACTCCCGTTTCAGTTCTACATCATTAAACATCAGTTAAACACTAAAACAGTTGAGTCCTCATTATGAACCTACTGTGTATTTAAGGACATCTCCTCTCTTTCCACACAAATGTATTTACAGAGGTTTTCTTTAGTCCTAAATCTTAAACCTAAACCACCTGCATGTATTATACAGAGAGAATGGAACTTTTAAAACCTCCAGCTTAAGGGTCTCACTCAAGAGCTTCACCAAACACTTCACCTCTGGAGGGAAAGCAAGACTTTCAGCAACCCCAGTCTGCTGACATGACGCCCACTGGCAGACATTTAAACAGAGGCTCTCAGGCTAAACTGCTAAAAGTACTGATAGCGGAACTCAATAGCTGCAGTCGGTGGCGTGTAATCAACCTGTGAATACAAGGGCACTTTATAATGGATGGAAAGAGAAGCACTTGTGCCTCACACTCAACTCTTTGATGGGCCATAGTGGGTCAGTGGCTTTTCAGTTCTTTAAAGAAATGCCTGAAAGGGATGGCACCAGATTGTAACGTTGTGTGGTCCCTAAACTGCTTGGGAAGTGCAATTTTTCTAACCGACATGCCCTGGAGGAGGTAAAGGGAGCCCTGCAGGTAGTATATTGGAACACATCATGACCTAACCCAAACATTAGGGAACAAATATTAATGCATATGAACATAATGGTAATATAATGGAAGAATTATCATATCATTTACACCACATAGCACCACAGGGACTGACATTTTTGGCACTTCTCCAGACTCCCTTCATCTTCTGTATCAATTTATGTGCAAATGCCACAAGGCATGCAACAATGACTGAACAAGTGAACAAACCATGTTTTTATTATCATAATATGGAAGGTGCACCAGTAATTCTCATAGGACATACAAAGTAAGAATAAACAGTTTACATTCACAGCCCACAAATATATTAAGAAAAAAAAATGAATAAATGTGTTGACAAAAACAAAAATAACCCAGTCTCTCCTCAGTATATTTCCATGTTAATTGCTGTGCCCATGGTAAACTGGCTCATGACTTCCCTAGTGTCCTCTCTGCAAGTACCCTTCAGTCTTATGCCAGCTGCAACGTCATACACTTTCATTAAAATTCCTGAATGTATTGACACTCTCACCTGCAGGGCTTTTAGTAAAAAAGAAAAGAAAAATCGAAGCAGTAAAAATCCTTCTCAGTGTCCGTTGGATTTTACTGCCAGAGAGAGTGAAACTGACCACACTATAGGTGAGAATGTTTGGACACAGGATAGTGAAGATTGAAGACAATTAAATTCTGTTGGCATTGTAAGCACACAGCTGCTGGCTGGTGAGAAACACTGAGCTGGTGTTGTCTCAGCAGGAGTCACCGTGTTTCTTTTGGCGGAGCTCATGCACTTTGTTCCATGTGAGTCTACAAGTGGATGTCTTGATTTTGCATGGTTTCATTTCACCGCGTGATGCAGGGTGGTGGAAACAGCAGGAATACAGACCCATAAATGACAACAAGTGTGTTTAATGTCACGCTGCACATCCTGTTTGCTGGTCTTACATTAGCAGTTTTATGTCATTAGTATATAAATGTGAGAAAGACTGAAACAACTCAGATCCATAGATTCAGATGGTATAAATCTGCCAGGAACTTGTAAACTTTACAACCTTCAGTTTAATATACCAGATTGATTTTGCAATATATTTTGCTTCTAATTACTCACATACACACAAATCATTGTGTGCTTATTATTGAGAATAAAAAGCTCTGAAAATTAAAGCTTGTTTATCTTTTGTTGACCTGGTTATGGACACTAAGGGTCAGAGGCCAGGGAATATGTAATGACAATGTATTGACTTCCTTTCTTAAAGAACAGTTTCACTTTCTTTGTCCTGTCTTGCTAATTAAGAACACTGTGTATCATTTATGTATTGACTATGAGACGACAAACTATGGTAAAGGTCAGAGCTGGGGGGATGGACAGACTTAAGGGAACTGGAGAACCACAACATCACCAGCTAGCGGGAAGACCGGATGCAGGACAATCCATTAGGCTACTTTAAACAGCTGTAATACTGTGAAAAAGATTGTTTCTGCTTATAAGGACTGCATTTTATAACTGGCCAGTCAATTTAGGCAAAACATTGCAGCTTTATAGAGAGATAAAGGATAGAATTAATGTCTTCTGGTCTTTATAGCCTGGTCGTGGCATAATCAAAGCATACATACACACAAACAGAGGGGGGCAAGCAATAAAAAGGAGACAGCCAAAGAAAGAGAGTAATTGAACATAGCAAAGATTTTACTGCCACTGCATTATTCACAAAGGCCACTGCATACTGCATCGCCTCATGTGTATGACTGCGGGGGAAACATTATGTTGCAAAGGGACAGTGTGGGTGAGAGAAAGACACTTTTTAAGTCTAACACAGCAGGATGTGGGGACCAACACAGACAACAATATGAAAACATAGAGTGATCTCTCAATGGATTGTTCTGTCTCGTACTCAAAGTCAACAAATCAAGGTGAATATCATCCAAGAAACACAATTAAAGTCACCGGACAAAGAGAAAGAGATGCAAAGTTAGTGTAAGAGTGAGAAGTCCTGGACATCCCCCACTACTCTCACTACAGAGCACGTATGAGCCATAAAATTAAATGACCATGGAAGAGTGCCTTATGGCTGGGTATTCCAGTTTCAGCACCACAGACAGCCATTAACCCTTCCATCAGAGAGGGGGAGGAGCAACAAGGACAGACGGGGACCAGTTCAGTTCAATCCAGGTCTATACAGTACCATCTTCAGCTAAAGTTAAAATGAAGCTCCAATGAGTCAATGATTCAAAAACAACCCTGAAATAATGATGGCAGAGAGTTCACGGAGAAAGTGATTTGCACTAAGAATTTAGAAACACTTAAGATTTTGATCAGTAGATGGTGAAATTGAGGATGTGCAAGATAAAGGTGGATACAAAGCATCATTTCTAGCAGACTTGAAAATTGTGGACTTTTAACTGTGGACCCCCAAATAATGTTGGAGTGTAAGTGTATCCTTTATATTATGCACATTTTGTCACAACACTGGTACATGCCTTGATGCCAGTAACAATCAATATCAGGTAAGACACTGTGGAAATGTGAGATAATCAGAACACCTCGCTTGGAGTATCCATTCTATCTGTATTTTGTAATATGTACAGGATTTTAAAAGACAAAATACAGATACATACAGATGACCTTACTGGAGATATATATATATATATATATATATTTTATTATCATTTTTTAGAAAGAATAATCAAATGTCATGTTTGGCCAATTTTACACTGAGCACTAGTGACTGTTAGTACTCATAAATACCATTTTTGTCACAGAGTGAACTTTAGTTTCATTGTTTACAACTATAGTGGCACTGATAACCCACGTGCATTGATGTTTTATTCTTGTAGTCTGACTTGTGTTGTAGCCTCTGAATACGTAGGCGTTATCATCGCAGTCAGTATACATGTTGTACCCAGGTTTATTAGATCCATGTTGTACACAGCATCTGGCAATGAATGTAAGACTACAGAAGTCTACAGTCTGTAGAAGCCTTCTACGTTATGAATGAATAAATGAAGTGAACATGACCATAGTCAGTAAAGTGAGGGCTATGAACTAAGGATAAAAATGACAGTTACTGAGTCTCTCTGTTCCATCGTGTCATCTTTTCACTCTGTTTATGATGAAGGCCCGGAGTCATCTCTAACCTGACAGCCCCGGTGATGACTGTCCAACAGTTACACTTTCTGAATATCAAATGACCCACTTTCTTCCTCTTCAAAAAAGTTTTTAGGGCTGAAACTTCAAACTTATTCATGTAATCAGAAATATATGTATAATTACAGTTTCTGACCCTTTTTAACTCTTAAAAGACAATAGAATTGTCTTTTAATTGTCACTGAATTTTATATATTAGTTATTTATTTGCCAGGCTTGTACCTGTTACTACCTATCACTGAGTATTTTCTCAAGTAATCAATGAACCCTTCTTTAAGTTCCAAATATTAATTCCATAAAATGTCTATTGTGGTTTCCAAAGCTTACAGATTTTCTTTGTTCAGTCTAATCAGCTCTCAACCTATCCCAGATACACTGTTACCCATAAAGTTGGAATAAAATATTTTTGCATCTATTCATGAAAAGACGCTGACAATGTGATTTATTCTTAACAGACAGTGTAACTGGGACTCAGTACATAATCATTGCATCTGGTCAAATGTGATTAATGATATGTATAAATAGGAATAAAAAGAGCAATGTGTCTGAAAACAAAATTATTCCAACTTTATGGTCAACAGTGTATATTCGGTTTAAACCTCTATAAAAAATAAAAACTAAGGCTCACATTGCAGGAGTTGGAGCCACTAATGGCATTTTTGCTGATAAATGACTAATTCAGTAAAAATCAATAAAGCACTAAGTATCTGCTAATTCTCTAGCTTCCATTGGTACACTGATAAATTAATGAACTATATCAGGAGGGGCACAAAGGTCCTGGTGGAGTTGGTGGTGATGAAGGTTGTCAGTAACAGGCTGTCAAAGTGACTCCTTCAAAGGTGAGGAGAGAACGTGACTCTGTTCATGCATAACTTGCAGCGATGGAGAATATATATGTATAAGTAGAGGTAGAAACTTTGAGAGATGGATGGAAATAATCATTACAGTTCTACTCCACTGTGTCGTGGTTATACATCATCACCATGTGATCTGCTACAGGCTTATCTGGTAGCTGAACACTGAATCTGTGGGGGCAATGGCACAATGTCAATGGCTGGATGAGAGTCTAGTGAGACGATCACCACAGAGTTAATAGTGCTTTTAATACTAGCCATGATTCAGTGCTCTCCCTCTCACACATACGTTTTTTTTTTTCACATTTAAACCAGTCACATTGCCAATATCTACTGACTTCCCTCTAATGAGAGTCATTTGTGAAGGTGTCACTGATTTACAGCATGAGCCTATTTTTTTTTAACTGCAATACCACTGGCTTAAGCAGGTCGAAAGTTGTCTTGAGGCTCTATCCGTCCTAATAAAATGTGACCTTTTTTCCTCTGGTCCACCTTGGTGAGTATTTTCAATACAATGGGCCCTCCAGGACTCAGGCCGTCACTCTCATAGACGAGTAAAGCAACATGATATCATGACTCGGTTAGTTATAAGCTTATAGGTTTATTATGTACAAATCACTCAAGAGGAAAAAAAAAATAACAAAACTTAACTCCCAGCTGACATTACTAAAGATTCTCTACCTAATGAACAGTGTTGGAGAAAAAAAATAAAACAAGACAAAGGACCATAATTATTACATAATAATTACACAATAATTGCATCAATGAGAAGAGTTTGTTCCCACACTAGAGTCTACCGAAGTGAGTAGTTTGGCCTGTGTGTTCATCCATCTCTGAAGAATCTGGGCTGTGTATGAATGCTTGTGTGTCTCAGTCTGCACTACAGCAGTTAAGCTTTAGTGTTTAACATGCTGGTTATATCAGAAACTACACGGAAGATGGAAAGATAAAGTGTAATAATGAGAATAAATGACAGAAAGAGGCAAACAAGACAGACAAACTCTAAACAGTCTTTCTAGAATATCAAAAAATGCCTACAATTGCACTAAAATGTACTTTTGTATCAGTATTTAGATTATTTTTGCTTCTGAAAAACAGCAGTACTATTTATAAGCTATTTATTTAATAATCATGTATTAATACTTGCTTAAGATGATTACATTGTATTTGAGAATACAGACATCTAGTTCAAAGCATTCCTACCTTGCTTAAGAACTCAAATTTTGTTGAACAAAATGCCATTTTACTTGAAAACAAGTTAAATGTTCAAAGACTGACAAAAAATGGCCAGCAAGGACCTTGTCAATATCAGTATATTGGGAATTAACACAATGGATAAGCTAATATACAACCTTACAGTGATACATTATTGCTAGATGAATAAATAACATTTATTTCTTTTCCTTTTGCCTTCTCATTCACTCAGACACACACTGTAACACATAAAAAACACACATAAACAAATACACAGGGGCCTCTTGCTTTCGAAAGCTCACTCATCCTTTTAATCGGTGTGGAATCCATCAAAGTGGGTCAAACTCCCTTCCCCATCTGCCCCGGTCAGATTTTAAATGCACGAGGGCTGATTAAAAAAAGACCAAGAAAATAGGGCAAACGCCTCCATCACACACACACACACAAATACATATACACAACTCAGATGACCAGTGTCAGGAAATAAATATGAAGAGGAGCTCTGTCTCTGTGAGTGTGTGTTGGGGGAACATGTCAGGAGCATTTGTAACCAATTACTGTGTAACAAACAAAGGTCAAGCACTTCAACTTCAGTCTACTGGCTGTATATCAATTTGTTTCTGGTCATTTGCATATGTCCACCTTTTGTCGTTCTATCAAGCATCCGCCTGAACACATGACACAAGGAGGGCGGGGCGTGAGGAGTGGGTGTGTGACAGGATGCTGGGTGAGACAGCTGGGGGATAAGCTCGCTTCCACAGCTGGGTGTATTACTGTATGTGTGTGAGTGGATGTGCCTCTGTGTGTGAGTGTGTGTGTGTGTGTGTGTGTGTGTGTGTGTATGTGTGTTCTATGCTAGAGTGACGGGGAGATTTTTTTAGTTCAC
>JAPQRQ010000005.1:17378809-17398255 GCA_037367365.1 Apogon talboti | reverse complement strand
GTGTGTGTGTGTGTGTGTGTGTGTGTGTGTGTGTGTGTGTGTGTGTGTGTGTGTGTATGTGTGTGTGTGTGTGTGTGGAGGCACCCTCCCCACCATCTCCTGTGATTGTTTTTACTTTATTTGCAAGTTCAGGCTCATCAGTCTTCACCAGCAGCGCAGGGGGACGGAACAATCTCATAACTTTCTCATTACCGCCCCCAGTCTCATGAAGCATTCTGCTGCGGCTCACAGATAACACTAAACCTTGCTTTTGGGAAACAAAATACCATTTCTGCAAGCAGTTTTTGCTCTCTGACTCTGAAACTCATTAAGTAATTCAATAATGGGGAAATGGAAAATAGGGTTAAAGTTCCCATCTTAACCAAAAAAAATCTTAAACTGAGTACATGTAATATTTAGTGTGAGTGCTAGATGGAACCTCATCTTAGAGGATGAACATAAATCCACATACTTATCTAAATATTATCTTGTTCAATGGCGATAAAAAAAAAAAGCCTGAATTTCTAAAACAATTTAAGCCACTAAAAGGTAAAGTGAAACTCCTGCAGAACTTAAGAAAGTTTTAAGGCACCCAGACAGCACCTTTCTCTAAAGGTCGAAACATCACAGCAGAGGTGATGGATGAAAATAAACGCTGTCCTGAGTGTTTTACTGAGACAACACACACTGTTCCCAAACAGACCATCCATCCTGGTCAATGTGGACACAGAGCTGTATGTCTTCTCACCTGTCACTGGCAGCCAGCAGAGACCTGCACTTGATCACAAGGCTTAATTGTCCTCATGACAGTGCAAACACACTCACAGATGCAGAAACACATGCTAAACAACTACAAATGAACCAGAGAAGACAAGTTAACACATGCTCAACCTGTCAAGACTCTGCTTCATCACTTTCAATTATGTCAAAAAACAGTGCTTTAAGCTCCTGCTGCTATAAGGCCAAACCAATCATCACAGTATTCATGAGACCCAACTAAATTTAGTAATCCCCAAAAGGAGATGCACAGAGCAGAAACCCATCTGTTTTCATCTTTACTGACACTGGCTGCTGCTTTTAACCTGATAAAGACCATTATGAAGTCTGAAGCTGTCCACTGACTCAAATGACTTTTGATTTATAGCTTTGATTCACCAGTTGCTGAAGAGCCAATTCATATTCTATAGAGAAAACTATCATGAGAAAATGTGTCTGAAATGATCAGAGGCTCAAAATCACTTTGCCAACATCAATAAATTAGTCTAATGACTACTTGAGACACATTGGACGAAAGTAGTGGTGAAACTATAGAAACACTAGGGTAAATAAGGATGAGTTTTTATTGCTCACCAAGGTGGTACACTGACTTCTGATTAGATAGCGCCATCTGCTGGTGCTGTAATAAAAAGTGATATTTACAACAGTGATAGTCTCTCAATGCTGAATCTTTGTTATTTAGTAAATTTCAGAGAGAAATAGAATGGTTTAAATGTGCCGTTATTAAAGCTTTGTAGCAAGGTGATTGTGGGTGTTGATCATGAAGTAAATGACCCAGTTCACACCCACAGACCACTGCCTCATGTTGTCCCCTTGTTTACTGCTCTCACAGACCACTATGAATAAAGGTGCAAAACACCAGACAAATGTTGGAATGGGAATAGAAGAATTCAGCTTTGTAAATGTGATGTCAAAGACCATTTGATGCTCAGTCTACTCTGTTTGTTTCCTTTAATGTGAAGTCATTTTTCTGTAAATAAAATGACCTTATTAGATCCACAAATGAAGCACACACAGTACAACATCACTGTAGTAAATATCAGTCACAATAGATTATTTCATTTTATTTTGAGATAGATTTTTTTCCCTTTTTCCTCTTTTTCCTTCTTTTGCTGTGTTACTCTATCTAGCCATTAGATGGCATAATAGTACAAGCAAAGAAACCACATGCCCACTGCATCAGACACATAAAGGAAAACATGGAATATATGTTGTTGTATAAAGATTATTCTGCTTCTTTGCAGGAAAACTGCAACATAGACAAGCTGTTGGAATAAAAGAACAGAAGCTGCCTGTTACTCTTGTAGTGTCTTGTAGTGTAGTCAGCCAATTTGTAAATATTTCCAGTCTTCAGAATGGTTGAGGAGTCCAGGTTAGAGAGTAGAGATTCACTGCATGAAGTGGAGTTTCATTTAGCTCTGGAGTTTTCTTTAAAGCCCCAAAACTACCCACCTGAGACCCAGCAATGCATTTTTGTTGTCTGTAGGCGAAAGCTATACTTCGAAAAAAAAACAAAAAAAAAAAACACACACAAAAACAACACCTTGTCCACTGCAAAGGACAATTCATAAAGAAAGTTAAAAATGAAAATGTTTCTGAAAAAAACTGTTGCATTATGCTGGGTATATTATTCCTGGGTCTCAGGAGGATATAATAATATAATATAAAAATCCCCAAAGGCATCGAGAAGTATTCAGTTACTTTTGAATTTGATGAACTCTGTCATTTTCCCATTTGTTCCTCTATACTTGCTGTAGGTTTCAATGACTGGTACACCACATTTGTATTACAGAAATAATCAGAAATGAAGATTGAATACACTCAATAGACAACAAAATGTATCCCTAACATTTTGTATTTGCTATGTATTATTTCTTGTCCCAGGAGATAGGAAACAGCACATCTAGAATACACATATCCACTGTATAAACAATATATGTACACTGTATACATCCGATCAATCGCTAGCTGTCAAGCCTCAAGTCAGCCATCACAATGAAGCATCATCCTACTGTATACTGAAACATACAATCCATATGAACTGCACTCTAGGAAGCAGCATCCCATCACACCAGCAAATTGCACTTCTACAATCCCTCACAACAGGGCTGCTGGGAGCTGCAGTCAGCACTTACAATTGTGAATACACAACCGAGGACTGGAAATAGAATTGTAGTGATGACTGAGTGGTCCCTGATTGAGAAGGAGGTGTGACTCACGGGTTGGAGTTTTATGATTGGTCTTGATTCGACTCCATCAGGAAACATCTGACACAATAAGTTGATTTGATCACTGTATGATAGAAACATGACGTTGATGTTTTTAGGGATGGCGTCACAATGAGGTGTCATAGTGCTTGAACTTCTAACGTGCTACTATGTGTTGAATTAAAACATCACTCAGGACATTTGACTTATTTGTGTAATCTGGTAATTTTGTCTTGACTGGTCAGAGTCCGTCTCCTATCCCATTCTGCATCACACAACTCTCCTCCATAATTGTTTCCTGCCTGCATCCATGTAAAAAACTGAAAAAAAGACAAAATACCAAAAAATGTTGATGTAAATGGTACAATTTGCAAAAACATAGAGCATCACAAGAAACAAAACACTTTTCTACAGTCAGTCAATATAAATCGTCTGTATCTAAATATACAGGCATGCATGTGAGTGGGCATATAACCCATCTGCAGATCTGGGTTCACGTCAACACATGAGACCCTCTGTCTACTGCCAAAATTAAACACTCCAGCCCGTAACACCATCTCACCTTATTTCTTACTGACACCGTCCTTGGCCCACTGACCACTGCAACTTGCTAAGTCAGAACACATGCATCACAGTTTTTTTTTTTTTTTGTATATCCTGTGGGCACTAATGAAGTAGGAAATGACCTTTAGCTGTGTGACATTTCACAGCTTGTGCTATTGTGTAGCATGAGCAAACTGTTTGGAAGAGGGCTGCAGGTGTCTGTTCTGGAACAGCCACACAGACATCAGTACCTTTCCCCTAGATTTACAGATTTAGAACTGCTGAATGCCTCTGTATGTCCTTGAACTTTTAACCCAATTGCTTTCTTTGTATGTATAGTTGCAAGCATTCATTTAATAATAAAAAAGCAACAGGTGGTTTCAATCACACTTAAAATGACAAGGATATCTAAGTGCTATATGTATTCACTTCAAATAATAAAATAATAGAAGTGATATATGTAATATTTCTACCTTCAAATATTTCTGACGTTATATCAAAGATGTCAGTGTGTTGTATTGCAGAGACATGAATTGAATTTATTCACAACCACAGACCAGTGTGTCACTATGAATGCATGTGACCACTACAGGAAGAATAAAGGCATTGTGGGTATCTGTTGGTGTTGAAACCTAAGTTGAAGATGAGAACTGTTAAGAAACATCTTTCAGAATGAAAGAAAGTGACACAGTAATAACAGCTAGGGGCATTGATGTTGTTTTCACCACTAGACACAGATCTAAATGAAAAGAACAGAGTTTGATGCTTAAATGACAGTGTTTCTTCTACATGGTGAGTTTGATTATGAAGTCGCTATGTTTGCTAAGTTTCTTTGTTAATCCAGTTCAGACTAACCTGTGACAGTTCTAAGCTTGTTTGGATGATTCCACATTGACAGCACAAACCATACATAAACAATGTGTGATTTGTGGTTTTACTGTGTCTGTTTTCAGTCTAAAAACTGAAATAAGTTGTCAGAGCTATAATGTAAACTATTGGCTTTCAGAATATATGAAGATAATGAGTGTTATTTGGACCATCTGAGTTTTTCGTTCAATGGTGTTGAAAAACCTATGTCTTAAACAAAGAAAGAAAAAGTACATCTGAGTTTTTGTTTGACGGAGAAAACTTGATGGTACCATAAAACAGATGTGTGTAATGAGTTCCACTCTTTATTCAATGAGTTATACTGTCTGACAAAATGATAATCCATTGTTGGTTTTGGTTAACTGTGGGTGTGTTCTGGTATGTCTTCCGCCTGCTGTTGATAATTTAGAGATATAACATTACATTTTAAAAGAGTTGGTATTATTGGGTATCATTACAAACCTTTCTGACCTTATATGTCATTAATCAGTCAGTTAAGAAATGCAGTGACCTGTCACTGTCTAAGCCAGACATGAGACTTCAACTGTTCATCTCAACGAAACAAATGCCTTTGTGCTCTGTTCCACATAAAAGCCACTCTGGGAAATAGCACAGCCAGGTTTCTTTCACTACATTCACCAATCCCGCTTCATCTTTTTGGGATATTGGGCGATGTTACAGCTCAGTTTTATTTACCTCTGAGCATCCTTCACTGTGTTAGCACTCCTCTCATCTGTAGTTTGTCATGCACAGCTCTGTGGTTTTAAAAAGGGTAAAACTGTACTTGATACTGGATGAGGAAGTGAAGACCTGGTTTCCACCTCACTTCAAGCTAAGACAGTAATGAGATGCCAAGCCCGATGCACTCAATTCCCCAAATTAAAGTCTTTCTATGAGCTTGGGCAAAGAGTGGCAGAGCAACCTTGAATAGGTAAGGCTGTGTGTGTGTAATAAGTAATAACACACAGTGATTTTTTAACTGTCTGAATGAAGACGTTTCACAATTGCTCTTTAAAAAGTGATGGACATAATGTGTTGATGCCTGTGTTTTTGTCCAAAATGTGTTACATAGACGTGAGCAATACTGTTTGGATTTGACTGTATAGTAGATGAGGATGAATACAAGTAGAAAGTAATTTACCTGATTTGGAAGTAAATGCAGGTGAAGAAGGCATGATCCAATAAAAGAGGCAACAGGAAGAAAAAGACAAAGAGAGAAAAGAGCACATTAGATCAAATAAATCTAGGAGACTTGTATTGAAACATATTAAACAAGCATGAATTGATTATGTACCAACCCAAACAAAACCACTGCACTCCTTTTACTAACACGGCTAAAGTGAGAATCCTTCCACAGTCTCATTTGATGATGATGTGTTTATCAGGTCATGAGCTAAACCAGCTGTTGTAGCTCACACGGACATGTTGAAAGACTTCAACACCCACACACTCATCTATTGGCTCAGCTTAAGAAAACTGCTGTTATTAGGAGACTCCAGCCCCTCCCTCTGAATTTAACACATACAGAAGCGATTGAAGAAAATGACATGGACACATAATGTACATGTAAGAGCTGCTAGCATTCCTGAGCATCAAACAAACACTTCAAAATGTGCTCGGCTCCATGCAGCTCCTGAAGTCTCTGATTGAGCGACATCTTTAGTTCTCTCATCCATTTGCGCCTCTTCCTCTTTCTCTCCCTCTGCTTTTACCAATTTTCTTTGAAGCTAGAGATGTGAATGAGGATCTGTTTTACCCTGGCAAAGTGCTGTGATAGCACTGAAGGCACATCTCCAGGGATCAGCTGAGACGCCGCTATTTACTCTCAAAATAATTAAGAATAAGGCGGTTCATTAGACGCACACACAGGAGGAGATAAAGGGTCTCTTTTTTGACAGCCAGAGTGTTCATCTCTCCTTCCTTTACGCACTTTGTTTTCTTAATAACCCCCCCCCCACTACACCAACTGTGTCCTCAGAAAATATGTGTTTTATCAGTGCTGGTATGTGATGGTGGGAAAGAGCGGACCATCCACAGGGGACGACAGTGGAGAAATGGAAAGGGATGAAGAGGACAGAATCACCCAGCGGAAGAAGAGCACAAGCCATATTCACCTCTAAGGGCAAAGACATGGGCATGTGGTTTATGAACCACTGTTTGTCACGCAACCCACCCCCACCCCTCGCCATCTTCTTTTCTCTTTCCCTGCTTGTTTTGGGAATTTGGGAGTGAAAGAAGAGGACACTGACCAAATGCAATGAATGTAGTTCTACAAAGAAAACACATCAGTAAAGACATAAACATCAGCTGTCAGTTCTGACCAGTTCTGAATTATGATTTAATTTAAATATTCATAACGATTCAACTGTTTGCTCCATAGGAAAAATTTGAAAATGTACCGGTAGAATAGACCTTGTGTTTCACAAAGACATCTGAGCATGCTCAGTGCTCCCCCTGCCGCCTGTTTAATTTGGGGGGGGGGGGCAAAACACGGAGGAGTGAATGAGACCAACTCAGGGGTTAAAGGGGTAACATCTACTTTATGCTTTCATCCATTCAGCCAGGTGGATATTAAGGTTTGGTAACAAACACGTTGGTTTGCAGCTCACGTTGCTCTATGCTGATCAATATTTAATATTTCCTTGAGTTATTTTAAAATTCAAATTGAAATTTAATTATACTTTTGTTTCTGAAACAGTGATTTGCATATTGAGGCAAAAGTTAGATTTTATAGGCATACAAGTTTAGACTGAAAGAAATAATGAGCAGCATTAAACTCAGTTTGGGATTAATTTGTTCAATATTACAAGGTCCCGATCATGTTTTTTTTTTTTTTTAACTGAAATCCTATATTTACCACAGTAACACTCAACATTCAGAAAAGATTCTGCTGTATGTGGAGATGGTGAAAAAAGATGAAAAAAGAAAGAAAAAGTGGCCCCTTTATGATACTGAATGCTATGAAAATCGCTTTCTTTTTTTTGGCAGGACAATCAGTGTAACAGTAGTCATTGAATATATAACCAGTGGTGGAAAAAGTTTTTGGACACTCCATACATTTGTGATGCATTAAGAATCACTCTGAACTCATTGAACTCTGCCACGTATTGTACACATGCTTCCTTTTACACAGGCACTGTTCCATCAAGGTCAAAACTGGATGTTTCAGCAAAATAATGAAACATGTCCAAGTCGTGACATATTGAAACTGTCAAGAATTTAGCTTTGTTATTTTTCCTTGTTAACAATTTAAAAAAAAAAAAATCATCTGTATTAGTATGTGTGTCTAATGCAGCCACACCCTTTGAAACATAAAAAAAAGCTTTGTCTACAAATATTTCAGAATATTTGAGATTGTGTAACATTTTAAGGGTGTCTGAAAACATCTTTCCCACAACTGTATGTTTGTATTTTAAGGAGGAGCACACACAATCAGCTCCCTCTATATAAGCTCTATATTTATTCAATACTGAGAATAGTCATGCATGACTTCCATAACCAATGACCTCTATTTCTACTTCTCTATCTGTCACATGACAACCCTTATAGTCACTGACACACAAATATACTCATGGGTAGGCAAGCAGAGACCATCCGTCACATGCAAACACACGCACAAATACAGTGAACACACTTAAACATACACGCCACGATGTCAGCCATCTTCTCATTGTAGCACTTTAGTTCTGTCCTCCTCCCTCTTCCTCTCATTACCCCCTCTTTCCTCCACAGAAATGTCAGCCCCCTCACAGATACATCTCTTCACATATGCTGCACCACTTGGCATTTAAATATCAATGTTGAAGCCTATACGGAGACTGAGGCTCCCAGGTGCTTAAGATGCAGAGTTCATAAGACAGATTTCAGACTGGTGTATGATGGTTGGAGGCTGCAGCCGGTCATGGTTTATCATTAATGAAAAATATAAAATACAGTGGACTTACAGAGTAACTGCTATAAGTACAGGGGTCAGTGTTTATTCTTTTTTAATTATCTATATGTTGTCTATATGTTATATGTACGGTATGTATTTGAGTCGGGCTTGGCATGATCTATGAGTAGCAATGCTACCATTGGTCTCTCTCTGTAACTTTGAATATTGAATCTTTTTTCTTCTTTTTTTTATTATTCTCATCTTTATTTGTCTATGTATTCTTTTGCTGTCTCTTGTCCTGTCATTGTGCGTCGATGATTTGACATTATCCTGTCCTGTAAGTCTGTAACTATGCCTTTGCTCTTTAAAAAATCCAAAATAAAATATATTACAAAAATAAATAATAATTATCTATGTGTTGCAAGCTGATCTGTCTAGTTTCAGTAACCAACCAAACATTACCTCATCCTAACCTCAACCATTACGGACTTTGATCTTCATATTTTTTCAAGCGTTAGTAACAACTATGAGCGTGTACTTGATGTTTTGCTTTTGGTACTAAATCCATATTTGCTTGTACGTATGTGGGTGTAAATGTTTTCATTTTCTTTTATCTTCATTTTGACACTCATCCAAAGACTGTCGCCACATTAGAGCTTACTTACATCACTAAAAAAAAACTAAAAGGACTCATCCATATCGTCGTATTCATCCATATTCATGTTTGTCAAAGTTACAACACAACGCAAACATCAGAAAACTATGTTGCTACATTACATTCCTACAAACCACAGATACAGATAATGGCCCTGTTGTCAAACCAATGTTTCCCAATATGTGTGTATCAGCATTATGGTTTGGTAAAGTACCTAACTGCCAGATCCATCCTCAGTAGGCAAGAAGTGGTTTGGGTGGATGATGGTCATGCAAAATTCTGGACTTTTCCACCAGAGCCTGGAGTATGCAATCCAAATTCCACAGGGTTTTATGTTTATCCAATAAAAGTGCATTTGAAATGGTTGGTGAAATATTTCTTCCATATGTAAGTATCACTAAATGCATTGTAAGTATTGTTTTTATCATGTTTACAGATGTAGCCCTGTGATGAAATGATGACACGTCTTGGGTCCATCCTGCCTTTACCTGATATGAGCTTACATAGGCTATTGTAAACCACATTCTGATATCTTTCCCTAATGCTATCCAAGTGCTAGTACATAAAAATAGTCAAATACTTTCATATGAACACAAATTTTCTTTCTAATTGGATATAAACCATCAGAGGCTCAATATTTTTTTTTGAGGTATAGTTAAGATTGTGAGATGTAAAAAAAAAAAAGAACTTTGCAGAGCTCATAACATGCACAGCAGCATGAGAAGGACTGACGTCTCTCTGTGTGACTATGAGAGCATGAGAGTGATTTGGAAGCATAGCAAGCTCCTCACCACATTATCTTCTGCCTTATACTTCTGGCCTTTGGAAACCTTTACAGGAGCAGTCGGGGTTTAGCTGCCAGTGAAAGCCACAGATTTCACCCACCCACAATGTACCGCTCACAGTGCTTCCTTCACAGTAACAGTTAGGTGAGCTGCAGCACCGGGGGTTTGGTGTTCGCCTGAGGACATAGCTAGAGGGTGCTAAATTGAATTTGGATGGTGATGCATGTGCAATAACAGATGCACACTTGTGAGGCAAGACAACACTACTTCATACATCACATAAGCACAACAGTGAAGACCCGCTCCCGCCGCTGTCCCTACATGTTAGCATGTAGATTCTGCAGTCGGTGTGTGAATGTACGTGTGTGACACTGAGAAAGACAAAGGCAGCCCAGTGCTTTGTGCTTTGCCCTTGTTGAAGGCAGAGATGAGATGTGTCTAAACAGAGATGGTGACATCACTTCTTGGCAGGCAGCTCCAGGGAAACTGTGGTGCCTGGGCCAGGGACATGCGCTCATCCAATCACAACATGAGCTGCTGTGTGTGAGTCTGTGTATATGTGTACATGTGTGTGTGGCATGCTGTGACCAGGTCAGCCAGCACATGCCTCCCACAGGTAGCCCTTAATCAAACAGAGGGAGGTCAAACCACAAGAAGTAATGGGAGTACAGTGTGTGCATCTGTGTGTGTTTTTCTCTTCTCTACAGAGTAAATAATATTTGTACATGTGTGTACTGCCTTTAAGTGAGGGTGATAAAATGTGTCTCCACCTGTGAGTATCTGTGTACATGTGTAATAGGGGGAAAAAAGTATCAGCTTATGCAAGACTGAAATGTACCAGTGAGAGACAAAAAAGCCAGCTGGGAGAGATTTTAAGAAGTGCCTGAAAAGTGCAAGTACCAGAGAGATAGAAGAGCTCTGAGAGTGAGGGAGTAATGTGTATATATGTGTGTGTGTGTGTGTGTGTGTGTACGGAAGCGAGAGCGATGGAGAGTGTGCCTGATGTGTATATGTGAGAGAGGGATAGTGCTGGCGGTAAGGTGAAAAGGATAAAGACAAAGCAGAGTAAGGGAAGAATAAAAACAGGGAGAAGCTGGGTCATGTTGCCTTATGTAATTTACAGGTCAGCACTGTGTGCCATGCTTCAGAAACTAATCTCTTTTAGGAGATTCGGAAAGAAATAACCATCCATGTAAGTTTGAAATAATATTATTTACAGTAGGTACTTTTCATTCTGTGGTTACTCTGTGACGTCGTGACTCCAGAAGTAAACGAAAGAATAAAAGGAATGTTGTGAATCCAAAAATTACTAGTCCTTGACAAAATGTAATTTAATAGAAAATGATCTGTCATAAAGGACGATTACATTAGTGTCTGATCCTTATTTTACGTGTAAATAAAAAACAGCACTAGTAATGGCTGTTGGACTGATTCGCTTTAAGGTGAAATAGGTTACAGATCACTATTTACCCTGTTAAAAATGTAATAAATAATGTAATATTAATAACTTAAACCTAATCAACGAACCTGAAAAATCCTAAATCCAGACCTTTAAACCAGGCAGTGTAAACCTCACAACACTCACTGATTACTGTCCAGTGATAGTAATGTTAGAGGCTGTTTCTGATTTTCAGAAGGAAAATATTATGAATTTAGAATTTTAAATGCAGACACCCATCTTGCCAAAGTGCACGTTAGCAAGATATCCAATAAAAAACTTAACATTGAAGCCCTATACTGCCAAATGAGTAAAACCTGTCTATATGTAGAGACAGTTTCTTGTAGGCCTTCATTTGCTTGATGGTTTTTTACTGAAATTCATGGCTTTGCTGACCTGTGTTGTCCAGAAATCTGCCAAAAGAAGGCATTAACACATGGACATATGTCCAATCCTGCTGAAATTCTAAAAATCTCATCATTTCCTCCATATACCTTTTACTGATAAGCATATATTTGGATGTTACCCCTTTGTAAATATTTTTTACTAGCAAATATAAGTACATATTTTTTCTCAGAAACTGTAATGTATGGTGATTACATTTATTGTATGGGATAATCATGTAACACATTGCTCCTCTACAATGCTGGTATTAACTCACATGCAGTCCAATCACACACATGCATCATTCTCTTGGTTACACAAACACACACATGCATACACACCTACACACACACTGCATCGATTTAACGTACCATTAGCTCACCTGGTCTACAACACTTCACAAAGTCACATTTCCCATTAGGAGCTGTGTCTCAGCATGGCATCAGAGATATAAAAGGCACAGTGGATCAGACAAACTCATTAGCCTTTTTTAATATGACTCATCTTTACACAGCACAGAGACCAGTGTTTAAGAGGAATCTGTGTACAGTGGCTCTCTGCCTGTGATCACACCCAGTACATCATCATATGTCTGCAGGAGCTTTTAGACAGAACATACTCTGCAGAAACCCCCCAACCCTCAGTGAAGCGTGTTGTATTGTGTTGATGAAGCTAGCTGTATTAGCTGTGGATATTGTGAACGTATCATATAGACCCTGGCAGCCTGAAACAGTGGGGATGACTCCTTCTTCCACCAATTTAACAGACAGATTTAGAGATTAGACATGCACAAAATGGGGCGACGGTAATGCAAACATAAGCCACTGATGAATCTGGTGTGATCACAGCCACATAAGGACGTGTGCTCACCACAAGGAAAACTGTAAAGGAATGAAAAAAAAAAGAGAGCAGGGAACAGCTATGTGTTATTATATTAAATATATCCCATTAGATATGTATAGATTGTATTTATAAGAATTGTGTTCATGCATGTACATATATTTCTGTCTGTGCATTTGGGATGCTTCCTTATGGCGTGTATTGAGCAGCCATCGACGAGTCAGTGTGTGAAGGTCAAGGACATTGTCTCTGTCTCTGTCTCCCTCTCTTTCATCAGTTACCCACAGGCCATCTGTGCCCCAGTGTCTCTGCTTTTCTCCACTGACCATGTAAAACTCACATTGTAAGAAAAGAAATCACATCTTCAAAGTGTTATATGCAGTAGCTGCTTAAGGAGCACAGCTAAGGCGGAAAAAGAAGAGTGGTGTCAAACCCATGTGGTAGAAGCAAAATTATGTACAGGAATCAGAGGCAACAAAATTACTATTTGGCGACTGAAATTGAATACAACATTAATAAAAAAATATTGATCTGTAGACTTTACTCTGACTCTCTCACTGTGACTGAGCTCCAATAGGTTCTATACACATCCTCCCTCCAACAGTACAGTCAAACATTTCATTATTCTCCGTTTTACCTTTTCTGTCAGAACATCCATCACATATTTTGCCAAGCGTACGCTGTGCTCTTTTACTATGATCTGTATCCAAGTGTAAAGTTCCCTGGAGTGACCCCCTCCCCACGGTGGCTCGATCAGTCGACACAATGTCTAATGATTTCTCATTATGATGATTAGTACAGAGCTCGCAACATTTAAGCCTCAGGTAAAATCAATATCCGTGTCATAGTATAGAAAAAATATATTTTCACTTTGGACACAAAACCAAACAGCAGCCTCTGAGGCCATAATGGAAGTGTCAAAAACTGTAGTTCCGTGAATGGTCACTTAAGGCTGGCTCCTAAAAAGAGTCAGTCCTCAGAGACCACCATCCATCGTTACTGCAGAAATAAACACGTGCACAGTTGAGTACAGCCTGGCCTCTGGAGCTGATGTCCCTGTTCATAAAACTGTAAACGTCACCCGTTGAAATCACACTGAGGGTCTTACACAGGGCACGGCTGGTGTGACGGACAGTTACTGGTGAGTGCTGTCCACATCTGTCATGTAGGCTGAGTAGGACTCAGGAGTTTCTGTTTATTGAATAAAACTTTTTTTTTGTTTGTTTTCTTTGTGACAGGGATCTCTGCCATAGTTGTGTTTAAGAAGTGACACTAATGAGACAGACAGGGTTTTCTGCCATGACATTTACCAGCACCACTTACAAAGCCTCTATGAATGACATAGCTACATGTTTGGCAATTAATATTAGCATTACTTCATATTAGGTTATGTTTTCTATCATTACAGATATCATTATCATTACAGATATTATGAATGGGGTGCAGTGGTTAGCGCTATTGCATCACAGGAAGAAGGTCCTGGGTTCAAATCCAGTACCAACTGGCATAGGCCCTTCTGTGTGGAGTTTGCATGGGTTCTCTGCGGATACTGTGGATTCCTCCCAACATCCAAAGACACTTCATAGGATAATTGGTCAATCTAAATCACCCGTAAGTGAGAATGTGAGAGCGAATGGTTGTTCATCAGCCCTGTGATGAACTGGCGACACGTCCAGGGGGTGCCCCGCCCACAGGTATGGGCTCTGACACCCTCCATGACCCTCACAAGCACCAGCTGGTTCAGAGAATAGATGGAAGGATATATCTACACTGTTGCCCATAAAGTTGGAATAGAATATTTTTACATCCTCTCATGAAATCACTCAGTATATAATTAATGCACATGATGTGTATAATTAGAAATAAGAGCAATGTGTCTGAAAACACGTTATACCAACTGTATGGGCAACACTTCTCAAACAACAAAAGTTCTTCACCTGGATTTAACAAACCAAAAGGCCTGCCAGTGGATAATAACTACCATGATTAATATGTTTCAGCTCCAACACATTCTGCAGTGAGTACCTTCCCATTTCTTACACACCCATCAGCTTGCTACGGAGCATAAAGATTGGACAATGGAAAGAATATCTGGGCTCATCGAGTTTATCAAAGAGTGGTTCAGGAGAATGAGACATCATTTTCACACATGGATTGGCCACTGCAGACTCCACATCTGAACCCCATGGATAACCTGGGTATGAATGTGGTGGAGAAGACTTTATACAGCAGTCCAGCTCTCCTGTCATCAATGCATATTAATGCAACTATGGACAGAAATTAGTGGTTTGACATGCATCATGACATTGCATAAGACCTGTGTGGCATAAATTATGTCATGGTAAATGTGTCCTGTAATCGAAGCCAACCAAATATTGTGTACACAACTATTTTTTTTTACCCAGGCTGTGTATGTACACATTTTGAAGTCTATAAAATTTCCTGGATGCATTTAACATGACTAGTTAGTCAAGGTTACCCCTCTTTTTAATAAGTCAGCATTGGGTTATTGAGTTTCATCAAACAATCTCTTGGTTTCATCCCAGCTCCACCTTCTTACCCAAACATGAGAACTTGTTTTGGGGGGAGAAAAGATGGTGGTTTACACTGGCTTCATTCACTACTTATACACAGTCTATGCACAAAACCCATAGAAACAACTTTGTACTTTTACCTCAGCTGTGTTGGCTAAAGTCTCTGGAGTGACCAGACACTGTGGGCATCCATTGTTCTATTGTGTAAAAAAGAAGACGTTCTAATAAAAACAGTATTCACAAATCATCAGATGCTCTTCCAATGTCTACGCTCAGTCTACCCTCCATTCGTAGTTAAATTACAGCTAAAAACAAACAGGACTACAGTGTACAATGAAAGAATAAGGACAAACACACACACACACACACACACACACACAAAGAGACAAGTAGACAAATAGATCTACACTAAACACTTCCCGTGGGGGGATTTATTTATTGTGTAATGTTTCAAGCAAAGCTCTTTCTCAGACTTCTTCCCTACTTGATATTTTTGATTCACCACCAATGAAACTAGACACTGTGATTTGCATCTGTCCCCCATTGTTTCTAAAAGTGGCATCCACCATAATATACCTACAGTGCATTACTTTGTCTTCTTTCTTTCAACCCTTAAGGATCCCTTTGAGGTTTTTCCAGCTCATTTCCTTAATTATCCGCTCTTGCATCTCCCTTATGGTTCTCATCACCATGGAAACACAGGATCTCTTCACCCCACCCAGGCCAATTCATTGTCTTGTCTCTGTGGTAACCTTTAGGCGTCTTACTGACACTGGCTGGGACTCCCAAGGTGAGCAAGAGCAAGCAAAGCATGAAAACAAACACCAACAAAATCCATTACAGAGACAAAGACACTGAATCTTAGCAAACCAATAAACCTTTGGCTTTCTGTTTACTTACACATGGACCTGACAGCAGGACTTTCAACATTTTAAAATCAAACCTAAAAATACAGCAGTGTGTGAGCCTCCATTCTCAACACCTTACACCCATGTTTCGCCAATGCCACTTTTAGCCAAGTGAGAAGTCTGCAGGACTGGTGCGAAAACAGCCTGTTCTTCCTCAATGAAGCCCACAGAAGTGACCAGGCAAGCAAAACAGAGGTGTATTAAACCAAGAACCACAGCAATGACCGCCCAGTACCATCTATTTATAAACACAAACAGCACTGAGACAAAGCTCCTGATGATTACCGATGTCTCAGCTAACAAACCCAGGGTTTCAAGATGTGGAGAGATGAAGTCAGTTCACAGTGGTGTGTAGGAAACTGCTATTTTTAATTATTTCACTCAAGACATGTTTGATGATTAAAACATGAAAACACAAGTTTTCACTCTGATAATTTTGTGACACAGCGCAACCAAGGTTATCTTTATATATAAACTTCAAAAAATATTTGCTTCTGCGTCAACGGCTTTTTATTATTTGGAACAATTACAACGGTCCTACTTTGTGTTTATTTGTGCAAATATCATTTTCAGCTTTGTCGAGTTTATAAAATTGAGAATCTGTTTAGTGTTCTCAACTAACTGAGCAGCCCACTCTGAGCAGCCCAAGCATGTTTCTAAAGCCTTATATGGCTCACATATTATAGATCAAGACATCTTCAAATCATTGTTTTCCACAACGACCACAATTTGATCCACTATGGATGTTTTTACACTTCTGGTATTAGGTCGCATTGGCTTGATTTGACCTGCAGCACATAGCATTTACACTGCAGATATAGTACTCACTCAGCACAGCTTGTTGTCATAGCAACGTATAGTAAACTGTCACGACATTGTCTTCAGCACAACTTCAGTTACAAGCAAGGCAGCAAAGGACGATCCTTAAACTTTAAACTTTAAGCTCTAACTACTGAACTCTAAAATGGTTTTTGGACAAGAATATAGTTGTTCACCATGAAAATCATGAAGATAGAGCCCACTCAAACATTTTCTGAGATTTCCAGTTAACTTGGCTCAGTATGCCATTTGAATATGATAATGCATTACATATTAAGGTAGGGATGATTCTGCCTTGATCAGTCTTTGATCATATCATAATCAATATTTCATTACATGTCATTATTGTAGCATCACCTTGGCCTGCTTGGACACTTGCTGCTGAAGGTGGAACTATAAATAGCATCTGATAAATTGTATCTGTCTCTGCTCTCACACAGTGGAAATGTAAAAAAAAAAATCACGCCAAGTCGAGGCAGGTCGGCTTATATCTGTCCCTTTCTATGGTCACTCCTCTTTACTCATCTTTAAAAAAAATGTCCATAGTTTCTGTCTTCCTAATTGTATGTGTTTTGTCCCATCCTCCCTTCATTGCCTTTCATAATGATGGGAAAATAAAAACACACCAAAAAAAACCAAACAAACAGAAAAAAACAAAAAAAACAAGTCGAGGCAGGTCTGGCTGATGCCGTCAAAAAAAGCAGCATGTGTTTTTACCAACTGTCTGGTTTTTCACTAGGGACCAGCTCCATTTTCAAGGCACAAGGCACTAATATCATTAGAAACCACAAGCATGTAAACCATAAGGCTTGTGTTGTTATTTCAAAGAATAGGTGTGTGTCACATCCAGAGTCGTGCTTTAAAATGCTTGGGATTTAACTGGTCTCTCCATACCAATGTGTCTCCATTCAGCATGTTATTTAGCATCAGGTATGATTAATGATGATGATGCTATCAAATATTACAGCTGCTCTCTGCAAAGAGGCTTCACTTGAGTGATCGCATGATGTAAGCATTGGGTAAAGCCCAAGAGGTGGGGAGACATTCTGCTTCAATTGTACAGTTATCACAAGTTAACACATGTCAATAGAGTCACAGGCATTTTCATGTCTAAAGCCCATAATCTAGGACGAGGATAATACTGTATTCAGTAAAAGGGTCATTTGACCGGGCCGAATGTGTCATGATTAAGTGACTCATTGCCTAATCGCCAACTGATGCGGTCAGGAGTCAAACAAATGACCTATAAAACATTGCTTAATTGCAGTTTATTCCAACCATGACCAGCAAAAATGGAATAATTCAGTGCGTTTCTAGTTATTAAACGTGGAAACCCGGCGTCAGTCTACGTTTGTGTTTAATAAAGACAACAGGATGTTTGCTGTGTAGTACTATGACTGATTTGTTGGTTTGTGTGCCTTCATAGACACACCTTCTTCTGTCTCCATCTCCTTCCCAGTGTTTGTCTATCTGCCAGTGTCTCCTCCAGAGGGGTAGTTGGCTGCGACCTACTTTGCGAAGCAGAACTGGAGCTGTCAGTCATGCAGCTGTGCGTCACATTGCCTTATACCAGCCGCTGTGAGGATACTGCTGCCTCACTCTGGCCTGTTTTCCTCGCTGCACTAGAAGCTTCCACACCGGATGATATTTTCAGCTTTCTATCACGACTCTCCCCTCTGGGTCTCTTTGCCATAAACAAGACATGAGGAGTAAAGCTCTTACTAAAAAGCTGTTGCTATTGCGTAACGCTACAAGCAGGATGTCTGGTGATCGTCAAGTGTCTCCTTGTAGGTAAAGGATGAATCAGGCCTCCTTGATGTGGCTCCATTAGTGCAGGAAGGTGGTGGTTACATCCATTAGACCAGAATAAATGGCAGCTGAATTATTGAGGCATCAACGGAGTGTCAATCTGTTAAAGGAACAGAACCTGGCGCGTTTCAACTCAGCGTTTCTTCTACAAATATCTTACATTAATAATGACGCAAAAAGTCACCAACCTCCAACTGATCCTGTGATGATTACATTTCCAATCCCTGCTGTCTTTACCTTTACCAACAAATAAAGAAGATGAATAATATTATGTGAATAATATTAGATACAGTTAGATGATTCACCGATTACTCACCGCTTTATATCAATAGCTCCAAGTGTTTAACAAGCTACCATTCACCAAATCACTGCTTGTGACATTAAGTATCCACTGGAGAAGGAGTAGTTCTCAGCCTTTCTGTTACCAAGGCCGCCCTGCATCTAATGAACAAATTCCAGGGCCCCCCTATGTATGACAAATACACACTGTGAGGAAATGGCTGCGATCTTGGTGTTAACGTCTTTGCTGTACAAGAGTTTATTCGTTCTAAGCAGTTCACTACTGTCATCTATGTACACATTAGGAAAAAATATCAAGGTCCGAATGATGGGGATCTGAGTGATGCGTACTTCCATGCTACTGCCCAACATGTGCATTTTGATTGCTTTATTTATTTGTTATGAATGGGTTAGGCAGTTATTTTATGCAAATGAAGCACTGCAGATGGACTATTAGTTTAGTTAGATAGTTGTTTCTCTCATTATTTTGTCATTAGAGTATTTTTATGTATTTTTCTTAGAAACGATCGTAGCCACCACAAGGTCCCCCAGCAGCTCTCTGAGGCCCCCTAGTGGTCCGCGGCCTCTCTGTTGAGAACCGCTGTCCTAAATCACCACGCTTTGACCCTCTATGGCAGGGGTGGGCAATCCTGGTCCTCCAGGGCCGGTGTCCTGCATGTTTTAGATATTTCCCTCTTCCAGCACACCTGGATGCCATTACGTCATTATCAGGCTTCTGCAGAGCTTG
>JAPQRQ010000005.1:17334835-17348490 GCA_037367365.1 Apogon talboti | reverse complement strand
TATATATATAAAATGCCTTGTTATTTTGTAGTCTTTTGTATAGTGTAGATGGTTTCTAGAATTGTGACATCATAGTGGTGGCATTAAGAGGTGGATTAAGTCAAGTCCCCACTGAAGGCCCAGGTACCAAATGCACGGCCTGCCACTGAGCAATATTTTACTCTAGAGAAATACGTTGTTATTTTCTTTTACTGTTCATGAAGTGGAATCCAAAATGTCAGACTTCAGACATCTCCGACCAGCCTTATAGACTTAAAAATGAATGACAACTGTTGCTTTGTTTAAACTTTTGTTAGATGCATGTGTTTATAAAATATGAATCTCAAAATGTTTTAATGTGTTCTGCTTTCACTGACACCTTCCATTGAACAGTAAAGAGTGAATGAGATAGAGACTGGATGGGATGGGTGTAGAGTTACACTCAGCCTGCTGCCATTAGGGAGGCAGGCAAGGCAGCACAGTCTGTGCATCAAGTGTGTGTGTGTCTTGTCTTATCTCCGTGTGTGTGTGTGTGTGTGTGTGTGAGCATCTGTGATAGACTGGAGGTGGGGGTCTGCATGTGGCTTCTGATATATGTGTGCACTCATTGACAGCATTTTCAACTGAAGCTAAGTCTATGTGCACATGAAAGCATGAAAGGGCAGCGTGTAGCCTTTAACATTGCCCACAATTCCCTGCAGCAAGGTCATGCAAACCATCAATCGATTCAGATTGAATAAGAGCATGGATCGAGGTGAACAAAAAAGTGATAGAGCTCAGGTTGTAGCTGATTTAAAGCAGGCTAGTCACTTGCAGCTGCAAATTGTATTTTTTTCATCATACCGGGTTTGGAAACAGTCAAAGTTGAGCCTCCAAACTAACATTTTCCAGACTTAAATGCTACTGCTACAGGTAGCCTTCACTTTGCACCTCAAGGTAATATCACCTAAGCTTTGTCTGCACAAGATATAATAGAGGGAGTGAGGTCCATCACTGGAGAGTCATCATTAGTCATCACTGGAGAACAATCATAAATGTATTCAATTAGACATGATCTCTTTCTCTGGTCCATCCTGTCACAATCACAAAACACAACCAGTGCATTGGTAAGATATAATCCATGCAAAAATGCAATTATTGTCCTGTTTCTTAACCGGATGACAAAATTGATTGTGGAGATCAGAGGGAGATCACAGCTCTGCCTGCAGCGGTTAACCTCTCTCTAGCGACAAATCAGACCAATACCTGAACGAGTGTGTGTTTCATTCGTGCATGTCGGAGCCCAGAGTACTGACAGATCCCTGTGTGTTTGAGGTAATGGTAGATACATGGACGGCTGACACAGACGGAGAGGCTGTCCTGCTCTCCCTGCCTCCTTGGATCTCTATAATAGCCTGTAATAACATTGTTCATAGGAGGGGCAGCTGGTCGTCTCATGACAGCTCCTGTTTTTACTGTTATTAACCACACACACACACACACAGACGCACGCAGAGAAGAGGCGGTCTGACTGCGGCGCCGATCGCGTCTTTACACCGCTGTAACATCTCCCCCTCTGTCTCTGAAATGATAATTGGGGAGAATCCTTGGCTATTGTCTCAAGTGCATTACATCATGCCAGCCTCCTCAGTCTGCATCCCGCCCCCCTTTAACTCACTCCTCTGTCTTTCCACTGTGACAGCCCCGGCCGTGGTCTGATTTCCCAGCTGAACCTCACAATGTCAACTGCACGCACCAAATGCGTATAGGTTTATATACCGCTGCCACGCAGGATCCCACAGCCTTTTACAACATCACCACGCACCGGGCTCAGAGTTGGGCATGTGAAGAGCTCACGGTGCGTAAAATCACCTTGAGCCTGAAGCAATAGGGCAATGTAGGTCACTGCAAAACCCGCGGCAACAGTGTGCATACTCACAATTTATTCCTTTACAATCAGAAGCGGCTGTGGCAGCGGATCAATGACAACTGCAGTCTCTGAGAGCTATACCACCAAGCGGACAATCCTAGGAGGCTTCTTCAGCGCAAACCAGCAGCGACGCCGAGGATCCGATCGTAAAGGTGCGGCTGGTCCACTCCGATGGCATTGTCAAAAAACAAAAGAGCAGGAATAATCGCTAAATTAGTCGTGTCGGGTAATGACATTTGATTTCCGGGGCTATACACACACACACACACTCTCACACACACACACACCGGTTAAAAAAATTATGGCATGTTACAAATTCTGCTGTGATAAGCGAAGCTGGAAAAGACCATTGTAGGAGAGAACGGAGGGGAGGCGAGTGGAGTCTTAAAGTTGCAGCTGTGTAATTCCTCCTCCATCACCAACAGAAATAATAATAATAAGAATAAGAATAATAATAATAACAACAACAACAACAACAACAACAACAACAACAACAACAATAATAATAATAAAACATTATAATGCAGCTCTCCTATAGTCTAAATTAGCAAATTATTGTAAAGAAAAATTTGACATCATTAAAACAATATATCAAAATGTAAAATTACCATGAAGTATTTTTGGTATGAAACCGTAGATCACTAGAATACCACAAACGTGATGTAAACCAGTAAAATCCCAGAAACAGACAAGGTCATGATGTTCCATTCAACCCAAGCTCTATTTTTGAGAGAAGAACAGCAGCCACACTTGCAGCATTCCTCACCTTTTCCTGTCACACAGATGGTTTCTGCCAGGTTATAAGCCTTGTAATTGGGATTGCACTGATTCGCTGACAGCTGCATTTAGCCTCACATTTCTCCAGATATTTGGGGGGGGAAATAAGAGAAATCCCCCTGTTCACATGTCAGACTCAGAGATGCTCTTGATCTCTGGTGTGTGGTGCAGGGGTGTTTTGCCAGGCGCAGGATCCAAAATCTGAACTGAGGAGAGGGAAATCAGACTGGTACAACTGACACATTTCATACAATGTAATGCTTCCAACTTTGTGGCAACATTTTGAGAAAAACTGACAGCTTTTCTGTGCACTAAGCCAGGTTTGAGGGTTTTTTTTTAATATCCTACACAACGCTCGTACTCTTCCTCATCCAACACCTTTGAGTCCACCTGTGACACTTATATCACTTGTGTGTTTCCAGTCACAAGGAAACCAGCCAAGTTAAAGTCACAGAATTGATTTCTACAGTGACATTCTAGTGTTTTATGGGCCAACACATTTCATTTAAAAAAAAAAAAAAGGATAGGCTGATTTGCAATTGTCATCTAATGTTTGCTATTAATCTTTTTGTCAGTAATGTTGAACCTTTAAGTACTACACACACCAGTTCCCTCGACAAATGAATAAAATCTGGCCCATCATTGTCCTTATAGTTGTGATAGGAAATCCCTGCAAACCTGTTCCCAAAATCTTGTGAAAGGTGTTAAGAAAGGATGCCCAGATTTCTGGAAGAAATAAATATATATTCTGTCCTCAGTTCCTGTTTTTTTTTTAAACTGAAATTTCAAGTAAATAAGTGTTCTTGTAATTCTTGGTGTCTTGAAGGAACCACAGATTATTGTGGTTTTCTTTATGTGTAAGTCTCAACTGTGTGACTGTGTGAAAGCCATCAGACATGGAAATAGAAATAATAATATATTCAAAATGGCATTCTAATAAATAAATAGATAATTCTCATATAATTAGAGCTGAGCACAGAGGAAAGGAACAGCACTAGTAACACTGAGATTCTTCCTTTCTTGACCATCTTGATTTCCAGCACCTACAGTGACTTCCCCTCCACAGAAGAGAAACAACAGTTAAAGCATATAATAGTTCAGGTTTTATTCATTTGCTGAGGAAACTTCTGTTTGTAGTTAGATGGCAACTGAAAATCAGTCTGTTTTCTTCTTTCTTTAAAATGGACTGTGTTGGCCCATAAAACACTATAATGTTATAAGAAATCGATTTAATGGCTTAAAGTTGGCTGATTGCCTTGTGATTTGAAATAAACAAGTCATATCAAATGTAAGGATTTTAACAAGATTCCAAAATATAATACAGAGGAGCAAACTGAGGTTTTTGATGCTTTTTGCCATTAAGTGTAATTAAGTATTCCAATATTCTGTATATTTTGTAGATGTAAATTACTCCATATAAGTTTCAGGAAACACTAAAACTATATAGTTGATTGAGACTCCAGTGGTCACTCATACAAAAATGCTGTTCTATACAATTCTGCTGTTGACCCAAATGACTGAGATAATACCACCCTTTTCATACTCGTATAAATTGTGTGACACTAAGAGCAGTTTTATTTCACTTTAAAAAAAACAATGATTCTTACAAAGTGAAGCATAAATGTTTTAGTGCAGCTTGTGTGCTCTGTGGTCTCAGGAAGGATCTTGTCTAGGAGTGAATAAATCATACTAGCTTCCATTATACTTTAGATGTAATGCAGTAAAACGGTGCTCTTTAGTAAAAAGAGCTTAAATGACTGACAAGTGGGATAAAAAAAAAACAACAACAAAACAATTGTACCCATAAGACTAAAAATCTAAATTGTTCTCTCAGATCCTCTGCTCTGATCCGACTTGTTTGATGTTACTATAGGACTACACTGTCTAATTTCTCGTGTCAAGTTAAAAATATACACTCAGATATAGCTGATATGATATCAGATATGAGGATTTACTGCTTTTTCTATTTCTAATTTTTGCAAATGGAATAAATTTGCAAATTTATCGTAACTAGAGTGGAGACTACAATGGAACTTTTCTGACATGTTATACACTAACCAATTAGTTTTTTATCTGTTATCAGTAATGAATACAGTCAATAGTCACATCCTATGGTTACAATCATATATAGCTTCATTAAGGTTGTTGAAATTCTGTCTTTGTCCTCTTCACTTCTAAAGTACTACACCTTGACCCTGCTGTTACTTTATATTTCCTGGTGGCTCTATACATCTCTCTCTTTATGAAAGCTTTCATACATTTGTCACACATTTTAGATAATAGCACAAGTTAACAGCTCACTCACAACACCTCTTGTTCTCTGATTTTTTCTGCTTGTGGACTGACCGTAGATTCATGTCACTGTCCATGGTGCTGAATCTGGTATGTTTTGTGTAGTCTGTTTGCTATACTGCACTGCAGCCCGTTGGAGGAATTGTCAGGCAGCTGTTTTGTGTTGTCACTTAATCTTGTTGAAGTACATCTCATAATCATGTAGAAAATACTACGGACTGTTGCTTCCATTCATGAGGATCCACTATCCCTAGATTCTGGGAAAACATCCATCTTAGAGGATTTATCTCCCTGCCTCCTGTCACTGGCTGAGATATTTAATTAGCATACATTATACACTAGTTTAGTGTCTCTTGTCTCATTCTGCTTTTTTGCCGGGACTGAGTCCCACCTGGGAGATGCTTTCAGATGCCGCTTCTCTGTTGCAGCCCCAGCTTGCTTCCCCCAGTTCTTTTCCTCTTGTCTGATAAATTACCCAAACAAAAGCAGTGCTGGCTCTCCTCTCAAGTGAAAAAATTCTCTACTGCAGGCCATAAAGCTGCCATGAAGACCGGGTAGACACTGACACACCCACAAATTGATGCTAATGGCGAAACATTTGTCATTTTCCATTATTCTCAGTGTAATCTGGAAGAATCAACAGTAGGCTTATAGAAATTATTCTTAGTATGTCCAGGTTTAAAAGAGTTTTGGGTTTGGTTTACAGTTCATAGTCTGATCACACCTCATGACTATGTCTTAGATAAAAACCTTATTACAGTTGTTTGTTTGTATTGCAGCCCTTCTTGTCCTGTAGCACCCCAACCGATATTACCGACCTTCCAGGCTCCTGCTCTGCTTCTACACTGTCCTATCACTCAGTTGTTCCACATTAATTTCCCGAGGGGATTTGGTGTAAGCCTCTGCATATGAATGGTTGTTTTGCAGTAAGAATAGGAAAATATTATCATATGTAATTACCTGAAATCGTAAAAGACATATATGTAGTGTACATATAGCCAAGGCATATCTGTACATATATGGTATGTAGTGGCTGGTTTGTTTGAAAGAGTTGCACAGGTAAAGCTTATGCCTGAGATTTGTGTAATGGCTTTTTTGACTGTGCTATCAACTGGAAATTATACTAAAATGGGAGCCAGTTAAAAGCCAATGATCAAAGCAATAAAGAAATCAAGGGGATGCTATAAAAAGAGGTCTATAAAAAGAAAACAGACCTGAATGTGTTCAGATCTAATCCTGCTCCTCATAGCTTGACACACTAAATGTGTGAATGTCATTGAGTCACCCTCCTCCCTTTAGTCATGCAAATGGCCGTCTTTCATATGCAGGGTTAGTCCATGCAAATCTCACATCAAAATCTCAATGATCTCAAAGGCTAAGCAGTTGAGTTCTTCATGGCCAATTAAAAAGACACACACATTTACTCACCAGTGCCAGAACAGCAGAAATGCTGATGCAAATGTTTGCACAGGATGATGGAAGGACTTTGTGCTCTGGTTAATATTAATGACTAAATGTTAATGTAAACAGCCATCCATATGATGTGACAACTGAGAAAATGCTGTAATGAACATGAGGGAGAGATGCTGGTGCCTGGCAGGATGCCCTGCTTCTTCAAGTTGTTTTGTAGAGGATCAAAGAACATGTTCTTTATGTAGACTGACAGTTTCCATGTCTGTTAACATGTTAGTTGCAGGTGTCGATGCTTGAAAGTCCATTGTCACAGCTTCCATTTCCTCTGTACATGCTTGAAAAAAGTCTTTTGTGATTCACCTCACAAGGCTGGCTTCCTTCCTAGAAATATATTTCTAAAAACACACCCATCAACATATATCAGCTGTAGCTGGTACAAATCCAGAGCTGCCAGAGGTCTGCTATCTTTATGACTTTCTTGAACCTCTGTTTTAGGCCTGGTGGGGATGCCAACCTCTTGCTGCTTGATACACTGATAACCAGGATCAGCTGCAGCCATGGTGTGAGATACATTAGAGGAACAGGACTGAAAGGGATTATGGGTTTCTGTACTCCTGTAAATCTTTTTATCTGCCAGGCCCACCCTATGAGAAAGCAATGTTATTGCACGTTAACACATAATTCCTCTGTCTGTCAGCCTGTCAGCATGGCATACAGAGCTCACCTCCACATCAACCAGTGTTAATTCTCTTTATGATAATTTGCGACAGCATAGAGGAGAGCTGAGTGTGTTATTCTGTGAAAAGGCCTCCTGTGTTTGTACTTGAATCTTTCAAAGAAGCTTTCAAATTAGAAGAAGAAGAAGGTACTTTGTTACTTGCTCAGTAAATTAGTTATTAATAATGCACTGCAGTTCATCTGTAAATGAACAGATATGGAGGAATCAGAGAACAGAAGGATCACAATTAGATTTTTTAATGGATATATCTTAGGGCTTCTAAAATGAACTTCTTCATACTTCTTCATACTTTTGAAAGTTTCCAAGTTTCAAAAGTATGAAGCTTTTTGAAGGGCATATTGGTTACACAGGTATAGCGAGAAGAGGCCGTTAAATCTGATAAGTATTAAATTGCACCAGAATTTACATTTTCATCTCAATTGTCAGAAGTGCTTCTTCACTTTCACATTCATCTCCCACACAAAAACAGATGACACCTTAACACTGCGAGTGATTCAGATTGCAGAATTAAGACTTGACCTGAGCTCAGTTCTGTGTAACGGCTCACATTATAACAGTTATTATACCATCACCATATTGTCCTGTTTCTTGACAGGTTATGAGTCATCTCTTTGGCATTCACTGTTATGACCACATGTACACATTTATTTCCCTTATGACTGTTGTTTTCAGTTCTATAACCAACACTGTGTTTTCAACACTATGGATATTATTCTATTACAAATGTTCCTACCTGGGATGTAAACGTATTTGAACAGAGAGCAGACAGATTAGATGGGCTTACTGATCTAGAATACAGCCTGTTGAGCAAATGAGTAGGCATAAGAAAATGTATATAAGATGTTAAATGTATGTAGGAGTGTATTCAGTGCTGTTTCTGTGAGAGTTTGACAATTAGGAGGGTTTTGTACCTAAATGAATAAATGAATGAGAGCAAGAGGGAAAATTAACATAAATCTGAAATATTTCATGGGAAAATCAACAATTCTTTTGTTGCAGGGAGAGAAACAAATGCCGACATAAAGGTGAACATCTAGATTATCCCAAGCAACACTTCAGCCAGGTAAATATCAGTGTCAGTAGATGAGCTCATGTTTTATATGGACTGACTTGTCCCTGTGCCTGTTTTATGCCTCATGACTGTTACACACTTCTTACAAAAAACATTTCTTTGGATGACAAACATCACTTTTTGAAATAAGTGTCAGTTTTCATAGAGACAAGGGTTATTTCTTTTTGTTCCAACATCATTCACACCACATTTGTGTGTAGATGTTAATTTAACCCCATAAAAAACAAGGAACACTATTAGTTATTAAGAATAAGTGGATTTTGTTTTATACTCAAAAGACAGACTTAAAATATAGAGTGAATACACTGTTCCATGCATTAAAAAGCAATCCAACATTTTGTTCCAACTCTGTTAAGTAAAACACTATGTTTCTCAGCTGGAAGAAAAGAAAATCACAATATCTATAATTTGAGCTTTTGTTTGGCAGATTGATAGTCACTATGAATGTCTACAAACCCCTGATTGGCTTTCATTCAACTTAAAATATCTTTACTTCTTCTCCTGCATATTCGTGATTTACCTACTGTATTTAAGTGGACAGAAGTAATATGATGTCATGGAAATGATGATGTCAGAGGTCAGTGCAGATCTCCATCTGGACACAGAGACAAGTATGGCTACTGGATCCATTAAGTAATAATCAAGTGTGCTCTCTTGCAATTCCAAATCCAATTGACTTGTTGTAGTGGCATGGCAGCGAGAGATAGCACTGGTTGTTAGGACAGACTGCGCTTCCTTGAACTGCGGCAAACATCAGTAGAGCTTTGAGACGACAGCAACCCCTGGCGTGATGTAGTGTTCGCCGGGAGCAATTACAGTCTCATATGCCACTACGATTCTGTTTAAACTCTTATCTATTTTTAATGCTGCCGGGGCTCCAGCATTTATATATTGGGCTGATGCAATGATGTTACTGTTGTTATCTCAAAGGCAACAAAGATGATGCCGTGTAAAATATATTGGAAAAGTATATAAAAAAATATGAGGCCTTCAATGTGACATTAAATAATCTCTAAAATGAAATAATGAGCAAACAGGTGCAACATTTCCAAGCTGCTGCAGAACCTTATCCTGTTTCAGGAAAGATAGTGAGGAGCACGGGAGAGATCAGAGCTTTATGTGAATAATACAGACCTGTACCTGATGCTTTAATACATCTTTAGGAAAATTGTTATTAATAATTTCTGTTGTTATAAATAAAAAATGACAAGTAGTCCATTAAAATACTATGTACAGTATGCTTTAACAGTATGCTTTACTCATATAAACTGCAGGATGAAAGGTGATAGAGGTAAGATGGTAATAACGTTACCACTTATTATATCTATTCCTTGAACTGTTTGTTTTTTGTATTTTTGGACATTCATCATGACTTTACAGATAATGTAAATATATTTAAGCCTTATCATCCATGTTATATGCAGTCGGAGTCAGTGCGCCATATAAAGCATGTAACAGGATTTCACACTGTGCAAGGGGATAACATTAAAAGAGAAAGACCTTTGAAAAATGAATATGCATGTTTCTTCTTTATGTAATTGTATTGTATCCCATACCTGTGCAAAACACAAAAAGATCCTTTTGCTCAAGTACAAGAACAAAACTAAGTAGCTGAATATGTTGTGGCTTTGGTTCAGCGAGCAGTGGTCCTTCCATTTGAGGCAAATTACTCAGAGTACGAGGACCATTACTGTGATGGTCTTTTTCAATGTCTTATTCACAGGTGGATTACCTCAAAGGTACTCCTTTATTCCATAGGTGAGGGATGTCTTGACTTTCTTCTGCGACTGGGCATCACATACTACTGAAGATAAGGACTGCTCATGTCTGATGAGAAGACCAGCACAGGAATTCACAGCTGTTCTTACCTGCCATGGAGAGCTGTTGATCTAAGAATTGTTCATAAAGGTTGAACGGATGCTGTGTAGTGCAGACAACATAATATTTCCTCAAACGGTCCCTCAAAAGACAACTTTGTTCACTAAAAGTCAAGCGTGACTCACCTGCTCTTAGAAGGACCCCTTGTCTGCTCTGCCCTTGAGGTGAATGGCACTGAAGCAAAATCAATTGAATTGGAGGAGAACTCAGTGTCTCTCTTTTATATGTCAAGGAGAGAACTCCTGTTGCATCCGGTCCTGATTGGCCGAGAAGGGTCCCAGTTGCCAGGCAACCATCCAGTGGTGTATGGGCCTAGCTGACAGACAGCTGCTAATGAAGCCAGTAGGAGAGTGTGCTGCAGAAAAGGGCTATCCAACCTGCTTTCTCATGCCTCACACATCCTGGGATCTGACAACACATAGATGCACCCCTTCTCCCCCTCCCCGAAACACACATACTAATCCACACATAGATACACACTCATTTACTTTCTTCCTGTGTCTGAAAAATCCTCCCACAAGGGCCAGAGTGAGCCACTGAAACGCAGCCATGTCTTAAACAACCCCCACCTCTCACACCATTACCCAACCCCCCTCCAAATCACTAATATTTACACAACAGATGAAGGAACCAAATGCGTAATCAGTGTATGTTGAAGTGAAGGCTCAACATCACTCCGCTGTCAGAGGTTTCAGAAATAGAGCATTCAAAGGTGTAAAGACACAGATGGCATCCACGCAAACACCACATCCACAGAGCAGAGTGCTGATTGCTGTGCATGAGTCACACTCAGGTCACACATACAGATCCTGCACAGCGACTGCCCTGCTCAATCTGTGGACTCTTAAAATTCAAAAGCTTCAACGCTACATGTCTAATATGGTTTACAGTATGTGAAATGTCATGTGCAATAGTTACTATGATGATGCCATTTGGTTCTTTATTGTCTCTTTAGTGTCTGTTTTATTACCTAAGATGTTGCTGTTGCACATTTCAGGAATAGCTATAAATCTTAATATCCCTATGTTCCTCTGCAGAATATTTAGCAATGCATGAAACAGTGACACTTGTCTTCCAAGACCCCTTGTGACTTGCTACCACATGCTTCCTAGTGCATGTTTTGTAAAGTGTACACTGTAGGCAACTCCCACTTCAAAAAAAAAAAGATGAGAGCCATAGTCCTGTCTCTTTCAGTTGTACCACATGGGTCCTCATTTAGGAAAAAAACCTGTATTTTTGTATGCTACTGTATTTTGATCCCTTTTGAATTATACCATTATTCGCACATATGATGTTCCATGTATCCATCCATTTCTTAAGAGGTTTGCAGGGTTCTGGAGCCTAATCTGGCTACCAGTGGGTGAAGGAACCTTGAATGTGTCATCACAGGACAGACATACAGATAAACAACTATTCACACCAACGGGTGAACAAACAACGGTGGGTAGAACAATTAACCTATTACGATGGATGTCTTTGGGTTGGAGAAACATATGATTTTTTTCAGCTCAAACATAATCTTACAAGTACTTTCTCACCTCCATCTCAAAGTGACCTGTGTCATGTGTGGCAAGAGCTGTAGTTCATTGATATGAAACTACATGTTACTTTACCATCTTTACCACAAACTGCAATTTTCTTGGCTTGTAAAGTTATATTTCAAATGAAAAACATCATATGGAAATGGTGGCGCAATTGACACAGGATCAAAAATTTATTTTACTTTCATCATTGACTGCCATTCTTTTTTTTTAAGTTAGATTTAGACACTCTGTCTCCTCTTTAGTTCCTAGGTACCTGGGAAATGTTGAGATAATGCAATGGTGGATGCAGTGCATGTGGTCAAAGCTGCAGGAGCCTTCTTCTGTAGTTCTCTCCTCTTCAAATTAAATGACTTAAGATGATTTGAGGCTGTTTTATGTGACTATGGAAGTGGCATAAAAAAATAAAATAAAATAAGACAAACATTAAACAAAAACATTATGTGCCAAGCAGTAGAGTCACATCTGAACAGTGAACATTAGTTAAAGTTAATCAGTCATGGATTTAACCCCTACAGCTGTGTGAAAATACAGTATATGTGAGGTCTGTGTCACAGGGTGTGGGTAGAATTCTTGTTTTCTCTGGAACCACTTGGATAAAAATATGCTGAATGGAATTTCTGCCCAGTAATATGTGATACTAACTTAAATCCCCCTGGGCAAATCCACTCCGCTACCTGTGGGAACATTTCCCTATGGGACCTTAAATACACCAAGATATGAAAATATCCTGAATTATTATCCCTCTCCCAAATTTATCCCAAAAGACTTTTCCCTAATTGGAACAAAAGGCAGTAGATTTTGATATTTGATTCAATAAATTACTTTTCATATATAATTTAAACTGCTGTAATAACAGTTGTTGTATATATATTCTATTTTGTACAAAGTCTCTATACCATGTGAAACAACACTGATCATGTGCATTGTCTCCTGCCGTGCAAGGCTGCTTCCTGTCCCTCCCCCTGGCAACTGCTTAGCAACGTGAATTAAATCAGTCCCTCCTGATTTTGAAAAAGGGATTTTTAAAGAACAGATATCGAATGTCAAGATGGGAGTATTCCTCAACTGTAGGTACCAAATTGGCCAGTTAAAAATGTCTCCATTTGTCAGAACTGCACAGATACACAGACACAGACAAACACTCTGAGACTTTCCAGTATTATGATATACTGAAGATTCTGTCACAGTTTCCTTCACTGCTGTCTCCTCCCTCACCTTACCACACCATCAGCAACATCACTTCCACCTGTTGCTCACAGGTGTGCCTAATCAGCTGGCCAGCAAATAAGCAGCTGTGGTTCAGGGACTCGTTGCCAGATTATTCTTGCTTCATGCCTGACTCTCCATTACTCTATTCTTATCTGACTCCTCGGTTCCGACCCTGCCTGATTCTGTTCATGTTTCTTCATCTCTGCCCTGGTAACCTGACAAGCCTTCCGTCCTTGACTACGAGCTCTGCCATGGTTTATCCTGTCTCTTGTCTGCCTGTGACGTCATGGCGCTTGTTGGTCCCAGCTTGCCTGAGCGTTGTTTCTTCTATCAATGTCCATGTCTTCTGCATCGCCTCGGTGATGGGGCCTTCTCTGCTGTTCTGATTCTTCAAATCCCAGCCAATCCTGAACACCGCTACTGCCTGTTCCTCGCTGGAGTCATCTGCATTGCTATATGCCTGCAGGAGCTAAAGGGCAATCCACTGATTCAGCAAACTAGTCTGTCCATCTGGCCAAGCAGCAAGGTTTGTATCTGCCACCTGAGAACCCCGGGATCAAGTCCGGGCTACACACCCACTCACCTTGGCTCTCCTCCCATTGAGTTACAGAGATAGTCCTATGTTTATTATTGATATCCTTGTCAAAGTCCTACCTTCCTGTTATTCGTGCCATCGGCCAAGATCATTAAAGACTGTTACAGACTTCTACCTAGGTGTCTGAGTGTGTTTGCATTTGGGTCCTTCATCTTCACTACCTGTTACATATTCACTGCATGTCACATTTTAATTATCAAGGACAAATAGACATTTGCAAAGAGCCACAGAGTAAAGTTATCATGAAA
>JAPQRQ010000005.1:17309308-17328912 GCA_037367365.1 Apogon talboti | reverse complement strand
CCTCAGGCCTGTTTTATAATGTTATAAGAATATTGGAGTCTGAAAACATTCAAACAAACAAGGCTGTTTTTAGAGAACTGGGCAAACATTACAGCTTGTCTCAGTCAGTCCTCCAATGCGGTATCACCACCACTCTGTGTGAACAAGTGGCACACGATTGTTCATTCATCTTTAGAAAATATTTAATGATATTTAATCAAGTTAACAAAAGTAATAAAAAGCAAACATTAAGTAGCGATGCTGACAGTTGATTGGTGCCACTGATAATTTCCCACATTATTAAGATGTTCATTCTGCACAAGTTCCAGGCGGTGATTCTTTTTATCCTTCGAGTGCAGTGACTGTAGCCAAAACTAATAACAACTGGCCCAGCAGTGGCAGGTGAGGTCGCATCCATTGCTGTTGTTTTTGTGGTTGAGTGCATGCATAAGGTTATGAATGGTAACAGGGGAGGGGATGGCATTCAGAGTGACAGACAATGAAAATCAAGATGAAGAACTTACAAAGTAAGTCCCAACTCACAAGTCCAGGGCCAGTCTAAAGTCACTTGTATGTCCAACTTGAGTCCAGTTTGCACACCCCGCCTCTGGTGCCCAGTGGAGTGGACGTAAGAATTGTAACCTTGTAAAGAGGGGCTGGGCTGCCCACATGGGGTCCACAATACAGCACTATGTTTCTACAGCAGCTCAGAATGGACTGGAATCTGGAGTTAAAGTACATTACCAACACCTATTACATCCGAATATGGATCAGAGTGAATATTTTAAAGCCCGGAAGAGATAAAACACTGCCTCTAAAGTCTTATTTCTATTAGATGTCACTGAATATTACACATTGAACCTTTAATATGATTTCCTAATAATATGTTCAAAAATTCAGTTTCAAAGAAAAATGGTGCTGCTTCATTCTTTGGACACTGATGGATCACAAATGGCATCAAAATGTTTGTGACATGACAAATCCAGGTGCTAAACCTGTCCCTTAAATTCATATTGTTGACGAGCACAATCCTTTTCTCCCTTCGACAGGATTAAATCCAAGAAAGAGAAACAGAGTGAAAGTTAAAGATGTCAGACAACAAACATTGAAAATACTTGTTTGTGAGTGATCAGGGACTTTCTTATTGCAGATTCTCCACTGCATATGTCAAACTGATTCACAAAAGGGTAAGAAATAAGAAATTAGTTGCTGTTTGAGAGAAGGAGCTACAGCTTCAAGTTCTATTTTCAATCAAGAAATATATGATTTTAAATTAGAGATTTGCAATTTCAATTTGACTGAGGTCTAGTGTTGAATCCTCAGGACACTACAGGTTTCAAAGTCATCTCCTCCAGAGGCAGAGGGTCATTTAACAGCTCCTCCTTTGAGAGTGTCCACTGGGAAAAAGTGAAATGAATTTTAAACATCAGAACGTTCCCCACTTAATAATGGCAGGTCAGACTGCATCGACCCATGGCGGTTTGACACCAGGGACAGGCTTGTTCCAGTGGATTTACACCCAGAGATACAACCTTTTCCTTCCCACTTTTCCCACACTGATCAGACATGATTGGATACTGGGTGATTAAAGACTTACTTCTAGCTCAGTGACATGGTTTAATGTAATGATACTTGGATTAAGTTCACATTTGACTGTGTTTCCGGGCCATGAACATAAATAATCATCTTTGGTTGATTGAGATGCCTGACTGCGCACTGATTCTTGCTGTTAGCCAAACATCGTAAAAGGATCACACCTCACTGAGTGAAGACGCAAAGCTCATGGGAATGGGCTGAAATTGACCACCTCCTCATTAACAGCAGAATAGCGTATATAGAAGCAAAGGTCAGCTGCAGTGGCCAAGCTGAATGTCAATAACCAACCGGTGAATTTTGTCTCCATTGAAAGGCCTGTTGAACAGTCATACAACGTGCCTGGTGGGATTACCTTTGAACATTTAAAGACAGCTGAACTCAGTCAATGCTTTGGTATGAGCGGTGCAGACACATCTGAGCAGCTGATCCAATCGAATCTGAACAAAACTACAAAAGCCTTCTGGGAAATCCATGTCCTATTCTTGAAGTGTGTACAGTAGAAACAGAAAACTTAGCAGATCTTGCACTGTCTTTTCACCTTAGATATTTGAGTCCTCATTTCAGTTTTTCTTTCATGCTTTGCTGCCCCATGATTTATTCATGACTACTTTCTGGTTGGGCCATCCTCGCAGGAAGGCCTGGAGGAGAATCAATAGAAGCTGGCAGGAAAAAAAATCTCCCTTTTCTCTGCAAATGCATTCTTCTCTTTTTTCTGTGGACAATTTATTCTATTATGTCAGCTATCACATTCAGAATTTCTTACATTTAGCTCTGAGAAGATGGGTTTGCTCACTGTCATGACAACATTTAGGTTTCGAGCAGTGGCGGATCCAGAAAAAATGGAAGGAGGGGCGCTATATATACATGCATAGTGATAGATATCCTTCTCCGAATTGTGTTTACAAAACATACTGTTCATTAGGGTCATATTTCACTACACAATATACACTTTAATCTTAATTTACCCTGAGACTTAGATGTAAACGTCACAGCCTGAAAAGTATCAAGACGATCAGATAGCAATTAGGCCAAACCTATGAGACAACTGGGATTTAGCTCAATAGGTAATGCATTGGACTGTGACGCAGAAAACCAGGGTTTGGTTCCTGGTCACAGAGGCAGGTTTTCAAATGTGGGGGGGTGCCAAGGTTCCAGTGGGTACATTCACCATCGTTCAAGTGTTACCTTCGACTACCACCTGATGAAACTGACTCACCACAATCATTTTCAGACTGCAGAAAGACTGCCAAACAAAGTACATTGCGTCTTTGTTTATATCTAAATAAAAATAGGCGATCATGTCACATTCTTCCTGCCTCAGCCTCACGGTGAGTATTATTTGTGGCACATTTCATATCTGTCTCCAAGCGTACAAGTACTTTATTTTCCCAGATTGACACTGACACCATGAAAATGGACAGGTAGACAAGGCAAAGCGTCCCTCAACCAAAACAGTGGATGCTGAGACAAGTTAAAACAGCTGCATTATTGATATAAAACTATAGCTTCACTGACAGCTTCTCAACTTGAGAGACCAAATTGGACATAGGCAGCAATTCACCATGTAACCTCTGTTAAATGGTGGTATTTCTGAGCTTTAGCAGAGCTGAGGTGGATGACTTCAGCTGAGTGAAATAGGTGTTTTGTTGCTGTGTGTACTCCGATTTTATCTCTGTTATGAAAAGCACATTTGATAACGCTGCTCTTGGGCTTTTATGAACTGTGTACTCTACATCACAAATATATTTCATAAACAACCTCTGCTGTGTCCAAATAATAGATAATTCAACCCCTGTCGCCAGTCGATGAAATCAAGGTAAGTAGCTGCAGTGGGAATATAGAAGAAATAAATATGACCCCGACTGCAGACCATATTCAGAGATCAATTGTTGGGCTTGTTTTACGGTTATATGTGGTGGGATGTCATTTGATCTACACTGTGGGTCCCAGCAGATATAATTGTGGTCAGGTGTTTAAGGGAAACACATTCTGGTTTCATGTATACATCTAATACTCACAGAATACATTGATTTCCTCGTGGGGTCAAAGTCCTTCACGAAGTCACGTATCACTACAACAACTGCCCACGCTGACTTGTGCATCTCCTCCTACTGTCCATATGCAATTTCTGAGTACGTTTACTTCAGATCACGCAACAGTTCTTACTGTGGATAATGCAGCAGCGACCATTTGTTCGAGTAAACCTCTTCTTCACAGCACAGCATGGCAACAGAAGAAACGGATGCTGTATATGAATGTCATACAAACAAGCAAACGCAAACACCACAATGCACAAAAGGACAAGGACGAAGACCAACAGGGTCTGGGAACACAGACAGCAGACGGCTTGTGTGATCATACTGTGTGAAAATGCAAACGGAAAAAAGTGAAATGTATTTAATTTAACCCCTTACTGTCAAAATTTATTTACAATTATTTTTTTTAAAAAAATATGCGTTTTGTTGCTGTAACCCAAGTCCTAAATGAAGTGTAGATTGTTCATTTGAATATAACACCTACAATAACTATGATGCAAATTAGTGACATTGGGCATAACTTGCATAATGGAAATGAAATCAATTTTCCAATCTCAGTTATGTAGGTTATTTTATTGATGCTGCTACTGATCAGTTCATCCAGTCACCAATCTAGAACAGAACAAAAATTATTCGAAAATCAATAGAATGTCATGAAATTAATATCACTGTCACAGAAATATAGTGTTGAAATTAGTCCATGAACACCAGGGATCATAGATAACCAACATATGCACATTCACAAAGAGTGTTGAACAACACCTCATTACAAAAACAGTGGAATATCGAGGCAAATATGCAATAGTAGTCTTTAAAGGGGTTATCTTATAACATGAAGTACAACAGAATGCATAGGGCAGACCTCTGTTTGCCAGAATATGCAGAAAAAGCATCAGTTTTCCTTTATCCACATTAATTTCCTCTTAATAGCACAAAGTACATTTAAAAAGAAGTCTGGGCTTTTTTGATGTGAAATGCAGTTGCATTATTTGTCTAAAGTATTACATTTTTATAATAACATGTTTATATTTAATGCTCAATGGTACACCTATTGATCTATTGCTAATCAGCCATGGCTATTTCACTGACGTCAATGAAAATTCAGAGTCTCAATTGTGTCACAAATACACACACACACACATACACACACAGGGAGGAGGTGTCTCCTAGCAACTGGTTCTCAGCTGAAGCATTTGGTCAGCCCAGCGTTTTCAGGGGTAATGTACACTGAGACAGCACTGTAGTGGGTCTGAGTAACTAAGTCAAGGGCAGAGATGGATTCAACAAATGAGAGGAAAAAATAAAAGATGAAAAAGCAGAAGCCATAAGTCACTGAAAACATAGGTAGACAAATTATAGACTATTTAATGACTTGTGTCTGTCTTGCGTATTCTCCTTATCAATGATTAGAAATCATGTGGACTGCATCACAGCCCCGTCAAATAAATGCTGTATAGTAAAGCAAAGCACTTCATCTCACAGGACATAAATTCCCAGGCTGGACAGATTTACATTGATTGAGCACACTGAGATGAACTGAATACGCCCCTTTAGGTAATAAAGTGCCACAGTCAATCACCCATCAGACTCTCATCACAGCTGTAGTCCTGCCATCCCAGGCCACCAGACAGGTTTCTGCACAAGCTGTCCAGCAATATGTGCAGAACTAAAAGGAAAGCAAAGCCAGAGGTCCCTGATGGAGAAGCAATACTCACAAAACGTGTTCAGAAACTTTTAAACTGACTGTCAAGGTAGTGCAAAGCTTCATTAGCAGGATATACTATGGTGTAGTATTAAGCTTCAGTGTAGTTGTATGTGTTAGTTAGTTGTATGTGTCACATGCCAGACTGATCTCAATAAAAGGCGGTGTATGTCACGCCAGTTTTTATGGAATTTTATGGAATTATGGAATGCTATACCTATGCATTTTCCACCTTTCACATATTACTCAACGCCATTTGGCCTCCATTGGCTTACATTAACTAGCAATCGCATGTCAATTTACGCCAAGATCTCCGGTTCACATAACCCTAACCCTCAGTGATGCATCGATTCAGGTTGGACAGGGGGTTGATGACACCGTGAACATACACACAGAAAGCTTATAATGCGTACAGATAACATGCCATCAAAAAGTGACGTGTATAGTTATGATATCACGTTGCACATGCTACTCTGTTGATTCTGAATGCTGATTGTGCTGCAAGAGATGTTCTGCAATTTACTCTTTCATTTGTGTCGGCCTACAGGTAGTGTGCTACCGTATGTTCGTTCCGATTCATTCTATTTTTTTTTATCTGTCAGTCAGTCACTCATCTTCTGAACCTGCTTTATCCTCACTAGGGTCGCAAGGGTCACTAGAGCCTATCCCAGCTACTCAAGGGCGAAGGCGGGGTACACCCTGGACGAGTTGCCAGTTCATTACAGAGCTGACACAGAGAGGAACAACCAATCACTTTCACATTCACACCTATGGGTCATTTTAGATTAATCAATTAACCTATCAGTGCATGTCCATCCATCCATCCATCCATCCATTTTCTGAACCCGCTTAATCCTCACTAGGGTCACGGGGGTCGCTTGGAGCCTATCCCAGCTACTTAAGGGCGAAGGTGGGGTACACCCTGGACAACTCGCCAGTTCATCGCAGGGCTGACATAGAGACAAACAACACTCTCACATTCACACCTATGGGCCATTTTACATTAACCAATTAACCTATCAGTGTATGTCTTTGGATGGTAATCTGGTAATCATAAAACCCTTTGGTATTGGTACCATAACATGTTTGATGATCTGAGCAACAAATTTAAATGAATTAATAAAACCTTTCTGTCTTTCTTTCTCTCTCACTTTCTTTGACTATCCCTGCCCAGTTGAATGAATTAAGATCTGTGGTGGAGGAATGTGGCACATATGTGGTCTGAAACAACACGATAAGTAGAAGGAAATAAGTGAGAAGGTCTATTCAGATCAGGGGGCATACATTTTATACAGACATCAGGGGCTTACAGACAGAACATGTCATTGTCTCTCAACTACAGAAAAGAAATTCTGCTCCTGTCAGGGTAGATGTTACAGTTCTGCTGTGTTCAGAGGCTCCTCCTCAGGCAGGATTGGCCCTGCAGGTTATTCTACAGAAACAAAAGCAAATGCTCAACTTGAAGAAAAGCAGCAAGCAACTTATTATTGAATCAAACAACACCAGACACATCATATACCATATCAGATAAGATATGCTGGTTGGTCTAGCCAGTGAACATCAGTTTGGATGGAAGCAGTACCAGGCTGATGTGCCAACACAAATGAACATTCCCTCTCAGGTCGATATGTTTTATTCCCATTCTACAAACAAATATCACCCGGTGCAACATCGACAACAACAGACACTTGTAAGAACACAGGAACATGTGACTGCTACATAGCACAGGTCATGTGGTTTTACTTATCGGCTGTGGTACATACTTTATTAGATACTCCGTCAGATAGTGCAGTAAATATTTAATTGTGTGTGTTTTATAATGAGTTTTCAAGTGGTCCCTGGTTTAGCTTTGTAAAAACATCTTAGGAGTGGTGAAACCCTATTGAGATTCTGAACAGGACTGAATGTTATTCGGGACTAATTCAGAGTGAAAGAACAAGCCTGTCCTTTGAGCTTTTTTGCAGGAGCCAAAATGGACTGTCTTTATTTCTCATTCTCATTCTTTCTCTCTCTCTCGCTCTCTTTCTCCCGTTCTTAGCAGTCCATCGCCAGCAGTTTATGCTTGTATGCTTCACCTGAACAGATGAGTCAGGTCACGAGCAGACAGCTCCATTGGAGACCATCCTTCCCCGCTGAGCTGGATAACTGCCCAGTTGGATGAGCCTCCACCGAGGGAGACACGTTCTGCCACTGTCATCCATCAACAGGATCTGCTGGGTCAGCCAGTGTCCAAATAAATGCAATAAGAGTTCTTTCTTGCATCTATCTGGTCAATAACATTTCAAACCCCTTCCAGAGGGTGGATCACTGACTATTAAGTCTCTCCATCAATAGAGTGCTGCAAGGATGAAGGGATGATGTGCTTTGTACAAACTTCAATGTTGGCATGGCACCGCTTCCAGACAAAAAATAAATAGAAAAAACAAAACAAAAAAACAATGGGACCTGCTTTCTATTTGACTACTGCAGAAAGCAACCTCAATGACAAAGGCTTATAATACCTGTATTGTTCAGCTACATATATGATCTCCACAAATAGAAAAATACTTTCATGATTTTTGAAGCAAAAATGTAATTGTGTAAAATAAACCACTGATGTTACAGGTATTTGCTATCACATGACTTGATATGAATTTGATTTCACACTCTTCTACAAAACATTTTCCTCCTAATGTAACCATATCCAGCAAGTGAAAAGACTAGTTTACACAACGCGCTGCTAAAGGCAGAGTGAATGGATGGGTTTTGCCGTTTGAAATTAAAGTTGCTTTCACAATTATCACATGTGGTTTGGGCTTTTAGACTTTAGAGATTTCACATTTCTTAAGCAATTTACCACCAGTTATTATAATATTATCCTCTGTATTTTGTGTTTTTTCAGTGTAAACCATGTATATTCCCATATTTAACTCACTGACCATGTAGACGTTCATTAAAGCTCAGATTAAAGTTGAGGGTTATTATATCAGAAATAGAGAAAAGTGATGAAAAAGGGACTTTTCCAGTAAAGATATCAATAACTGAACATAAAAACAAGCTTTCTCATTAACTATCATTTATCAAATATTGGTTATACTGGTGAATCAATGCTGTACAAGATGATGGTGTTTCCACATTTACTACAGAGCCTCTGAACATCCAAATGAGTCATATCTGATGACCATGAAAAGATGACAAACTGCATTTTACTCCAATTATTTACACGAATTGATAAGATTTGCAGTTCAGATGTTATTAAACATTTTAGATCAGTAGATGGTTTTGGTCACCAGTGGCTGTTTGGGTCTTTATGGGTTAACCCTTTAACCCCTAACGTGTCTGTGGTGAGCGTTCTTAATGTATGATTTATTTTAAATGTTCCTAAATATTTCAACCGCTGCTCAATAGGAAAAAATTAAAAATGCACTGATAGAATAGACCTTGTTTTTTCCGTAGACATCTGAGCATGCTCAGTGCACCCCCCGCCGCCTGTGGAATGGGGGGTTAAACACAGAGCAATGAGTGAGACCGACTCACTATAAAAATAGATGGTTTGGACTTTTTTTTTTTAACATTGTTTTCCTTGTGGTTTTTTGTTTTTTGCTGTTGTTTTCAGTGTTGTGGTTTTCCTTTCTTTTTTTTTTTTTTTTTACTGTGTTTTTACCGAGTTTTGACCGTGTAACTGCTTTTTGGAGTTCAACCAGGTGCCAAAATGTAGCTGGACTGATTTATATAAAAAAGAGCCCCAAAACAAAAACTACTCAGCCAAAATTCAAACACTTGCCGTTGTTCAGTGTGTTCCAGTTCACAGTTCATGTCCAACATCCTAAATCTCTTATGGATGTACATTCTGAGTGCCTTATTTAGTCCAAACCTGTCAAACTTCAATTCCTCTTTGTCTTTTTCTGTTATTCCACCCTGTTTTGACCCTAAAACACACAGTAAAGCAAAACCACTGAATAAAAGGAACACAAACACATACTCACAGCAGCTTTTATGACACTGAAACAGACAACAATTTACAGCAGCAGCACATTTTCCTGAAATAATGTCTCAGGGGTTAAAGGGTTAATATAGTTAAAAGCACATTTCACGCTGTAAAACAAAGCATGAACATTTCTTAAGTGTTTGTTAATCTCAGGCCTTTTTTCAGGTATCAAACCAAGTTGAGACAACCAGCAAGTTCAGAAATGGTAACTCATTTCCTTGGTATAATGAACAAAGCAGTTATCCAGTTAACAATGAATGTCTGTCCATGGCTCCAAAAACATTTATAAAACCATTAAACATTAAACTGTGTGCGTATCTGGCTGAAAGAGGGGGGGGAAATAAGAAAAGGTTAGAAAGTAAAGCACATTAAAGTCTGGAGAGGGATGGAAAGTGAGAGGGATTTTGTTTTCGGAGCTTCTAAGGAAGACAAGGATGATATATGGTTCTTTTCTATAAGACCAGGTTCTTTGTGTCTTGGCTTCTGCACAGCAGGAGTCCATATCAGTATGTCACAGTGGCAGTGGTGTTTATTTAGACTTCAGATTATGGGAAGACCTAAAAAGCCCTTAGAAGGCTCTGAACCCTGGCAACTCATGTTTGTCTACAGGCTGAAGAACCCATGGTGTCAAATCACAGGGATCGAGACACATGACAAAATAAAACTGTGGTCGATGACACATGATGGCTTCTTCTGCCTTACCTTCGTCTCTGTTTGACTTTGTAGGGCTGTAATTTTGGAATGCACTGTAAGATACTTAATCAAACAACATGCACCTAAGCACTAAGCTGTTAACTGTTGATTGTTTTTATCCATGTACTATCACTCACCCCATCCATCTTGTGTAATGTATGTTATCTCATGTAATGATCCTGTTACACATGCTATGCAATTCATATCTGAGACTGTGTAAGGTGAAGTGTGTGTGGGTGAGGTGTTCAAGAGTCAGAGCAATAACAGATGGGCTGTCAAGTGTGACCTGAATGATAAAAGCAGCATCCATTATCGGGTGTCTTGAATGCCAATTCACCTCCTTCTCTGAGGATTTGGAAGATTTTCCATCATTACATTTCAGTTCATTAAAATGGTTTCTTTGATAACTGTAACTGGTTATAAATATACAAATATCAACACCTTGGTTTGGACTCACAATTAGGAGATTTACATGTTTATTCGACACTGGATCACAAACTACTTTGTAAATTATATCAGTGTTTTAGCCTTGTTCAGAGGTTTCTCAGTGTGGGATTGTAACAGTTCAATTGTGATATGCAAACACTTTCTAGAAAAAGGGTGCCTAAAGTACTTTAGGATTTTTATGGTGTGGAAACAAACCTACAGATAATGAGGATCAAAAAACTACAACTAAATTGGAGAGTGGTAAAAGTGAAAAAAAATCTAAATTTGCTGATAATATATATAATGTAACAATAACCACATAGCTAGATCAGAATATTAAAATATTACTGACAAATTCCCAGTGGGTGTAAACTCAACAGAGCCACAGACCATATAAAGAATAAATAATTCCATCCTATCATTTTAACCCAGATGGTAAAGGTGGTCATAATAAATGGAAATAAAAAACAAGCACTGTAAAAAGGAAGGAAAGATGCAATTCCTATTAAAGCGGTTGTATGTAGATTTGATATTCCAAACTCTCAACAACAGGGGAAAGTCACATACCAGAACCCACTTAGAACCACCAAAACCACCTATGGATCAGCACTATATATCCAGACTGTATCAGTCACTGACTAAACCTCATTGTTTAACACTCATCTGTACTGTGATATCAAGTTCTCTTCGTTAAATAAAAAGTCACAAATAGAAAATAAGTCAAAATAACACTGACTTATAATCCTCGTGTATGTTATTGCATTAGGTGATAGTTTACGTTATAGCTCTGTTAGCTGAATTCTGTTTTTAGACAGAAAACAGCCACAGTAAAAGGACATAATCATCACTGTTCTCCATACAGTTGAGTTGTCAATAGTAGAATTATAAATCTATTTGGAATCATCCAAACAAGGTCAGAACTGTTACAGTTTAGTCTGAACCGTAGATTAACAAACATTGGACTTTCTGAAAAAAATATTGTCACATAATCTAACCAAACTGAGATGCAAAATCAAACTCACATAAAAGAAATTCTGTGATTTCAAACTTTGTTCTGTTCATTTAGAGCTGTGTCCAGTGGTGAAAGGAACAACAGTGCATCTAACTTTTATCACATTGTCACTGTCTTTAATCATAAAAGTTGTTTCTTAGCAGTTCTCATCCCATCTTGTCACTTTTTGATGCTTTGGTCAAAGGCCCCGGTTAGTTTTGTTCACTATGACTCACTACTTCCTCTTGTGGTCACATAAATTATCTGTTGGGGTCAATATATTCAGTTAATCTCTGGAACCAATATATAACATCAGAGTTCTATATTGTCAACACTCTAATGGTAATGTTGTGTCATATTTGAGTATTTTACGGTATAAATACTACCTATAACTCATTTAAATCAAAGTACTCAGATAATTTGCTTATTCTCACTCGAATAGTGTTAAATCTTGTCAAAGTAAAAGCCAGGTCCGATATTTGGTCTAAGCTGCTCTAAGTCTATCGCTGTAATATCAGTGTATTCAGTTAAGTAGCCATTTTGCTTTATATCCAAACAAAACAGCATCTGGATGCTCATGAGTACAATATGTGTGTACAGTATGTGCATTACTACTATATATGTATATTGTTGGGTTCCATTATGATAGTAATCAATTCTCAGTGCAGGTACACACCCAAACACATTATATTCAATAATAGGGACTGTAATTGGGGAATTCAAAACACCATAACTTTTTCCATGCAGGTAAAGACCTCAGCTGGTTGCCAAGGATGATGTGTCTGTGAACAGTGTGGAGGATGACTTTTTCCCCCTGTTTACTTTGAGAGAGATAATCCATAAGGAGGGAGATAAAGTGAGCTTTAATTATCTATGACAAGGGGTCTAGCATGTTTTTATGTCACATCAGATTCAAGTCCCTGAACTCCAATTCAATCAGAACAACATATGTTTATATTTTTGCCTGCAGTTAAGAAGTAATTGCAAAACTGCCTGTAGAATTAAAGTGATGGAAATCTAATTTCTATGATTATTAAGGCCAGTACTATACAATTATAGCTCAGGGATATCAGGAACCATTAGCAGACCCTATTATGTCCTCAACCCCTGCTGTGACAACCGGTGATTTACAGAATGAAAAAAAAAAAGAAGAAAAGTCCAATTGTATTCCCTGTATATTGTAGCAGTGGGACTTGGCAGGAGAGAAAATGAGGGATGGCTCATGACGGTAGAGGAGGATAGAGATGAGGATGGTTTGGTCTCCAATGACTGCACAGGGATCTTGGGAGGTCATGTGGAAAACAGCAGGTGAGTAAGGCTCACATCTCCTGTGGGTGCTGAGGGAGCCACATAAGGGTTACCTGCTCAGAGAGAGGCTAAATTCAGACCTGCCCTGGGATTTCAGACTAAGATGTCCTAGTGGTCCCAGGACCTTAACTGTGAAACATAAAAACTGCCAGTCAGGAGAAATCACAAATCAAAATAGGAAACCCGTCATGTTACAAATTATAATTCACATTCAATATTCATTTGAAACCAACTATTTTCAGCACGTATGTCTTATGACAAGAACATGTATCTCTGAATATCTGTGATGCTGATACAGATATCTAGTTTGAGATGAGATCGCCATCTTCTGGAAATAAAATAAAGTGCATCTTCATCTTTACATCTACACCGACTTCAGTGAGATATTTGGCAAGCGGAGGTCCCCTAGTGGCCTGTGGGGGACACAGCAATAGCAGCAGCTCCAGGGTTCATCAATGCCAGCGTTTACACCTTTACACACTGTAGCCTGTAGACACAGTGCTGATTTAATTGTATTACATATTAAGTACACTATTATAAGCACACACACTATATATATGTATAAGAATTATACCACTCATCTACCCATCTTTGCACTTGTTACTTCTACTGTGAACAGAGTTGGTCAAATACAAGCACACAGTGACTTCTATTATCAAGGGTGCACATAACTTTTTGAGTGAGTTATTCAGGTGAGTACCAGGAGATGGTGTTTGGTACTCACCCCATATGTAGTGTGGTCTTAATAAGTACAATCTTCCTCACTGTAATGCGCATGCGTACCTGCGTACCAGGTATGTGCACCCCTGAATTGACTATTATATAGAAGTCAGTGGTTTTCAAAGTGGGGGCCGTGGCGCCCTGGAGGGCTGCCAGGGGGCCTCAGAAAATTTGAGGAAAGATGAGAAAAAAATGCAAAACAAAACATTTTAGTGTGAATATACAGTGTGGAAACATATTAATAATATTCTTATGCTGAACAAATTTAATAATTATTGTATAGTGAATAAAAGTAAGAAAAGACATTCTAAAAGTCAATGTTTCTTGACATATTTTGTAGTATTGTCAATGGGATTGCAAAAGGGGGCCCCGGCCAGAAGCTAATGCTGGTTGGGGGGCCTTGGCATGGAAAAGTTTGGGAACCCCTGTTCTATGTAGTACATCACTAGGGCTGGACAATATATTGAGTTATAAATGAATTAAGATTTTGTTTCCTCAAAATTGCAAAAAATGTATAAATTGCAAAAGTTATTCCTCTGGAGACATTTCTTACCCAACAAAAATAAATTAAGCAACTTGTTTGTAGTATATTAATTGAGAATGTGTTTCTCCAGTCAGATGCGCCATGTAGTCTTGGTAGAGAAAGTGTATTTTTGATTCATGTTTTGTCTTCAGTTCATGGAGGCAGAAACGAATAGACTACAGCTGTAAAAAAAAAAAAAAAAGCTAGATTTATCTTTGTGTGTGTGTGTGTGTTGCTTCATATATCACAATGAATATTGAAGTAAATAGCAGATTTTAGGGTGGGGGATAGGTAACAGAGTTAGCAGTGTCAAATTCAGACGACACCGTGAAAGCAATGGCAGGACAATGTATGTAGTGAGTACCTGTGCATTTCTGAGAAAGTACAAATGAAGAAAAAATCAATTTAAACAAATGTAAAAAAAAACTAATAATAATAATAATTGTGGTGAGCACATATGGAAATACATGAAATTGTGTTGAAACTAGACTTTCTGAAATGGTTTTTGAAACTAGAATGAGAGGGGTTGAGCGACATTAATGACATAATTTTTAAAGTGTTAAGCCACATATTTTCCATCTTCTCCATCAGAGTTCTCATTTGATAACTTATATGTTACTGTATTTACAAAGATTGGTTGAAAAAAACAAAGAAAAAATAAGATTTAATAAGATTTGTTTAAAACACCAGATGTTTATTGCTTTTAACAACATGAGAGGAAATACAAACCTCCAATGTATCTGCCGGTTGACCAACAAAATAAGACATCACGTGATCCTAATGTGAAGACTGACACGATGTCAAATCACAGACATGAAATGTCACAGTGTTACGCTATCTTTTAATGCACAGATGGAGCTTGTATTAGGATGATTTCTTCCAACAGGAGTATCAGAGGTGCTCTTACTGCTGATAAAATTGTTCATACTTGATGAATCTTGCAGATAAAAACAACTTGGTATGTACTCTGTGTGTGGAGGAATTTTAACAAGCAGAGCTGTCACTGATGGAGTGGAACTGACATCGACACAGTGGTCAGTCGAGTGAAAGGAAAAAATAGCTAACAGAATGAACTTGTTTTTTTGTGAGTTTTTTTTTTTTTTTAGAATTTCAGCCTCATACTGAACAGCTCTGAGACTTTGTTAGCTTTTTATCCTCCTGACACCCAGGAAAGTACAAGTTTTGGCTTTTTTCACATTACATAATTGCCTTTATTGGAAACAGCAACAGTTTTTTCAGATGCATCTTTAAAATTTTTGTGGAATGTCCTTTGCAGTGGACAGTGTTTATTTTATTTTTTATTTTTTTCCAATAAAGCTGTGAAACTCTTGTCCCCTGCAGAGGACAAAAATGCATTGCTGGGTGTCAGGAGGATATTTAAATCTTACACAAGTATTTCTTATTAAATAGTCATTTAAATAAAAACGTGAAATTGACTGTAGGGCCTATTGTTTTTGTTGTTGTTGAAAGAAGTCCCCACCCCCCACCCCCGCAGTCTTTGCAGCTGCCTCTACAGCACCCTAGGGCCTCAAACCCCGAGTCCAACAGGGCTCTGTCAAGCTGTACACACATGCACATACACACATGCAAACTGTGTACAATGCAGACAGCATCAGGCCTTTAAACTGCCGTAATTACTTGCTGCAGCCTGGAAGAGAGCTGGCTTTGTTCCCTACTCAGGCTGGGCGGTTCGACTGAGAACCAATGAGGGGAGAATAACATGATGGATCAGTTTGGGGAGAGGGGGCCCAGTTCACTCCAGTTCTCCGTACTCCCAACAGTCTCATGCTCATTCCACAAACTACTGTAATGTGTACCTACAAAGGTTAACAGGAAGCACAGTAAGGCCTTTTCAGTCCTGTTTTGGAAGAAGAGTCACAAGGAAAACTGGAAGAGATTCGACTTTTTTTTTTTTTTTTTTTGAGGAGCCAGAATTCTCCAAAGGAGCAAAAAGGAGGTAAACAGTAAAGTTTAAATGCAGATCATGTATGTCATGTTGCAGAAATAAAGAGACTCATTGAAGAGTTTTTGCAGTGTCCACGTGAAACCATAAATAACTCAGAAATGGACAGGACACAACCAAAGACGGGGGAGGATGGCGTGAAGGCAAAGACAGCAGACGAGGCGGTGCATCTTCGGAGAGAGATTGGCCTTTTATCCGCTGTGTCCTTCATCATTGGAACAGTGGTGGGCAGTGGGATCTTCATCGCACCCAAGGGTGTTCTGATGAATAGTGGTAGCGTGGGGCTGTCACTGCTGGTGTGGGCGCTGTGTGGAGTTCTGTCGTTGTGTGGTAAGAGGCTGTGACCATGTGTTTTTTATAAATCTTTTAAATAGTTGATCATTTACACACGTTGCAGCTAAATGCATTCAACTCAGTCCTTGCAATTTAGTTTTATCTGAATAGTTGTTACCTCTGTTCATTCAGCCCTACTACTTTGTTTTTTGATTACATAAAATGTCAGGGCAAAGCTAAAGACAATTTTTTTTTTATGTTATCCTTTTTTTCCACATCTTTTTCATCTCATTCTCAGATAAAATGCACTTTTTTTAACCCATAAAGACCCAAACATGCACTGTCAGCCTAAACCATCTATTGATCTGAACTGTTTCATACCTGTTGATCCACTAATCCTATCAATACATATAAATAATTGGTGTAAAATACAGTTTATCTTCTTTTCAGGGTCAGTAGATATGACCCATTTGGATGTTCAGAGGCTCTGTAGTTACCATGGAAACACTGTCATCTACAACATTGATTCACCAGTAAAACTCATGGAGTTGGATCAGTGACAGTGGATGGACACACTGGGTTTATGTTTAGTTGATGATAGATTTGACTTAAGAAGTCACTTTTTCTTCAGTTTTCTCTGTTTTTGATATAATAACCCTCAACTTTAATTTGAGCTTTTATGAACATCTACATGATCATTGAAATAAATATAGAAAAATACAGGATTTATACTGAAAAAACACAAAATACAGAGGATAACATTATAACAAATGGTGATAAATCACTTAAGAAAAGTCAAATATAGAGAAAAGACTATTTTAGAAGTGGCAAAAAATAGCACTGGGTCTTTACGGGCTAAATATGGTTGTGAAATTCTTGGGGTTCCACCCAGAAGCTTCACACAGCACTCATGCAATGGAAGTTTGGGCTCATATCACTTGCAGAACTTGTGCAAGTGAGTAAAGTGTCAGCATCTTTTTGCACAAACACACTGTTTCAATTTATCTCATACATTTTGAGTTGCATTCTATTGGCACAAATTCTGACGAATTTTAGTTTACAATTGTAAAAAACTTCAGTTTATTTAGCCAAGGTGTATGTAAACATCCATCCTTATTTGTATTTGATGGGAAAACACAATATATACTGCATCTAGCTGCAATTCATTTACAGTATCAGCCGTTATTCACTATTTTATTTTAGGCAGTCGTCTAGTTCCATAATCACATATTCTTACACTCCAGCCTAAGAGTCATCTGATGTGAAACTTTTGCTGAATGTTATTCAGAAGACTTACCCTACATAGATGTGTAATTAGACATACTCCATTATAATTTTTCAGTCCCATTGTGTGTATGAACATTTAGTGACTAAATGCAAAAGATAATGTACTCGTCAACAGGTTCTTATTGTTGACTGTGGGAATGTAAGGAAAAAAATCATCCTTTTTCTTTTTTTGTTAGTACAGCAGCATAGAGATAATGATATTAAAGGTAATGATTAAAGTAATACATACAAAAAGTATTTATTTAAATTTACAAAAATTAAATACATTTATACGTTGCACTCCATAGAAACAGTGGTAATAAATAAGAACAGAAAATATATGTAAAAGGGAGGTCTGTATGGAGTATTATAAGTCTTACACCTTGCTGAAGGCCATAGACTCTATAATAACTGCACATTGTGAGATAATTGGATAGTCAGTTGTGTATATGAGGAGTCCTGGATGCAGTAAGACGCAATGACGTATGTGTTTTCAAAGATTAAAGCCATCTTTAGTCTTGGTATGAGTCATTTCATATGAACTATTTTCATGCTGTTTTCCAAATGCTTTGTGTTCTCCACTTTATTAGGGGCACTGTGCTACGCTGAACTGGGCACCACTTTCACAAAGTCCGGGGGCCACTACACTTATCTACTGGAGACACTGGGGCCCATGCCTGCCTTCCTACGACTCTGGGCTGAGTTTTTATTCATCAGGTTTGCTACCTTTCTCTGGGATCTAAAGACATGAGGTTGACCAAATAACAAAGCATACTACACTTATTTTTTTCCATTTTCAGGCCAGCTGTAGCCTCCTATGTTTCTTTGGCTTTCGGCCGATATGTGGTGGAGCCGTTCTTTGCTCCTTGTCCTGCTCCTATGGTGCTCATCAAAATAATCAGCATCCTCGGAGTGAGTGAGTGGTTTTATCCTCCACTTTCCTCCTAACTACAGAAACCTTTATATTGTTTGTGTTCATGTCATTAACGTTTGAAGCGGTTCTTTGTGTTTGTGTCCTTGAAGCATTTGTTATGGTAGTCAACTGTTGGAGTGTAACCATGGCCTCTCGCACTCAAGTCACCTTGACTTTCATTAAGATGTTTGCGCTGGTCCTCATCATCATCCCTGGTGTAATTGCACTGGCCAAAGGTGAGAGGACATACAGTACAAGCTCTGTGCTCATGAAAAAAAGAGGCTTTCAAACCTGGTGAAACAGTGGTTGGATTTGTCACTATTGGTATGTCATCTCCACACGCTAAATTCTGCTTTTCAGGAAAGACAGACAATTTCCAGAATGGTTTTGAGATTGATGCGTTAACACTGGATAAGTTACCACTGGCATTTTATAATGGTCTATATGCCTACGGTGGATGGTAAGTTTAGTAAGTATATACAGTAATAAATTCAACACATTTCTGTGTCTAGTTTCGACATAATTCAACCTTTCTGCTGATTCGCTGACATAAACAATAATTACAGCGTATTACAAAACTATACAGGTTTTCCCTTTCTCCTTTAGGTTTTATCTGAACTTTATCACAGAAGAGGTGATTAATCCAAATAGGTATGTGACACCTCTAAAGACATTTCATTTTAAAATCCGTGTTGCCAAGAAAAAGTGTTTATTTTACATCTCTGTGATCCCCGTCATGCCAGAAACATCCCACTAGCCATATCTTCTTCCATGGTGACAGTGACAGTCTTGTATGTGCTTGTGAATTTGGCCTATTACACCATGATGACTCCTGCTGAGCTCCTCTTTTCTGATGCTGTTGCTGTGGTCAGTGGTGCTATACATTATCGTAAAATCTAGAATTAGATGTAGCAGATCTGTGTTTGGTTTGTGTATCATTCTAATTCTGTGTCTCTACAGACATTTGCCAACAAGGCTCTGCAGGGATTAGCCCCTGTGATTCCCTTTCTAGTGTCTCTGTCCTGCCTTGGAGCACTTAATGGGGGCTTCTTTTCATCACCCAGGTAATTACACAGTGGCTAGGGATGATTATCATTCACATCATGGGCGCTGGAAGCAAAAAAAATGTGGGTGGGCCAACTTGGCCTGGGGGGGGGGATTACAACGACACGCCAATTAAAAGTGGCGTGTATATTTATGCCAGTCATGATATCAAGTTGCAAAGATCAATCACAGCTATTTCATCAC
>JAPQRQ010000005.1:17280117-17309208 GCA_037367365.1 Apogon talboti | reverse complement strand
TGGATTTTGTTTAACCATTCTCTGCTAGATCAAGGGTCACGGAATGGATTTTATTGACAGAGCGCTGAAAATGCCATGTTTCCAGATGTCAAAAGTGGGTGGGTCTGATATTATTGGGCCTAAAAAGTGGGTGGGTCTTGTCCAACTCATTTATAATGGCTCCGGCGCCCATGATTCTCATACATGGGCTTCAACCAAGACCTGATTCTAAGTTTCACCATCTGTGTCCTAGGATGCTGTTTGTGGGAGCCAGGGAAGGACACTGGCCTCCAATCTTTTCCATGATTCATATCCGTCGACAAACACCTTTGCCCGCTGTGCTACTGCTGGTAAAGTACATTTAAAAGACTAAAAATATAATCTACCACCAAGTGCTTGTTAGCTTGCCAGTTTGTGATGACATAAAAATTTTTTTTTCGCAAACTAAAATTACCACCTGAATATTAAACTGATGCACTAGTTGTGATCAGTGGTTTAGCTGAGTAACTAACTACATTCACCCAAAACTAAACTTAAACTATGGAATATTTATTCTTTACTTGACTATTTCCATTTTATACTACTCTATGTGCCCCAGCATATGACATTTCAGGGGGAAATATCATACAAGTACCAATGGTTTCCAATTGTGTTCGTGTTACTAATGTCTTGCAAAAAACACTGTAAATGGAAAACATGTCTATTCTATTTCATTACTGTACTGTAAATGTTCAAAACATCCAATATCTCACTAAAGTCAAAGATCACAAAAAAATCAAATTAACACATTTTCCATCTTCCATAGATATTTTCCATGTATCCAGTGTCTCTGTATATAAAACTGGATATAAAGTGATTATAAACAGTTCCTCCTCCAGAAGCTACAACAGTAATAGGTTGACAACACCAAACCAAAATGCACCAAACTATTACAACATTGCGAATACTAATGTACTTTTTTCTGAAATAGGCTTGTAATGTACTATTTTTACATGGTTGTAAGATATGAATGATAAGATATGATATCACTATTTGTAGTAATAGATGATTACATTGTGTGTGTTCCAGTATCCATTGGTGGTGTTGATGCTAATCACTGGGGAGACCTACCAGCTCCTCAACTTTGCTTCCTTTGCCCGCTGGTTCTTCATTGCTTTGGCAACTCTAGGAATGATCATCCATCGATATCGATACCCACTCCTGCCCAGACCTTTCAAGGTTGGTATGCCTTTGTGGTAATCCATAATCTATAACCCATATTGTTTCCCTCTATACATGAACAGCAGTGGCAGTTTCTTAGTGTTTGGTTGAATCCCCTGCAGGTGCCCTTGGTCATCGCAGTCACCTTCACAGTGGTTTGCTTCTTCATTGTGGGTCTGTCCTTGTACTCGGACCCCTGGAACACAGGGCGGAGCTTTGCTCTCACAATGACTGGGGTCCCAGTTTACTTTGTGACTGTGTACCGCTTTCGATTACCCTATAGATGGGCACGCTTCCTCAGTAAGTCATAAAAACACATGGAAATCCCTTATTCATTGAAGTGCAATACAGACTGATATTTATTAGAGTTGAAAAACCTTGAATTAAGAAGTTCTGAAGGATTGAACAATAAATTAATAAAGATTTAACGTAAAGTTTAAGATTTATCATGAAGTTAAAACAAGGGCTCTTGGTCACATTATGGACTTTTGCTTAGCTCTGAATGAATAGGCTTTCTGTGGCTGGTGGATTAAGACCAGTGCAAAGAAAGTAAAGCCTTCTCAGTCTCAGCTCTGATGGTCTTCTCTCTTCTACATTCCCAGACTACTGCAGTAAGCAGCTGCAGATTCTTCTAGAAGTAGCTCAGCAGGAAGTCCAGACCTACTGAAGACCCCAAACATGCCCTGCTGAGTACTAAAGACTTTCTGAACACAGCCTTAACAAGGACAAGAAATCTTTACTTTTTTACTTCACTTTTAAATGTCCATTTGGATTATAAAGGTTGATACATTTTCTATATGGATAACTGGTAACTGCATGAAGCACAAATGAAATCTGTTCTATTCTTTTTTCATTTCTCTACTTTTTGTACAAATAAACAAATCAATTCATTTTCAGTGAGACAAACTATAGATTATTAAACCTTTATTCAAATACCAGGTATTTTGCATTCAGTCCTCTATAGATGGTGCTGCCGAACACTGCTCTGCAAAAGAACTGCTTTCCTTTTGCTTGTTTGTGCTCCCTGACAAGTAAAAGGATGTCATCTTTATTTAACCATGTACAAAGTGTGCTATATAGGTATAAAATATTCAGTATTTTGTTACCAAAAAGTATCCTAACAAGACACTGCATGCAAAATATCCCTTTGTAGGTCCAAAAAACTCTGAAGCTGGTACTGGCATACTAATTAATAGTTGCTGTCACGTGGTAAAGATGTTTCTACTATTAACATGCATTGGCAATTCTAAATTCTAATGCTGTTAGTGCTATTTGTTATTGTCATTTTTATTGCTAACAATCCTGGACCACAATCTAAAAGTCATTCCAGTAGTCTGGAAGCATCTCAATAAACTGATTAAACAGTGTGTTTTACATTTACATAAAAGCTAAATTATGATACAATGTGCAAATCAATGACATATACACTTATACAGTTCTCCTCTCTAGAAAGACCTTCAACAGTTTAGACATACTATGACAGAAAAACAGGAACACCACTTGCGTATAATTAGACACAGAAATTAAGGTGACAAAAGAACTGAATTGAAAATACATGTAATCCAAGTCAGAAAAACATCCTTGGGACAAGAGAACAGGTTGGTAATTTCAGCTGGAAAGTGAAACTGAAGTCTTTGTCAATTCACTTCATCCCACAATGACAGCTGAAAACAGGAACGGAAAGCAGATGTAATAGTAAAACAGACAATTTAAACCATTTTGTTATTCATTAGAGTAAATTGAAGAAGTTATTTATGGAAGTTTTGGTTAAGCCGACACAGGCCAGGTTTGGGTAACAGTTATCATGGTAAACGGACTGCACTTATATAGCACTTTTCCAGACCTTCATGGTGCCCAAAGAGCTTTACAACGCCTCTCATTCACCCATTCACACACATACTCATACACCAGTGGGCGGCTGCTGCCAGGAAGTTAGGGTTCAGTGTTTTGCCCAAGGACACTTCAACATGTGGACAATCGGAGCCAGGATTCGAACCGCCGACCCTTCAGTCATTGGACGACCCACTCCGCCAACTGAGCCACAGCCGTCCCAGAACCACCAATTTTTTTTTGATGGACCTGTTTTCCAACTTTTACATCAGCTTTCCTGTTTTAAGTAGCAATAGTGTTTAAAAACCTACAATTTGTCTTCAGGTTACTTCAGTTGAGGGATGAACTCTGACCAGCTGATGTTAGCCATACCGAAGTCCTCATCATCCAAACCAGAGAAGCTTATGTCTAGGAATATCTTGCTGAGGCTGTCATTCATTGTATCCAGAACAAGTCCCTCTGTGAGTGAGCGGTTTGTGGGTGTGGTCCCTCCAGCATGAGGCAGTTCTGTGGAGCAGCCACCGTGGAGGCATCCCATGGGAGAGTGTGCTGGTCCGGCCACTGTGGAGGGAGTGGATGCGAGCAGCTCTCTGGGAGAATTAAATAAGGACAAATCTTTAAACGGAGTGCTGCTGAAGCTGAGGGTGGCGTAGTCACGCCGAGGGGTGACTGTGGGACCACTTGGCGTGCGGATGGGGCTGAAGTCCAGAACATTTTGGCTCCGTTTGCCCACTGGCGTCACCTTCCATAGCTCGGGTAATATGTTAGAGGGGGGCTTACTGGGAGTGGATGAGGTCAGGTGGCTGCTACTTTTTATAGGGGTCTTAAAGGAGAATTCCCGGTCAGGACTGGGCTGCTCATGTCGGTCCAACTCAGTGTCGTGCATGTCATGGAAGACTGAAGCATCGGAGGCAACGCCAGAGTCAAAGAAGGTATTATTGGGGCACAGGAGGAGGGGTTCCTCATGCAGAGAGTGCACCAAGTGCTGTTTACGTCGAGAGCTGCTGACTGCTCTCTTCGATAGGGCTTTGGGAGTTTCACATTTTATTGGAACAGATATGGGCTCCTCCTTCACCTCTATTTTGATTTCTTTGTGTTGTTTAATTACCACTGATGGAGCATCAACTTGTGTCACCTGTAAGACAAACACATTTTGTCATTTTTACAGCAAGATTTCTACAGGTATGTACTTGGCTTTTAAGACAGTTTATGAATGCAATTTCAGAATTTCACTCAATATAGAAAAAAGTGTTAAAGATCTGACAGACTATGAAAAGGGCATGAACAATCCAAAGCCTTTTTCAAAAAGTTAGTAAGCTAAAGATTTTCTTTTCGAGCAAGCTACTTTACCGACGTGGTAAACGTGCTGTTCTCAAGGCAGATGTTCTTTAACTGGCACATACCCTGATTAGATGAAACCATGTTAACCCACACACATACAGTGGCATAGCCGGGTGAGCTAACTATTAGCGGTTATCGGCATCATGTTAGTTAGGTGTTGTAGTTCTATTCCAGAGTGGAACAATAGTGGTCAATATAAATACTATATATATAATAATATATAAATGTTTACTCAAAACCCAATTCAAAAGTGGGACTAATTGTTGACTAAAGTTGAAAGTTGACTAAAGTTAGATACAGTAATAATGGATTAGATTTCTACAGTGCTTTTCAGGGCACTCAAAGTGCTTTATATTTTTGATCCATTATTCATTCACTCTCACATTCACACACTGGTGGTGGTAAGCTACACAGCTGCTCTAGTGCTGCTGGAAGCCTGGCTGCCAATTCTCACCCATTCATTCATACACCAGTGAATAATTACCAGTGAGTGAAGTGTCTTGCCCATGACTAGGACAGAGTGAAATTTGAACCACCAACCCTCTGCTTATTGGACGACCTGCTCTACCTCCTGAGCCATTTATATTACTGAATGTTATCCTTTATTATCATGCTTTTGTTTTGTCCTGCAGTAATAATCACCAATAAATTAAATCCAGTTGCAAACAGATAAAAGCATCACATTTCCTCGATTTATATCTAGTTACCTTAGGAGCGATCCGCACTCTCTTGGTTCCGCGAGGAATGTTACGTTTCATCTGAGAACAAGAGGGGGTAAACTGGCTGGATGAGGAAGGCGGCATTAGGACAGACGAGGCCACAGGGAGTTGGATCGGCACCAGGTAGGAATCGGTGCGAGGGAGAAGGGGTTTCATTCTTCTCTCTGAAAGGAAGGAAAAAAAACCTCAACACAACATAAAACTGTAAGGCTCTCATCAAAAATTAGTTGCCATTACTGTTAACTCACCAGAGCCTGTTGGTGTTTTCTTTGAATCAGGAAGCATGCCTTTTGGTTGCTGTTAAAAAAAATGACAACAGTTTGGAAGTTACACTGCTGTAAATACAGCAGGTTAGAGTTGAGACAATGTTACACCAGTGACAACTGTCCCTGCACTACAGGGGAGATGTGGGTGGTTAAAATATACTGGTTTCTTGTCAGCATTGGACAAAGAATGTGATCTGAGAACAGCTTATACAATCACTGTCTTCTCTTTTCATGCCACTGGAGTCATCTCCACAGGTAACAAAAAGATGCACCTTCTCTTTATAAAGATTAACTGAAAACCTCCAGGTGCACTATTGATTTCAAGAACTGAATGTGAAACTGAGCCTAACTATTTTGTCCATTTTCTGCAGTTGTCTGGCCATCTGAGAAAGAATGTTCCCTAAGAGTCGAAAGGTTAAACCTGTCTTACTTGGTCTGGAAACAGAAGCATTGACACAGGACCAGAAGCAGCTGTTGGGTCACAGGCAGGCTGTAGAGAAAGATGTAGAATCAGAGATGAAAAGCATTCAAGCTAAAAAACCAAAAACAAACAAACCCCTAAAAAATTACAATGAATCCGAAATACAGCAAAAGCAAACACTGTAAGCTGCCATAGTTTCAAGGCTTCCAGCTTAATGGAGCTGGAGGACCTGGTATACCTGATCAAGAGTGAGGAATCGATTAGCCTCAGGCCGGATTGTCCAGAAAGAAACTTTACCATCTGGTGATGTCTCACGAATGAACATATCATGTAGAGAGAGGTTATGGCGGATGGAATTCTGCAATTAGAAACAAAGAGGAATACCTGTAATGCATGTTTTTTAATAATATTTTAAAACCTAGTAGGCTAATTGGTTATCTACCTTCCATCCTTTTTTGGCCACATCTCTAAAGTAAGGAAAGTGATCCTCGATCCATGTGTAAATCTCTTTCAGCGTCATCCTCCTATTTCTTCTGCTGTTGATAGCAAACTGTATCATAGCCATGTAGGAGTATGGTGGTCTCTCAGACATGGGCTGTTTAAGGGGACCCTCTGTATCACTTTGTGTATTGTGAGCCTGTAGGTGATATAGACATAATTATTATGCACACACTGGTCAACACAGGTATGGCTGTCATTTCTGAATGACTACATCTTCTGAGTAAAGTTGCATTCATTGTAGGATAGACTGTTGAAGCAGTGCATACTGGAAATATCAGTGATTTTTCCCCAAACACATCTCCATATTCACATCAACAGTAAAATGACAAGAAGAAGAAACTCACCTCTAAGATCTGCGAATTAAAGTTTTGGTTCTCCTTGTTGACCATAGGTGTAGGAGGATCTGGTTCAAAGGAGGATGTGGTCATTTTTCCCAGCCACTGAATATTTGAAAGGCTGTCATCTAAGGGACCCTCCGCCACTTCCTTATTCACTGATTAAAAAAATAGAGAAAACATATTAAAGTGATATAACATTTAAAATTCATTCACAAGGTCAGTGCAAAGTGAGTTAATTTCAATTGCTTTTGTAATGTCAACATATAAAAAAAATATCCAATTTGTATACATGATTTCATTGCAGTCACAGGTTTAACATCCAGGGAGTTGTCCAAAGTTTCATCTTGTACTGGCCGTCCTGCTGTACTCCTCATAGAGATGTCAACCACTTCAGTAACAGGCTGGCAAGAAGATCCACTGTTACAACTGCTGCTCTCACTCAGAAGGATAAATGTATTCGGTCCATGAGCACCACATTCTTTGCCCTTGGCAGTGAGCGCCCCAATAACACTCTGAAGGTCCACTGTTTTTGGAATAACAACCACCTGTGCAGCAGACATGGAAGGATGACCCATAAAACGAACACCATCAGGGAAGCATTGAGTGGCAGCTGATTTTGGAGGATCTTTAGAGGGTGACGCCCCAGACTGACTGTGTGAGTCAGTTGTTGGCTGGTCATTTTGCTGAAAAGGCAGCTTTCTTCTTTTGAGGATCAAGGGTCTCCTTGGGCTCCGTCTCATGGTCATCAAATCACTTAAACAGCTCCTTGGTATTCACTGCTATTCTGTAAAACAATAAAAAACAAAGGAAACACAGGGATGGGTTTAAAAGCTTATTAAATTTTAAAAATCCGTTCACCTATCACTTTTACAAATACACACACTACTAACCTTTATTACAATTAAACTAGGAATTAACGGTACACAATGGTTTAACGATATCTGACAGGTGTCAACGTAAAATAGCCAGAAACCAACGAGATTTTAAGACTTCATTAAGGTTAAATCTTACCCTGTTACGATTATCTATTACCGGCACTTAACCTCTGGTGTAGGTTAGCCGGATACATCAATAGAGACTTCAGGACTAACAAACTAATGGTGTGTTAGCCGTGTTACTTTCCAATTAATGTTACGGATACGAATAGTGTTGCCTCAAGACTCAACGTGCCAGAAGAGAAAACGTTTCCAGTTGACGCCTTGTCCTACAACAGTTTGAACAGTAACGAGCGTTGTTTTACCGCAAACTGGGTTTATTACTTTTGACTGATGTCACTTTATTAAATTATTGTGTCTTCGTTTCAGTTTGATAACTTAATCCAACAGACAACTTGCTACGTAAAATAAATTTAAAAATCACATTAAGATTAATTGATTCATTGTTGGCTGTCATCCATCGGCTAGCAGTTAGTTATCTAGTTAAATAAAGCAACTAGGAAAAGGTAACAGACGTAACAAGTGTATAGTGGTTTAAATATCGTTTTTGATTTTTTAAAACTCAATGTAAACATGGAGAAAAACAAAATATGCTAACTACAACTGAACATTGTTCAAGTGAGTTGCGACTTTGCTATCAAACGCAGGAATGACCAGGAAGACGTAATATATTCAGTTTCCAAAAACATATGGGAACACTATCATAAGGATACGTTTCCTTTTATTTGTCATACTATCACAAAGACACGTTGGTCATGGCGCCTGCAAATTTTACTTATTACTTTGGCAGCTAACGCATAGGACACTGTGGGAAGCTAAGCTAAGATTAGCTACCTAGCTATCGTGTTTATATAACAAAGTAACGATGAATCTTCTAAGCCAAACCTTCATATTACATTGATGTTCCAGGCAATCTTCTGGACCGGGATCCTACGACACGTTCAAATACTTGATTCATATTAGATGTTGAATGAAATAATCCAGAATCCGTATTATATCACTCTGTTATTTACATGTTGTTCCGATCCATTAAGGGACTTTTTTGAATTTTGGCGCTGTAGGCACTGCCCTCCTGCGTATGAATACGTAATAGAAATGTACCAATGGAAACTGCACGCAGTAATACGCCTCCACCAATCAGGCTCGACACTGGCGGAAACCAGGAAATAATGGGAGAGAAGGCGGAAAATACACAAGTTTTGACAAAAGTAAAGCAAACGATGAATTTAACGGTATCACTATCACTATATAGATAATGTTTGTAAGGAGTGTAAGTTGTGTCCGCAGAAAGGGCCGTATTTAGGTAAGTGTGTTTATCGAATGAAAATATCACATTCATAGATATACGGATTGTTGTTGGCACATGAATAGTATATACTAGCCTGGGAACGTGAAATGTTTGATAATGTAGGGCTATATATGATTTATATATTTGATTCTGTCAGGTCCTTTTCGCATGGTTTCCATTAATGCCCCGTAAAACCATAAAGACAGAGAAGCCTCCCCTGCTGTTCCTGGAGCGGCCTGTGCGTGGAGACAGAATACAATATGTGCCTGAAGTGCGAGCAGCCCTCAATCCCAAAGACTTTTTCACAGACACAAAAGAAGCACGCAACGAGTCAGTTCGTAATTCGTGGGTAAGTTTATACTAGACAGATAGCGTCTTGAATCTCGAAAGATTTAGCAAAGCTGTTTTTTAATTGATTTTACTGCTTCACTTTCATCTTGTATGTCAGAATGTCCTCTACGTTCAAGGGTCTGTAGATGCACTTTCATCCTTAACTTGAACTTAAATCAAGTTTTAAAAGCTGTTGGTTTCCTCTCATTTTAATATTACAGGTAAGCCCACAGTTTGATGCTTCAGTTGCAGCTGCACCTCCACTGAGAAGGAGGAGGAGAAAATGTCACTCTACAAGCGTCTTTGACAGCTGCAGTCAGCTGTCCAGAAAAAACAGTGTGTGCAAATTCCCCTCATTATCGTTTGAGACGAGGCCAAAAGTCCAGTGTCACCAGCCAAAGCATACAGGCAGAAAGAAAGCCATAGAGTCTACTGCTTCTGATACAGGTAATCAACCACAGGGATCAGGTCAAGTCAAGAACACAGCTGGTTGTGTGCAGAATCTAGACACACCAAAGAGACAGTTTGGCGCTGTTAGAAAAAGGAATGCACAAAGACTTTGTGATGAAGCTGAAGCTCTCAATAGATGTTCAGATCGATGTGAAACTCCATCCATTCAGGTGAGAGAAAGAGGCAGAAATTCAGCAGATGGTGGTTCAACACCTGTCCTTAATGAGTCCACTGATGTGAGCAGTTTCGGACCACTGCCTGACGTTGTTACTCCCAAAGTAACACAAGAAGAGAGTTGTTCCTCCTCCACTGCTTTACACATGCTACTATTTCCGCCATGCACCCCACCATGTACTAATCCACCTGAAATTTTGGTGGCTGACACTCCAGAGAAGGACTATGGGGTGAAGGTCACATGGAGACAAAGAAGTGGCTTGATGCGTTTGTTAAAAGAGAGAGGCCATTTATCCGATTCAGATGTGATAATTCACCCCTGATGTTGTGACGACATGATGAGATGATAAGGTCTTTTCATCAGAAAAGAGGTGTTCATTTTCATTTCATTCTGAGCCCTGCTTATCGCACAAAAAGGGCACTGGTCTCCATTTAATTTTCATCTCATTTTTATACTGTCTTTACATGTATTTAAACATAAATGACTGGTCTAAGATGATTCTTACTTGTCCCTTTGGTACAGATCTGGACGTTATATTTTGTAATGATGATGTTAAGATTTTTACCATGCAGACTGACTAATCAGTTATTCACATATGCATCTGAAGACTACACTATTTATGTAAAAGTATTTGAAAAAGACTATTTGTTTGTATAGAAAGACGCAACTGTCCTGTGCTGTCATCAATAACACTAAACATTACATTGTGGAACAAAGCCAGTTTTGTGATTATTACACCTGAAGCTGTGCTACACATTATAAGGACCTGTATGTGGGAAAACACATGCTTACAGATTATAACATAATATGGTCAGAATCAAGAAAACATAATCTTGTCAGTAACATAAGATCTTAAGCTGTTGGTGTCAACAATCAAAGTAATGCTGAAAGGGTATACAATGTTCTGAAAAATATTGTGTCTTCAAAATGTGATGCGCAAAAGGTACAGTTTAAATGTGCAGGATACAAAAAAACAAAAGTAATCTAGATTTTTTAATCCTACCTTGAGCTACTGTTCAGTGGTAAGGTATTGGGATGGTGGTGGGATAACGATATGGCTCCACAACTTCAACCACTGCAAAATGTAAATAATAAACATACTGCAAATTAAAAATATTTCGTGGAATGTGCAGTTTTGTCATCTCTAGTAAAATACCCTATCAATATACAGCCATCTATTCAGAAGCAGGAGTTATGTGATAGTATCCTTTTTGGAGCAATTTATTATCATCTGTGCTGCAGCCTCCAAAATGAAGTTCAACTGGACAGAAAGTTGTCTTATATTGCATTTAAAATTGTACTTTGTGTATATTTTTTTATTCAGTTAATATTGTTACCTTAATTTGAACCACTTGTATGTAAACAGTGAAAGCACATTTTCTATTCTTATTTTTGTATTTTCTGCTTACACATTCATTTACTGTAGAGTAGGAGGCGTAAGACTTTGGCACCTTTCTTCAAAATGTCCGCCAATCATCTTTAACCTTATTCAGCTACTGTCCAATGGCAGTGTCCCTTCTTAATGTGTGCCGTAACTAAGGAGTGAGTAACTGAGTTCTGCTCACCCGCGTCCACAAAAAGTACCAGGGCACGAGGATCTTCCTTAGCAACCGTGGATAAACATGAGTTACTACAGCATAAGGTAAGCATAAAATATACTCCTGTGTTGCGCATTAGGGTAAAGTATGTTCGGGAAGGTGTGAAATAAAAGTCTATCTGGCATGGTTATCGTTTTATCCACGAAAAAAGTTGTTCGCCCACAACTTTTATAAAGGGACCATTGCACACAGTAAAGGCTGGGGCTGAGGCAGCTAACATTAGCTTCTAACGGTAATAAGCTAGCTATAACATTCCACAGCTGGCGTCTGTTACACTAAGATGACAGTCACCTTTTTTTCGCAATTACGCAAGGGATGTGCGGTATTTTCCAAGCATTTCAAGCTTAGCGAGACTGCAAATGTTATCACAAGACAAGATATTGTCAGCGATTGCTTAACGCTATAGCTGAACACCAGAAAGGGAGAAGAAAACCTCAATAATGCAACCAAAAGTGGCTAACGCGATGTTCAGGCTTTGTTTGATATTGTTCGACATGGTTATAAACCTTTTAAATAGAACAATAATATAAGCACTATCCGTGTAGAAACGCAGTGGACTTTGGCAGTTGTATGTGAACTCAAGACATCTAGTTCATTTTCTGGAAATAAAACTCAGCGATATTCTCCACTTAGTTCTATAGTAGCATGTTTATCCTTATTTACTTAAGCCTCTCTATAGCCGCTTTATTAGAGATGAAAACATCTGGATGTTTTTACCGCCTGTTTACTGCGATATCACATATGAATCAATACAGGCGAAAACAATTACAGTTCGCCTCTTTTATAATATGTCGATGTGCAGTATACGTATATCAAACGATGTGCATTAAATCACAGCGGAACAGATTAGGGATTAGAGGAAGCACAGTTTACAAGAAAACCAGGCTTATCATGTTTGAACATGTCTTTGTGGGGCCATGTTGTCGGGTTTTTATACGCGTTTCTGTCTTTTTGTGTCGGTAAATTCCTGTAAGTAATAGGGTATTCATCCTCATCCACACGAGTACTAGTTACAGCTCGAGAAGTAAATAATCAACCAATCTAAACCCGTTTTTATTGCGGGTTCATCTAAATAAAAAAAAATCTATTGATCTTGCAGCGCAAGCCTAATAGTTATCATTCACCTAAAAATGAAATTCCCTTGAGGACACTGTCTTCAAACTGCTACTTGAGGCTTTTTTGTGATCTCCTCTATGCAGGTCTTGGAAATAGGTGTTGAGCATTTGAACAATATATATTTGTGTTTTCGTATGAGTTTGTGTGGGTGTGTGATGGAGGCTACATTACACAATTTCATCCACTGGAGATCTGCTGACACTGTAGTGAGATAAAATCAAACCAGAGCCCACCCTTTTCCGTTTAGCTGCTGTAGTTCCAGTTTGACTGATTCGATTTTAACGCTTTGCTTGACTGTATTATAAAGCAAGCAACAACAATATTCACCAATAGGTACATTCATAAATTGTACCTGAGGGTAAGAGTTAGTATGGTAGGGTGTTTGGTTTAGTGATAAATATTTATCAACATGTATAATTATTATTTTACTCGAGTTAAATACCTGACCCAAACATGCCAGTCACATCATTTTGTGTTTTTCACTAAAGACAGCTGACAACCGGGAAGGAAAGGAAACCGCTTGGCACTGAAAATGTGTCAGTTTAGTAACATGAGCTACAGCAATGTACTCACTCCTGATCAGCTGTGATGCACACTACTCAAGCAACCTAATGGATTTGTGTTAGTTCCCAGATGGATGACTCAGCACCTGTGATGATACATGCTAGAAGATGACTCACATATATGATCTTGTGCATGCATTAATTGCTACTAAAATTGCAGTTTATGAGACCTGTGTCTCTATGAAGATTTTTCCCAAGGCACAGGGTCATCTTAAATATTTACTTTCTTCGACTGTTGACTGTTGAGTCACTAGGCAGAGAGGTGCAGAGAGTAGATACATCTGAGGTCTGACAGTTTTCATAACAGCTTCTCAAGTGTAATTTGGCAAAATTGCTTGCACAAGTACATAGCGGGAAGCCTATGATTTTCTCTGCTACTCTCTTGAATAGTACTATATTGCCAGGACTGGTTTCTTTTACATAACACAGTTGAGAAGAAAAGGACATCTGTAGCTTAACGATGTGTAAATTACTCCAGTGTCAACCTGGAATTGTCCGCTGATAGAAAGACAATGATACTTAACACATCTGGGAGTTACTGGTGTTTACACCCTCAGCTCTTTGTTGATGCAGTCATAATGGAATCTACATACCTAGTGTAATTGTACAGAATATGTTAAGGAATTAATAATTTTTTAAAAAGTGTAGAAAGGTGTAATTTTTAGGAAGTTATTCAGTGGTCATCATAGTTGAACACTATAACACTGCCATTATGTGTAAAAAAAATCTTCCCCAAGCACAGCAGTTAACCTCTGCAACAGCAAGCATGGCTTGTGGCTGAGTTTTGGTTTTCTGTGGTTGTCAAGTGTTTCAAATACATAGCTATGGCCCATTTGACTTGAATAATCTGCTCTGTTGCTCATGAACAGACAGGCTAAGAAAACATCCTTAACATTTGTAGTCTAATAATTACTTTCCCTGTGCACATTTTTTTTAATAGAAGTTATTATTTGTTATCCACCCATTTCCTTTAAAAACAAGTGGTGCCAGGCACAACAAACCCCGCCCCTCGCATGTATTGTAGTTTATTTTGGCATCGATCCAGCTGATGCCATCATGTCTATGCATGTGCTGATGTCAGCATATCAATTGCCTCTATATATGTGCCAAGTTTGAAGTAAATCTAAACAAAATAGTTGTTTTTATGGACATTTGAAATTTTGCACATTATAAGCAAATGGGAAAAACAAAAATATTTTATAAAATTCATAAAAAATTTGAACTTCGACCTACTTTTCCCAAAATGTAATCACATCTATTCAGGACACTGGCACTAGTATGAATTCAACCAATAGTTTTGCTGCTAAAGTCTTAACAAACAAAGAAACAAACCGAACCAAAAACAATACCCCTCGCCTCCCCTTCGGGGGTGGGGGGTGGGGGGGCACTCAGTATTACAGGATGATGGTGGAACATTTATCATTTACCATAGATAGTGGGATCCTTGTGCCATCTGAGGACTAAGACTGTCACTTCCAAGGCTGAAATCATAATGTATCTGCAACCCCAAGGGAAATGGTATTATTATCAGCTCTTGTAGCTTATTTCCATGATTTGTTTTGAGCCCAGTAATTACTCCCGCTGGTGAATGATTCCCCTGCTTATCATCAGTTGATGTATGTACTGTTTTAGCCCTGTGTCTCAGTATAAACATCCACAAATGTACTTTTCCCTTTCTCTGTGCTGTCTTTTGCTCTTTACAATAGACAAAGAAAAAAAGACAGGGAGGCTCTGGTCTCCTAGCAACAAGAATAAGGTTCCCAATGTCTGTTTTTCGTAAGGTAATCTATAGGTTTTCTTTATTGAATTACATTGTTTTTCTTTCAATATATCGTTCTTTGACAAAGACAGATTGGAATACCTGACTCATACACTGTAGATGTTGCATATACTGTAATCTGTCAATGTTGGGTGAGCATTCATTTTCAGGAGGCATTTGAGCTATTTAAAACTCAATAAATTCCCACTATTGCATATATCTGAGATGCCAGACAGAATATGCTTCTGTGGTTTAACATAGTCAGTGCCTCCAATGAGTCACAGGAAATGAGCTCTCACAAAGTTTCTGAAATTGTGTTGCATAGCTAAATACATGAACTTAGGTGAAAGGAACTAGTGTAAATGAGGACGTGAAGTACCACTCTAGCAGCTTACTTTTGTACTCTCACTGTCTAGGTCTGTTTAAGTAATTTAATTGAAATGATTTTACTTTGTTTCATACCTTATTTCCTCTACATACTAGTATTTTGGCCTGCCTACCTCTCAATCCTTGTGTGCTGCTTAAAGCACGAAGTCATGGTAACAGCTCCAAGTCTCTGATCTCAGTCTGCCTCAGCACTTGGTAGTTGTCACTCCCCTGGGTGGGACATAGCTACTCTTTCTTGGTGACATAATAGCAGATATCTCTAAGCCTGCAGGACCTATTGTTGGGGAGGATTTCATTGTAAGTCAGGGCTTTTTTGTGATACTGTAGATAGGAGAGCCCTGGAGTAGCATTCCTGAAGCAAAATCCATGGACACTGTAAAGAGTGAAGGATCTCAGCCTGTCTACAGTCGCTGGTCATACAGGTAGCTGCACACACTGGCACTTTTACATTGAAATCTTGGCTTTACCAGCAGTCGTTGATCGCTTTTCTTTAACTCCTGCTTTAATGCAAACAACATAGATTTACCGTAATTTTCCAAGCTGTGTTGTTTCTTTAAAGAGTATTGCAGAGTGACCTGTGCCAGGATGGAGGTCAGCACTACTCTTATGTTACTGCCAGTCAGTGTCTCATCCCTCTGGCCAACTGACTGGTTGACTTGCCGTCGTTCAGAGATGTGCTTCTTGCTCGTGTTTCTGCCACCATGTCGTTACTTATTCAGGGCATCAGACTGTGTTGTAACCAGAGTTGGCAAATTACGTCTGCATGTCCACGTTGTTTTATTTGCACCCTGCTTTGCATAGGGCCACAGAAAAGAGGAGCAAAGTGAAGCTGAAGGAAAAAAAGAGCAGCTGGAAACAATTCTTGTGATGTACTTGCTTCACTCCACTTGCAGTTCCCAGCTTTTTGATTGACTAATATCATTACAATGTTCCTAACACTGATGGCAATTTTCACATTACACCCATTAGACCGAAAAAATGGCTTAACTGCTCAGGGGAAGTGCGATGTTTTTCAGAACCATAAGAAATCAGAAAAAGTTCAACAAAAGTGAAGGAATTTGAAGTCTAATTTGTGACCATAAATTGCATAATTTTTATGTAATAGCATGCATTTCAATACCATTTCTCGGTGGTTTTCTCTTGCAGGTTACTCTTCTAATGCTTCTTTTAATTCTATGTCTTTCTTTCACTGAAACTGAATTATGTGACAGAGATTGTTATTCACATTCAGCTTATAAATGCCTTTTTGATGTGGCAGAATGAGAGGTTTTTAGTTAAAAAGTACCCTGGACGAAATGACCACGGCCTGATAATATTATCCCTCTGGTTAATGCCAAGCAGTTTTTTTATGAATAGCTTTGATATCATCATCTGAGTGAAAGTCACAGGTCAGCTTGTTGTGTTTTATACAATGAAATAACAACAGTGGGCAATTTTGCACAAATAGCACAAGTGAATCTAATTATTCATCCCCCGCTGAGTCCTTCTGATTCTTAAGAGGTAAACAGGGACAGCACACCTCCATCAACTGGGATTAATTTTGTACATTATTCAGCATATACTGTGGTGTAGATCATTGTTTAAGTTAATTATATTCTAATTTATTTGTATTTTATGTAATGTACTGCATACTGAATATTTTTCTCTCAATGGCCTCTGACCTTCCAGTTATTTAAACGAACATTTATATGCGTAGCAGAGCATAAGTTCCAGGCTTCATTGACCTCTTCTTTTGGCAGTGTGTAAATCTTTACTGAACAGTGCTAACATCTCCAGTTACACTTGAGCTTAAGGTTTTTAATGAGCTGAAGGTTTTTAATCAATGCTGGTGGAGGTGTGCTGTTGGCGGGGCTGAAATCTCCATGGTTACCTTGTCTGACACACAAGGAAGGGACAACAGCACCGTGTCCTTCTCTTGTCACCCAAGCTGTGATGGACTAATGAAACATTGATCACTCACAGCTGTCATGAGGCACCCTGTGTGTGTGAGACTGCATATGTGCATGTTTTCCAAGAACATTTGTGGTCGAGGACATTCTTTCAACCCAGCGACATATTGACATGTTTATGATAATACCACAGGGGAGTTAGGGTTCTATTTTCAATTGACTGTGGTTTTCTCAGTATGTTTGGATTGATTTCAGTGTGCTCTCTGTGCTTAGATAGTTGTATTGAGCTGTGCTACAATTGCTTCTTTGCTTCCAAGCTATAAAATTGAGGGCATGAATTTTATATTTTACTCTGTTATTTTGCTTTGAACCAGTTGTTTAACATATTATTATTGTCTTATTTTTCCACCTGCCATGCTCTGGGTTTCCTTGGTGCCAAATTGCCAATTTTCCTGAAGACCTTCCAGCTCTGCCAGCTTTTCCTCTAACTCGACAGCAAGGTAGACTCCATCACACGTCCAAAACACATTCTCTTACAAACCTTTGACTATCAAAATATGTCAGCTGAATATCCTGGTTATTGTAGAATCTTTGCTACTGAATAATGATAAGTAAAAACAATGCAAGTGGAAAAACCTACAAGTCGAATTTAAATTGATTAGTATAGTGGCTTGCTGGTGGTGTCACCAGCAAAGCACTATCTTTGAAGAATGATATAATTTCTCTCTTAACTGTGACCAAATGTAGCTATGTTTCAGACGCTACTACTGAGTGGTATGTCTTCTGTTCATAAGTAAAATTAAATATGTCATTAACACAGTTAAATTACAGTATGCCCACAAATCCTTATCTTTAAGCTTATATACCACAATAAAAGCCTGACATAAAGATTTAAAAAAACTGTGGTTTAATGTAATGCTTTTTTACGGCAATACAGTGTGATGATTCATTGGGTGAAATGAGATGTCTCAAATTAAACTGTGTAAAGTTTTGCTCCAATTTCCTCCATGCAGCTCTCACTGTTCAGGTCCCAAGTGTGTCATTCACTCATCTCTGTCCTCACCCTCTGAAATCACAGTCCTTGATTTATAATTAAAACTACTACCATCCTCTGCTCTCCACTTCTTCTCCCTGTCACTAGCACATGTTCTCAGGTGCCTAAATGTCCTCCCACAGGACTCATCTGTTTGAGGGATACTTGGATAGGGATTTACAAGTGATGAACTGGAGTATTGATGTGAAATTAGTACCTTCCATGTAAGTTAGAAGATATGGGCTGTTGGGCTACAGATGATATTACTTATTGTTACACGGTGAGTTTAATAAGAGTAACCTGATTAAAATACATCTTGATAGGCTTTTGTCATCTTCGATGTTGCTCTTCTTTAGGGTCTCCTTTAGGGTTGAACTGATGTCACATAGCTTAAGAGGTACTGTGTATATCATCACCTACACACTAGAGCTGTGAAAGGATGGAAGTGTCACACGGGGTGAGGATGAGAAAATCATGTATCAGATAAGCCTAGCTTATGGAGAGACAGATTGTGATGAAGCTATTTCATCCTATATGCTTAATCCTTTCTATAAAAAAACCTGTTTCCATCCAACTGAGCAGGTGTTGTCAAGAGTCACTTGACAAGAAACGATGGATAAATAAGACATGGAGTCTCACACATTAGATAAATCTGTATTCTTTACTAATATTTGTGTGAGGTTTTGTTCTTTTCAAAAGAGCAAGAGAAGCAGAAGTCCTGTGGGTCTTGGCTTCAGGGTCTGTCTGAACAGACTCCTGCTGTTGCCCTTCTCTCTCTCCTCAGTGTAACTAAGCAACATGGGCCTCATCCCCTCTAACAGGTGTCCAGGATAAATGCCCAGAGGACTCTTGACTACCAGGCAGTGTCTCAGCAGGAGTGCTGTCCTTTTTACTGTAACTGGTTCTCTATCTCATCTGCAAACTTGCTTTTATGCTTTAGTTTTTGAGTCTCTCATTTTTCACCAGTAAATTGATAATGGTACTAACAGTGTTCTGTGAGTTTCTCATTTCTGCACCCTAGAGTTGCACTTTTTATTTTATAGAAGACCATAAAAAATTCTTGATGTTACTGTAATGTAACAGCATCACCCTCTAGTGGTATGATAATGAAAATATGCTGTCAGTGCTCAATGTGCTTGACATCTCTACTTCTAAGTGACATTTTTCCTTTTCCCTACAGTGGTATTGAAGATGACAGTGCCAGTCTTATGCAGCAGAAGCTGGAAAAACAGGTAGGAAGCTAAACTTTATTTACAAAAGTACAACACATGCTTCATAGGTATTAGTGTTGCTTGTATTTTTATTTTAATATTTATAACATCTTCTGCATATATTATGTCATTTTCATACTTTCAAAAGGCATGATGTATGACATGTAAAATAAACATGCACTACATTGTGTGCTAAGACTTTTGTGTTTTCCCACTCTGTGGTTGTTGGGGATAGCATCTTCAACATGGCTGTAGTGGTCGATAATTAAATGCTGTTTGCTCAGAAATCTCCTATTTTCACCTGTAATCCACTTGAAATGTTAATGCTTATTTATTCCCTGAAGTTCATTTGCGTACTTTTATCCTTCCTAACATAATGTAGTCCATCCTCTGTCACAAATTTGTTTTCTTTTCATCGGTTTCTCCAAAGTCTGTGTGAGATGCTTTATCTCATTTCCAACCTTGCTGCAGAGCTGTGATTCACACAGCCCTGATTTATGCTGAAAGCTGTTCTCCACTATCTGACACACATTAGGCTAAAAACAGAAAGATTGGTGAGCTCAAAGTCCGAGGAGGGTTTAATGTGCTGGCTTTTGTACGCGTGTGTGTCCTATGGAGTCTAAACAGCCTCTCTGAAATGTCTGCTGTTACATAATCCTGAGGACAAACAAAAACACACGCATGCATCAATGCCCAGAGGGTGTTAAACAAAGGCAGAAAAATAAACAGTAAGGAGTAAAATAAAAAGTGAAGTCAGAATCTACCTTTTTATTTTTAGATTCAGTCTTTGTCCACCTCATATCAAACAATCCAGTGAAAATCAATGAGACAGTACTAGGACCACTGTGACTGTGCAGCCCACTTTCACAGCCTCTCCCCTTTTTTCCTCTCTCTCTCTCTCTCTTTCCCCCACTGAAATGCTAATGACTGCTGATTCAGTTAGCGGTGGCGACCACACGTACACACACACTCACAAAAACACACACACCAGTGGTTAGTATTTGGCTGAGAAACAAGACCCTTTTCTGTCGGAGGACCACAGTGTAGAGAAGTCTCTTGGTTTATTGATCGTCAAAGGAAAATCCAGATGAGGGATGAAGGACAGGGACGGGAAGACAGAGCCGAGCCCAGCTGGAGTACTGATACTGAGGGAACAGCAAAGCTTCATTTGACATCAAGACAAAAGGGATCACACGTGGTTTTTCCACAGGGAGACTTGATACTTTTGAGTTTTACTTGTTCAGGATGTCCATAGAACGGGTTGGTATCTAGTATTTTTCTAATTTCTTCTTTGTGTAATAAGTGATACAGGTATATGACTGTTGTTTACACATTGTATCATTAATCTGTATTCCTGAGAGACAAGAAGAAAACTTCAACTCAGTGATCTCTGACTGAAAATATTCAACTCTAAACATTATGTATTCTAACTGTCCATTTTTTAATCTGTTATCAGTCTTATCATTGCCAGATTTTTTGCAAAGCATATAATTTTATAAAAAAGTTTATCTGTCTTAAAATCAATACACGCTCTATTCTTTTGTTCACTTCTATCCATGTTTCGGCTGTCACAGGAAGGACTGTGAAACCCTGAATGAAGTCACATCCTGGTCTGAAAATGCCAAGTAGTTGAGTCTTTACAAATGACTGGAATATTACAATGGATTGTCTTAAAATAGCTAAAAGGAAGGGGAAGGTAAAACACACAGGTCAGACTATGACTGTCTGAACAATTAGTACAGTGAGAAGGTCTGCCATGTGCATCATAATGTTTAAAGCTCCATCTGATCTTGTTTTTAATGAATATTTAAATAAGCTTGAAAAGCACGGAGATCGAATATTACTCACTACTTTACAATCAGCAGGCTTGTTTTTTTCATCATAATTGTTCTGTTTTCTGATTTTCACATCCTTTTGATTGACTACGATTAATGTTCATTGGGAAAATCCTGCTTAATCTTGTATTCATTGCTTTTATTTACAGTCATTCAGCAACATGCAACTCCTGGTCCTTTTAAACCTCTTTCACTGAATACAATCATCATTGGTTGCTTGTTATGCTAGTGATTAAAATATTTCAGCATTATTTTAGAGCCTGTGGAAAAAGCTGTTAGTTGTGTTTAAGACAGGAAGTGACAGATGTACTAGGAGATGTTTTGTCGGAACTAGCACAATGACAGTGACGTTATGAAAGCCTTTTGGCCTGGCAAATATGAGACAAGTTCACTCATTCTCTTCCAGCTCACTAAAAGCATCACTAAATAGGACTTGTTGTTGTGCATTTGGAGAACTAATTAATGCGCTTGTGTAATCCATCAGCTGCTTTGGCCATAGAAAGTAGGGCTTGGGAGAAATAACATTGGGTAACATGACTGGGGTGAGTTTTTTATGCATATTGAAACTGACAAGTCAGTGGTTTATGCATCACAGCAAGTAGTAGATATATTGTTTGTGTTCATTCATGACTCTGAGAGGATCCTTCCTGATGACATGCCCAGGATTTTGTTGGAAAGTACAACTACAAAGTCACTATTTCTACTGGTCCAACATTTTTGTTTCTAACGACACATTTTAAAAAATGATTGTGAAGTTCCAAACCCATTTATTTTTGTTTTGAGTTCAGTTTTTGATATTGGTTTAGATTTAGTTAGTCTCATGAGTGGATAAGTAGGTTTTTTGGGTAACTTGCTAGTTTTAGCTGAGCCCTTTGTAGCAATCACTGATAGACAAAGGCTGTAACTCATCGTGTATAAGAATCTAATTACCCCTCACCAAACAGTGTTCTCCAGTTTGTCTAAAAAATCTCAAATTCATAATATTTCCAAGAAATTGGTTGGATGTGTACGCAGTGATTTTCCAGTTACATGGTATGAAAGGCATGCACTTTTGTATGTAGAATTGAGCTCCATATAAATTCACTTTTCCTTTGTGGTTCTCAGAGGGCACTGCTAGAACAGAAGCAACGGAGGAAGCGTCAAGAACCTCTGATGGTTCAACCTAACACAGAGGCTCGGCCACGGCGCTCCAGGACACGACGAGGTGAAGAGCAGGCCCCTCTGGTGGAGTCGCAGATGAGTATCACCAACGATGCCATTATGGATGGTAAGGCATCTATCTGTCACCTGGATCTTTGTTGCATCATTTTTTATATTTTTGGTCTGGTTACATTACAATCACAACTGCCTATATGTCAGACTTGACCCAAGATAAGTTGTATTGTAGACCTGTACTTTTTCATCATATCATAAGTGATGACAACTGAGGTACAGGCAAACAGTACACAATATGTAAAAAATAACTCCAGAGGATACAACTCTGTTTTCTTCTGCTCTAGGAATAGACGGCCCTGCAGCTTTCTTGGGTTCAGAGGCCCCTGACCTTGGAATGAAAATCCAAATTCTGTCAGTGAACCAGTCTCAGCCTCAGTCACAACCTCCGAATCAGTTCCAGTCCCAGCTGCAGTCTCAGCCCCAGTCCCCTGCTACCGAGGAACCAGAAAGAGATGGAGACACTGAGACACTGATAGAGCCCAAGACAGATATCCATGAACTGCTGCAGAAACAAGGTGAGTGCTGACACGTCAACACCTGGGCTGATATTATACAGTGTTTAATTCCTGTGGCTGGCATTTGCTTTATGTTGAAAGCAAGACTGAAAAATTAGGATACAATGTACAAAAAAAAACAATCTAAAAAGACTGGTGAAATTAAAAAAGTCTTAGGGAAAATTGTCATGAATTTGTATGTTTTTTGTAGATTAAGTTATTATTCCAAAGCACTCCATATTAGCAGATATTGTCAAGCAAAGTCAAACTTTTTGACATTCCTGGGATTTTAAGCAAGCCACTGCTGCAGTATGGAATGACATCATTATAGCTACTGCCACAGACACTCACCAGTCAGTTACCAAGGATTTAGGAAGTTTAAATATTCCATTCTGGTTCAAAGTACAAAGCACAAATTCCATGCTTTTGTTGTGAATCCGACGCTCCCTTCAGTTAATTATCACTCACTGTTCAACCTGTCCTCGCTCTCTATATAATTTTTCCAATCAGACATGCGTCACCAATTTCAGGCTTAACAAGTTGATCACTGATCAAAGTACTTCCTGCTGACAACAGCCACTAGTTTACAGTAAAAGACTGGTGACCATGTCAAGCCACCGATCATGGACCATAGCGAAAACGTAAGTTGAAAATTATTAGTAGTATGTGTATTTGATGTCTAGCTAGCAGGAACCCACGTTCGTTTCATTAAGCCTGAAATTAGTGATGTATGTCTGACAGGAAAAATTACATTGAGAGTGAGGAAAGGTTGAACAGCGAGTGGTCAGAGTTGACCAAACTGTCTTATTTTAATTTTTCAGTGAATGCCTTGAACTGGATTAATTCCTATATCTCTTCAAAGACGCAGTGTGTTAGAGTACAGAATGTAAAATCATTACACTGTGACAACTATGCTGGAGTACCACAAGGGTCAGTGCTGGGGCCACTGCTCTTCAGTTTATTAATAAACAATCTACCAAGTTGTTGTCCACCAAATGTTGTTTGTCAAATGTGTGCTGATGATGCAGTTTGTACGTTCATGCAAAAGACAAAAAGCAAGCTGCCCAAGAGCTGTCAGCAGCTATGAGTATTGTCTTTAAATGGCTTGATAGCTCTCAATTTCATCTTAACATCTCTAAGACTGTGTGTATGTACTTTTCCAAAAAGACGAATGGTGAAATTGATCCTAATATCTCTGTACAAGGCCAAACAATTAAAGTGTTAGAAGAATTTAAATACTTTGAAATTATTTTAGACTCACAACTTCATTTCAAACAGGTGAGGAAGATTACTGATAAAATGAAATTTAACCTGTCTAATTTTAGATTTATTTGGAATAATTTATCTCTGGAATCAACTAAACTGTATTTTAATGCGATGATTATGCCCCACATGTACTGTATAATGAGTTGGGCTTATGGCCTGTAAAACGTAAATCGTAACAGTTTACCAACAAGCTCTAAAGGTTCTAGATAAAAAAGTCAAAAATGTATCATCAATGTCATATTCTTAACATATACGAGCAACTGAACCTGGATTACATTGTAAAATACATGGATTCTGTTTTGGTTTACAACATTTTTCATGGCCAAGCTCTACCTCTGCTACAAGAATTTGTTAAAAAAAATTCCAGCAGAACAGGCTCTAGAGGTGTTTGCATAGTACCTTTTAGGAAAAGCGCTTTTGAGCAGTCTATTTTCTCCTTTTGTGCATCTCAAACCAAGAATTGTATACCAAGTGCAATTCGTGAATCGCATCTCACCTCCTTTACGAAACATCTTAAAGTATGGCTATTGGAAAATCAGAACTGTGATCATAAGTCGTAATTTGTTTGTCCGTTGATGGGGCTTGCTCTTGGGGACTCAGTGTAATTGGTTTTAAATGGGTAAATGTGGGCTGTGCAATACAATCATGTGTAAAGGGTGTTAAAGGGTTATGTGCATTAGTGACAATGAGATATGTGCAATACAATCATGTGTAATAGTGTTAAAGGGTTAAATGTAGTGGAATCTTGTGTAACAGTGCAGAGGGACATGTGTAATAGTGACGGAGGGGTATGTGTAGTAGAACAATGTGCAATAGTGACAAAGGGATATGTGAAATAGCAACAAAGGGGTATTTGCAATATAATAATGTGCAAACCATAATTAATGCTTGGTGGCTTGCCTTGGTTCCCTCAGATTTTCTCTCTTTGTGTGCACTATGTGTTGTTGATTGTTTTTCCTTTTTTGTATGTTTTTGTTTATGGTATTATGTTATTTGTAAGTTTTTGTTTTTTGTTTTTTTTTTTTTACCTGCCAATGGACCTCTAGATGGAAATTAGCTACATGGCTATAATCTCTCGTATTTATGTGTAAATGTTCATTAATACGAACTGTCCCATTTTAGAAATAAATCAAATCAAAATTCTAAAGCAAGTAATTTAGTTTGCATCATAGTGCATGCTGCTACCATTGCTGAAGTATTGCTTCTTGGAAATGTATTATAATACATCAAAGGCCAAAGGCTTCTCTCTTACCTGTTGGAGACAATATGCTACCAAAACTAAGGACTGTTTTGGATTCTTTTCTATTCAGAAATATGCATAGAGCTGTCTGGGGGATTTACTCGTATTTTCCGTATCTGTCTTGTATGAATTAACTTCACAGCATGAAATTGGTGAAGGGATCCGTGTATCATCAAAGCCCTCTCACCTTTTCCTTTTTGATCCCCTCCAGGGCTGTCTGGCAGTATGAACTTTGATGAAGCCAGTGAGCATGAGGACGACGCAGATGAAGGACAGACCCGTTCTCTGTCCCCAAACACAGACACCACCAGGCCTGCCTCTGCTGCCAGTGGCAAGGACATTCCAGTGCGTACTCTAATAAATGCATCCACCATCACGCTTCTGACGTAATCATGTCAGCACATTGCAGAACTCCTCAACCAATACCAAATATTGTGTAAAATGGCAGTTACATAACAAAAGTTCATGTATTTATTTGACTCAGGAGCTTGTGACCCCAGGATCACCCACAGCAGAGAGCTCTCTAATTGATTTGGCCAATCTTGAGGAGTTTGTCTTGCGTCCAGCTCCACGTGGTGCCACTGTCAAATGCCGAATCACACGGGACAAGAAGGGCATGGATCGCGGCCTTTACCCCACTTATTTCATGCACATGGAGAGAGAGGATGGCAAGAGGGTAAGACTCTAAGCAAGAGAGCTTTAAAGTTCTAGCGCCACACAAAGAATTTTCATATTTACGTAATACCAAAGCATCACCAAACATCCAAAGGTACATTTATCTGTCTTGTTTGTGTTTTCAGGTATTTCTACTGGCAGGAAGGAAGAGGAAGAAGAGTAAAACATCCAACTACCTTATTTCTGTTGATGCAACTGATCTGTCACGAGAGGGAGAGAGCTTCATAGGCAAACTGAGGTAAAATTCACTACATATTCACATCTTGAGCTGTGATTTAAGATCATGATGCAAACACCTGTGTAGCGATGCTAGCAGAAACAGGACTCAGTTTCATGTGGGTCAGATTTGAAAAAGGCTACATTGAATTTTCTTGAATTTGTTTGATAATTTCAATCATCTCTGTGTGATTGTGTCAGGTCCAATCTCATGGGCACTAAATTTACTGTGTATGACAATGGCACCAATCCCTGCAAAAACCCTGGAGCACTGCTGGAAGAAAGCAACACACGACAGGAACTGGCTGCCATCTGCTATGTGAGTAAAAGGCCAAGATGCACGTAAGCAATGTGTTTATTGTGACACTGGATCACTTGAAATATTAAGTGAAACTGTCACCATTTGTGCTCCATTTGGCAGGAAACCAATGTGCTGGGATTCAAAGGACCACGCAAAATGACGGTGATCATCCCAGGCATGAATATGAACTTTGAAAGAGTCCCAGTAAGGCCTCAAAATGTGAGTCTCACCTTCCTGGAACAACATGTTTACAATGACTGCCATTCTTTATTCAGGATAGTCTGTAACTATCTTACAGTATCCAAACCACCATGGTACATGTTAAATGCAAAGCCACTTCATCATTTTTGTGTGTACTCTCTGAATAAGTGTGTCACCTAAGTTGACGCTGATCTAAAAATACATTTTATGTATGGCAGGAGCAAGAGAGCCTGTTGAGCAGGTGGCAGAATCACACATTGGAAAACCTGATTGAACTGCACAACAAGGCCCCTGTGTGGAATGATGACACACAGTCTTATGTGTTGAACTTCCATGGCCGAGTCACTCAAGCTTCAGTGAAGAACTTCCAAATCGTTCATGACAATGACCGTAAGTACTGCTTCTGTCTTTCCCTTTTTTATACCTCTTTTTTTCAGTGTTGTATAAAGTACTGGAAAGTCACACTTGAGTAGAAGTACATGTCCCCTACCAATAAATTACTTTGGTAGAAGTTCAAGTCATCAACTGAAATGTTACTCAAGTTAAAGTCTTTAAGTATCTAGTGTTTACTGTACTATAGTAAGTATACTGTAGTACTGTAGTATATAAGTATATAAGTATTCTTAAATGTACTCAAGTAAATGTTAATAACCAAAGGCAGTCAGAATTTTGAACATTCTAAAGTTTATCCAGGATTTTAAAACATGGTAAAGTAAAAGACAAACAGTCCAAATACTGAAAATGATGCCAACATCACACACTTCAAAAACAAGGTTTCAAAAACTTAAACAGGAGTCGGCTACTGCTAGTATTAGAAATGTCAGAATAAAAAAAATAAATAAACAAAAACTATGACGCTATTACACCTCTTAACATGGAGCCTACATTACACTTCATAAACAGGGAATCCAAAGTCTAAACAATTAACATAATACCAACTTGTTTTATGGCATAGATTCAACTCTCTGTCACATCAACAGATCACCGACAGGTTGAGTGTGGACCATTGTTTGCACTTGTTCACTATGTGATTAGACCCAATGACAAATCATCTTCCTGACTTTGTTGCAGTCACTGGTAATCTCAGCAGTGAAAACAACAAATTTCCTTTAATTTACTTTTGTAACGAGTAACGATACTGTGCATTAAAAATGTACCAGAGCAGAAGTATGCAATTGACTTAGGAAATGTAGTGAAGTAAAAGTGAAAGTAAACAGAATAAAAAATACTCAGTAAAGTACAAATTCTCCCAAAAACATAGTTGAGTACACTAGTGAAGTATTATTACTTAGTTGCTGTACAACATCCATGTAGCTTTTCAATACATGCTACAACACCATTGAAATACTACAGTAAAATACAATGTAAAGTGAGTGAACTAATTCTAGGTTTACATACAGCATTTAGCATGTCTAAATATGGCTGGAGTCACTGGTGCAACTACCCTTCTTTTCCTCCAAATATTTTATCGTCAGTGTTTAGACTTGTTCAACTGTGTGAACACAGCCTGGTCAGAGGTCTGTACTGGACTGGTAGTTGTGTTTCTCCTTCTGACCAGAGTAGTGACCCAGAGCCATATAAAGAGAGTTGCGACACGCTTTGATGTCGCCGCTCCGGTGATCACGTGGTTTATGTAAGCCTGAATAGTTCCAAACAAAGCGAGCGTTGTCATGTTCTTCTATGGGACAGACAGCAGTGAGTGTGTTATTGCATGGTAAATATCAAAATAAACCACACACAACCGCTGTTGCACTACTGTGTGTATGTTTGTGTCAATTATGCTTTTGAGTAGTGGGGTTGACCACTGAAAGGACTGCATTTAAGTCTTACATTTTAGAGGGAAAGGTTAGTTTTAGCTTGGGTAGGCTACTTACATGAGTGGTGTTAACTTTACAATCATTCTAGAAATAATAATCATATGTAATATTCATATCTGTATATAGTGAATTGCACTGCAACAGGACTTTATCTTGTATATATTTTGTACCTTGTATCTTTCCATTAATATATGTTTGCACTGAAAAAGAAGAAGCTCTCCAATCTCCTACATACATTCAGTATAATGACAATAAAGGGCATTCTATTCTATTCTATTTTATTCATTCTGCAATTGTACTGTACTCGTAAGGAGATAGACAATTTACCAATTTTACCCTTTGGCCAACGGGCTGAAGGGGTATTGTAATCGTTTTATTGTCTGTCTGTCTGTCTACATTCTAGGACTTGCTTGCTTTAAGTGTCTGCTTTACCAATGTATGTTTATCTTTATTGCACAGTCTAGTTATTTAGATGGTCAGGTGACCACTATAAGCCACTTAA
>JAPQRQ010000005.1:17243815-17254140 GCA_037367365.1 Apogon talboti | reverse complement strand
GTAACGCATTATAAAAGTACAGTAACACATTACTTTTTGCTGTAATGCAGTAGTATAAGGAATTACTAATCAATATTTAGTAACATTTTACATGTTCAACAGCACTTGCCTTACAACACACTTTTTGTCCATAATTTAATTGCTCAAATGAAAAAAAAAAAACAGCAAGACCATGAGACCTTAAGGAATCCAAAATGCGTCTGTACAGTTCTATTTTCTGTTGGTTTTGCAAACGCGCTTTTAATGACGAGGGTCTGTATGTAACTGAAAAGTAATAAAGGAGTCATGGAACGCATTACAAGTCTGAGACAGTAATATTATAAGGTAAGGAATTACTTTTAAATAACAGTAACAAGTAATCTGTAATGGAGTTTGGAACTGCTACATATGTATACATGTATATGTATATATACGTATATGTATGAAAATGTGCTTATGGGATGGAATATTTGCATCTGTATTTGCCCAGTGTTTAACTACCTACTACTATTTCTTAGCCTATGGAAGATTTTTATAAATAGGTAATACATACAAGTACAATGAGCCACTCGTGTGAAAAACAAAACACAACATAACAATCTGACAAACAAAACAAAACCAAAAAAAAAAAAAAATGCTGGAAATTATTTGACAGACCATAGAAAGCCATTGCTGACCAATCAGACTAGAGAAATGCCGTGTAAAAACTTAGTATAATGATAAAGACCACGATACAGTAAACAGCTGCATAAAATGTAATTTATAACAAAAAAACATGAGAAATCCTTGTTATAACAATTACTGACTCACAACATAGACAAAGATGCTAAAATAATCATAGACTAAACACTATCGAACTTACTGCATCAGTAATTTTAATACTACCCTAACCCTAACACTAACACAGTGACATATTCTCTGGTCCTGACCTGTTAAAATATTTTTTTTAAATGTGCTGGTCTTTTCATCATCATTATTGTGTTTGCAAAAGCTGCGGCCAGGCAGATATTGGCCCACATTCCTCCCGGTAACCAGGCTTTCCCCTCCTACTCCTGTATGTATAGGTTAGCAGAATAGATTTAGAGGATTGTGAAGAGACACACAGACATGTTGCTGGGAAACCAGAGTGTTGAATATAGTGATTGCATCTTACATTTAAAGAAGTACACAGAATTGGACTATGGGGAGTGTTTGTACCTTATTAGTCTGGCATTTCTACAAGACGATGATGGTGTTCCCAGATGACTCAGAGAATTACTGCATTTAAATGTCAGACTACAAGGGCTAATGATTTTTATGTCTTGACATGTTTTAATATGTGCATGAAAGCAAACATCCAGTCTAAAAAATTGAAGATTGTAGAAAAAGTGGAGAAACTGATAAGAGACCTTTTTATCATTGCACGTCTTTCAAGAAGATACAGCAAATTCTTCAAGTGCAGCCCTGACTGAGTGCATTTGATAATAGCAATTGCATAATGAGACTATCCTGAAGCTTGGCTGAGTTCTCGACTTGAGAAATCACAAGTTTAGTGTGGGCAAGACAGAACAATACCATGTTTGAAGTCTTTGTTGTGGTCCCTCTTTTTTTCTTTTCAAATATTAATAACTGTGGTATGACCTAAATCTAATGAATGTCACATCTAGTGGGGGGAAGCTCCTCTGTTCTACAATGAATTTGCATCCTCAAAATATGAACGCTCACAACAAAGGAACACAACTTTCTCTAAACATCAGCCTGAATTAATGAAAGAGTGGTGCTTGCTACATTTTTTTTTTCATTTGTTTCATAGGCTCATATAAACGTAGATACAATAAGTCATACTTAAACCTCCACTGTATTAATGTAATGGCTAATGCATGACCTATAATATGGGAGCCATCTATATTGACTTACGCTGCTGTAGAACTGCAGTTGGCTTGCGATGAGAGGTACTTTAACCACAGCAGGGGCTATAATCAACCATCAATTTACAGACAGAGGAGTTCTCGGTAGCTCTATACAGTCAGGGCTTTTCGATTTTGATAAAACAATGATGTACGGTGGGTGAGCAGTAGGGGAAACAAGCTTAGATAATTGTTTTGCTGGAGTTCCCTCCCTGGTCGTACTGCATCCTTGGTGAAGGTCATGCTTTATTGAGTGGTTAGCAGCACTTGTGACCATAACCATGCAGTTATGAGAAATAGTGTTATCGATCAAATCTCTGTCTGGCTTTGGGGCTAGTGTGTTTTACAACATTCAGAAATTCACAATAAATATACAGAGAAATCTTTTAAAATCATACTTGATAAGCTGATTCAGCAGCCATGGGGCATTTTAGTGTTTTTTTTTTCTGTGCACATTCAGGTGACTAAATGTATAATAAATGTATTATGTATTATAAATGTATTATAATGTATATGAATAAATGTAGCTTGTAAGTCTTATTATCTTGAGGCCGGCAGACAGGTGAACTGAGCAAACCACTGGAGGAGTAGCAGTTGAGAGGGAGACAGGTGGTGCTACATGAAAATGTAGATCTAAAATGTGAATGGTTTGGTTTGGCAGTTGAATATTAACTCAAAACAGACTACATCCTAATGTCCCTGCTAACAGCCTCTACACACTGAGTGATATGCATGATCTGGCCATGCTGTTTGCAATATGTCAGGCTCTTGTGACTGATGGTTACGGAGTGTTAAAGGTCAAAACAGTCTGGCTTTACCTGCTCGGACTGAGGCTATTCGCAACCTCATTAAGTGGAAATCACAGAGCTCCTCTCTGACTAGACACATTCTCATCTGTATGCCAGGAGACACTAATACAGACATCAATGTGGCTGGTGCTCTGCTCTGTCTGCTTGGCTAAAATTGACCCAGATAAAACACAAATGAAATACATTTCGATGCAGCTGCTTTACTTGGGTGATTTCCACATGCTACCAGCCAATGACTGTGATCCGTGGATGCAAATAGCTCAGAACAGTTAACGTTTAATGTTGTGATCAATATTCATTTGCCTGATGTAAGCCAGAATTAAGCTAAAGGCTTATCTTTAAAAAATCAGAAAAAGTTTTAGGGGAAATTAAAAGTGTATAAAAGATTATGCTTTTATAGTTAAACCTACATAGCTACTCATCCAATTACAATAATGGAGACCATTCCGCAGACTGCATTATAATGCACCACATTTAGTGCTTGCTAATGAGAATACAGCAGTGGTATACCTATGGTGATAGATGGAAACTCATCAGCAGGCATTAAACATAGAGCACCGCAATGCAGGGGATAATCCTTACACTTTATCTAGGCAGGAATGTCCACTTCCAACCATGACAAATTGTTCACCGCAGACTCACATTTAAGACTGCTGCTGTATGTGGCTTCATTAAAAATGGATGTTGATCAAAATGAGCTGAGCGCTGTGAATGCAGGGCTTTATTTTAACAGTTTACCTTACTTTGTCTGTAATATGAGTTGAATCTTATTATTCCTTGTCAAGTTTTAAGGTGCCCTCTCAGCATCAAGTCCTTTGAGTTAATAAATGTGCCTCTTATTTACAAACAACTGAGTCACATTTAATCAAGATTGATTCAATATTCTTAATCCAACCTAATAAAATGACTTCTGAAAACTCTGCAAATCAAACACAAGTAGCTAATTGACTGGTTTAATTAAAAGACAGCTAGCTCAGTATAATTCCCGGCTATTTGTACTGTACAGTATGTAACGTGTGTACGCGCTGCAGTGTGAGGAACTGTGGCTGAACGTAAACCCTGCTGTCCATGGAGCCCTGATTGCAGATGGTCCAAGCTGTGTTGTCAGATGGACTTTTATTTACTTTACCACCTCCTGGATTGACAGTGAGCACCTGCAAAGGGCAGGACCAGCGCCCGCTAAGCTGATGTGTGTTTACACGCTTGGCCGGCTCAGAGAGAAGCCTGCAACTGGAGAAATGAGGCCGAGGGGCCTAGTGCCAATCACAAACACTTTAGCTGTCTTGCTAAATCCCCCTGACGAAGACAGTCAAAAATCAAGGCAAACCCATCACTTTTGCATATGGTACCTATCACTCATATGCTATCTCATTACTGGAGGTATTTCTCAATTCTGCTTTGGATGGGAGGAACAGGGTTGACTTGTGGTTGAGTTGCAGCTGTGGCTCAAGCTCTTTCCTCAGCCCTTTTAGCGAGGTTGCCAGCGGTAATTTATTTTCTCATCGATTGGGGCTGCAGGCCCTTCCAAACATGGACGACTGGTGATCAGCTGGAGAGAGACAGAGGTGTTTTATTATGAGGATATTGACTTCTATCTAAATTCACTTAAGTACCATCAGGCAGACCATCTTTATAATGCCTGCTGAGTCAAAGCAATAGTCTGAGACAGTTGTATCATGGAGTCGTATGTTTACATCAGACACACCCAAGTTCAATCATCGCACAGATGTCAAAACATCAGGTATGTGGCAGGAGAGCCTGATGTCCTTGGGTCAATACCGCTACCTCTAGCATGCCCTCGGAGGGGGTGGAAGAGGAAGGTTCAGCGTTTGGTCACAGAGCTATTTCCCTTCTTTCTTTCTCTCAATCGGCAGATAAAAGGGCTATGCAATGCCAAGCAAACAGCCCCCAGCTCACTGGCTACAGACTAGATGACAGAGAACAAATCAAACAGAAAGACGAGTGCTCCCTCAGGGGTTCAGGCTCCATCAGTGATAGCAGTGATCCCCAGCAGTTTTTATTCTTCCCTCCCCTGCCTTTTTTTCCCTCAGCTTGGCACTAATCCTATTGTTAAAGGTGACTGCCGGGAACACTGAGAAGCTATGAGTTGAAGTACAGAGCTCTGTGTTTTTGGATGATGACACAAAGTTACTTTTACACAACAGTACAGATGGTATTTCATTTGAATTTTTCACACTTCTTTTACTCTGGCCCTCATTCTGTCTGCTTGTTTTTTTTTTTCTTATAACAGTCATTGTGTACCACATGTGAAAGGTGCATTAAAGTGCATTTTCTCTCTGTTAGAGAACTTGAGTTGTTTTGACAACGGAGTTTGAATTCTTGACTTTTGATTCTTTGAGCCTTTGGAAATCAGGAAAGACAGAGTATTTTCTCAGAAAAGGAAGTAAATATGGAAAACTGTGTTTATTTTACCACTGAGCAAAATACCCAGAGGTGAAAAAAGATTCCACTGGCCCTTTCGATGCAAATAAGCTTTGGTTGCCAAAAACCATTTAATTCACAAAGACCAGCGCAAATTGCCACATGCAGTGTAGACTGCTGGAGCTCTGACTGCACAAAGCTGGTGTTAACTGCATGTAAAGTCACCACGCTTATATTCTCTCTCTTTGTCCTCAAACCTTTGAATACGTGAGGCTTTAATGATATTGAATTATATTTGATGAAATCAAGTGTGAAATCTTAAATCACCGGGTGGGTCTGGATCCTATCTGATCGTCAGTGCTGACAGAGATGAGGTTGCTTTACCACAAACTCTCCATCTTACAATCCTGAAATCTGAGTGTTACAGCTGGAGAACATACAACAGAGGAGACCAAATTCCTGAATTCCTGATCTTTATTGAGTCTGTCCTCTAGAGGTTGAACATCAGTCACTACAACTGAATAAAATACAGCTTCCCTACTGGTTGAGCCGGTGCCGGCTGTTGCAGGTGCCAGCTTTCATCACCAATAACCCCAGATAAACTGTGGTTCTGCTAAATGGATCCTTGTGAGTCCCTGTGGTCCACTTTGATGTCAGGATCAGGTGTCTGTGACTCAGGGTCGTCTTGGATGCTGATCTAATCTATAACTACTTAGTTCTTGTCTTCTTATTTTCTTTCAGTGTCACCTTATAAGGGTCTTTTGCTAAGAAGCCGCCCTTATTAAGATGAAGTCTATGCTGGTAATCCATATGTTTTTCCAAAGTACAATATCTTTTCTTTTCTTTTCTTTTCTTTTTCAGCTATTCACTTCACTACTCCACTGCTCTGCTGTTTTTACCCATTGTGTTTTAACTTGCTTGCAGCTTACTTTAAATGTAGGCTACAGTCGATCTGTTTGGTCAAACATACCACAGTTGTCCCAGAACACATTTTCATCAGCTGTGATAACCAAATCAGAATAACTGAACCAAGTCTTCTTCACTCATCTTCTGAACCCCTCTAGGGTCGCGTGCGGTGGGGGGTGGAGCCTATCCCAGCTATCTATGGGCGAAGGCGGGGTACACCCTGGACGAGTAGCCAGTTCATCGCAGGGCTGACATATAGAGATGAACAACCTGAACCACGTCATTCAGTGATTTGTGTTTCTAGCTAATCATCAGGTGGATGTTTGTGTAATGTGTTTTTTTTCCTGAAACTGGACATGTCTCATGAGCCTTTCACCTCAGAACACATTGATGATGCTTTCAGATTCCCTTGAGGTTCTAAATTCATTTTTATATTTCATTTTCCAGTGGTCATCAGGAGTTTACTTCATCGACTGACCTGGTGTGAACAGAATTACTGCTGCTGTACAATGTGTAAAAGTGCACAATCTCTTTGGAGACGCAATTATTGTTTTAGCTGCTACATGATGCTGTCAGTTGTAAGAACATCAGTACTAGATATTCTGTCAGTGCCAGATACATTCAGTGGCAGCTGAACAACGTTATTTTGAGATTAAAGATTTAAGAGACATTGATCAAACATGTTTCAGACTTGTCAGGATCCACAATTTAATTCTCTGCAGTTTTCATTATGGACCAGTCTATGTGCTGAAATGTGGAGAAAAGCCTGAAGGACTAGAAGCTCTAACGCAAAGCAAGGGCATAGTGTAAGTTTATGGGTGTGTTATATGGAGCACCCACTTTGCCTTGGATATTTTTAATTATGGCAAAGTGGGTCCTCCATAGGGTGAACATCTCATTCACATTATCAAGTCTTATGTGGATAGGAAGGCGCTATTAGAAAATCTGTTCTTTGTTGATTTGACCCCAGATCTTTGGTTATTTGAGAAACCCCTTGCATCAAAAATTACATATTATGAATTTTTATTTTTTTTAACAAGATGAGTTTTTCAGCTAATGTTAAGGTCCTAAAGCTTATTTTTTAATAATGAGATTTAACTTCTCTCAGAAATGACAAACACAAGTTTTTACTTGTGACTAATAATTTTAGACTAATGCTGGCCAAGTGATGAGTCCTTTGCCATGCCTAAACTTATTTCACCCAATGTCTTTCACTGTCTTTCACAAATTCTTAGTCTTGTCTGAAGCCCAGCTTGCTCAAAGCTTTTAAACATTTTCATTTTCTGTCATCATCCCTCCTACCAGATCACATATTCGATTATCTGCAGCCTTTAACATCAAATAACTACAAGAAACATCACGTACATTCTCTATTTCCAATCTAAGCACTCCCACCATCTTTTTTTTTTTTTAAGAAAAAGACAATTATAATCTTGCTTTTGCTCTATAGCATAAGATTGAAAAGCCATTAATGAGAACATACGCAGTCCATACTGGGAACACAGAATTAAGCCATTAGAGATTAATGAGTTTTTGGGGGGGAAGCGTATGGAGGCAGATAAACGCTGGGTGACAGGGCCAGACTGTCGGCTGGGAGACGAATTGGGCGCGAGCTGTTTTTCGCCAACGCTGCCACGCTTCAGCAACCACACTGGAGTGTTTTGGCTCCTACTGATTAATTGTCAGTCATAAATTAAGTTCTGCAGTGTCGAAACAGGACAGCCAGGACAGGGGCTTTCACTGACATGGATATACATGAGTATAGGAGACGACATGTTTGATTTATCTGGTTTGCGTTGCATTAAAATTCAGCTGAGAAAGTTCAAAGGCATTGTACACAGCAAAATGAACCCTGTACTGTATCAGATTTCCATTTGTTTGACTGGTAGGAGTTTCAGCAGTCTGACACCCAAGAGTAGCTGAAAACTTGACATCTTTTATAATCCCTTGGGATCACTGGTCTCCAATACAAGGGACTCACATTATCATACCAAAGTATTAGACTAATAAATCAACATTCACTCATTTCCAAACTGATTATCTTGCTAATCAATAGAACATCGCCATTACAATGCTGATGCTAAAAGTGTATGATGAATAATTAGCATCAAATAGATTTTAAATGGAGATTAAATACTGCATTACGGTCTGAATAACAAATGCAGCTGCACACTTAGAAGCGTTAGGGGTAAACCTTTGCATCTTATATTGCTTTATCAATGAAAATGTGAAAATGTACCGCCTGAGGTTGCCAACAACAACAGAGAGATAAAATATGCCGATCATACTCCATAGGGAATACCGAAGATGGTCTTTGGGAAGTAAAAATCTCTTTACTTTTATTAGCTGGGGCACAGGCATATAAATATTAATATTCAACCGAGAGCTTATGCTTTATTAATGAAACTGAGCTTCTTGTGAAATTAAATGGGCATAATGGGATACCATTCATTACCTCACGCTAAAGCAATGAGAGCTATAAACTTTGTCTGGAGATAAAGGTTGTGCTTTCATAAGGATTGGGATGTGATGGGAATCAACTTTACTCAAGTGTTTGTATTTTGCTTGTCTCTAGTTACAGTTGATAACAAAGTGTTTCTGTTTGTTTGTACTAATGAGGTCTGTTCAAATGAGCTCAGAATCAAAGAACGCTTGAACTTTTTTTCCCCAAGCATCAAATAACATAATGTGAAAGATTTGTCACAAACCCACAGAGTTCTCCATCAGCTCTGCATTTCTGCTTTTCAGCCTCTTTTATAGGGCTGGGTATCATGGCCAATTTCCTTAATCGATTCGTAAGGTTCTTAATCGATTAATCACGATTCGATCTCAATTTGATTCGGTATTAATTGATTGATTCAGATTCATTTAGTGATACCAAAGTACAATTTTGAGCTTTAATCTGATAATTTGACAACAACAGCCATGCAACACATCAATTCTGGGATCAATACTGACATTAGAAAGTAAATAAATATGAAATTTCAGCAGTAAATAGCTGAATCTGTTCTTAAATAATGAATGGGACAGAAACATTGCAATGTTTCTACAGTGGCACAGAACAGACTTCGTCATCTTTATTCTGTTTTATGGCTGGTGGCTTCTAGCATTAAGGCGTATTACTATCACCTGTGGCTTAGTGTTGATCCAAGTTAATATTCCTAGAACGACCGGTTTCCGTGACCCGCCTCAGAGGGCCGAACAGATGGTTCAGGTGGACTGGTTCCTCTGCACTGCGGGTTCAACTTTGACGCCAGGAGGACCTACCATGGAGGGGGTCTTTACCCAGCCCTTCCTCTACACCCCTCCTGTGCCAGAACTGTCGCGAGCAAGCTTGAGATCGAGACACCCTGTCTCCCCCAGGGGCCCGCGAAATGGAGCTGGCCACGCCTCGGCGTCAGCGGTACCTGTGTCAGGTACTTGCTGTCCTACTCTGAAAAATTGATCTCATCCACTATTACTCGATAATGCAAAATTAACATAAAATCGATCCAAAATCAATCAAATTGATTTTTTTATCCAGCCCTACTCTGTTAGCTCTTTTTTTGTATAGCAAGAAGCTTTTATCAAAAACAACCTCAGATTTGCTAAAGAGCCGTCCCCACCACCACTAAGAATCACTTGTCTGTGAATGCTTCTGTCAAAGGGTTGTTTGGATGCTATGTTTTTTTCCCTGTGACGACAGATGGTCTAATGGTTTTATTTTCCTGATAAGATACCTTTAGGGCAGTTTTCCTCATCTAAATCAACAATCTGATGATAGAGTGTTCCACAATATATAGTTTGGAAGGACCTCTGAGATGTATTTGCAGTTGAAGTCGATATGATTTGACATTTTTCATTAGATGTACCGCTGACAGCTGGATACACTATTTAGCATGACACAGATTTAAATTGTGGTCATAACCCCACAGATGTTCAGTGTGTGTAGGTATGTGGATGTGCATTTGTCCTGTTATTGACTTGCGGTATAGTAGGATAAACTCTGTGAACCAGACTGCTATCCATGCACTATGAGTAAGGCGTAACTGAGTTTATGGATGTCTTCTTCGTGGGTTTAAAATAAAGACACAAAAGTTTTGATTAAATAATTCCTGATATCATCTACAGTAAAAATAACAGTAAAAGTTTCAAGGATAGTGATGATAGAATGGGAACCATGTATGAAGCTGTCAGAGTTCATAATTCAGTCTGTAATAGCTTATAAAGACCACCAACAAAGACCAACATCCACTGTCGACCAAAACCATCTACTGATGTAAAATGTTTAATACCCGATGATCCATTAATCTTATTAATACATGTAAATAATTGGTGTAAAATGCAGTTTGTCATCTTTTCATGGTCATCAGATATGACCCAT
>JAPQRQ010000005.1:17221908-17233004 GCA_037367365.1 Apogon talboti | reverse complement strand
TTAAGTATCTTGCTGCTGACCTAGATTTACCCTCAAAGACTAGAAAACAGGCTGAACTAGATGTGCTGTAATTGTGTCCCTGACCGTCATTTGTGCATAGAGTTTGATATTAGAGCTTTGAACAAATCTGACCATTGATGACTAATGGTAACTTTTGTGGAACCTCCACTGCGCTCTAATGGTTCCTGAATGTGCCTCCACATATAAATGACCATTAAAGTACTGAACGGTGCATTATAATCACATTTCAAATGGATCTGAATAGCACCTTTACAACATACTCTGGCACTACAATGGGTTATCTAATAATTATGAGCTAAAGAGCTGCTTTTTGGCGCTATGAGGCTTTCTTTCTAGTGGAGAGCGAGTCTTTGCCAGGTACTCAATCAATAAACCGAGGCATAAAAGACAGGCTTATAAGGTGAAATATTAGGCCATTTCTCTGCGTGTGTGCACTACTGAGAGTTTACAGAGGCGGTCTGACATCAGTATTGTGCGTGGGGCTTGGTGGACAGAACTAATGGTACACTTTATTGATTGTGTGTGCTGTAATCTGTCAATCCAGGCTTGTCCAGCTGCAGCAAAGGGATGTAGCTACTCTATAGGGTCATCAGCCATCTGCCATTCCAAACAGCCTGAGTGTATCCACAGCTTATTACCACAATACCTCTAAAAGGATATCTGGCCACAAATGAAAGCTGTGGTGCATTTAAACAGAAATGTGAGAGAAAGGGGGAGAGGAATGGATGATATAGAGTAGGTGGTTTGTATCAGAAACAACGCTTGCTTTTGGAAAACAGCATCATTTTGTCTGTATAAGTTTGTAATGTTGCACCATCATGCTGTACTGTTTTGCTGTTAGAAATCTTGATAAGTCAATCTGCAGAAACCTGTCACAGTTGTGATTCATCTTCTTAGTCATTACTACAAAAAAATACCAGTTTCATTGTCTCCACTTCCACAACTTTACTGCTTTACTTCTCTGTTTTATGTGATTTTCAAATTCTATCGAGTAAAGCCAACAAGTTTTATGTCTTTCAAGCATTGTAAATATGTCTTTTGATGGGCTGGCCCAAACAAAAACTAGAAAAACAAATGCAGAGCCTGGCTGGTGTGTGTCGATATCCCATTGATTGCTGCGGTTGGATTCTCTTTTCCATGGATCAACAAGATATTTTATATAACTCTGTCTGGTTGGAGTGGACTGCTGTTCCCAGCTTGTTCACTCTGTTAGCTCATCCAATGTCCATATAGGCACAGTTCGTGGAGTGTGTTTGTCTCTCTCTTCATACGTTGGTCTTTGTCTCTGGGTGTCTCACATTTCTTTCTGTGTGTATGTATCAGTCCATCTTGCTCCTCGTCCCCGTGGATCTCCTATGCACTTTGGCTCTTAACTGCTCCCTCTCCTTCTCTTTCTCTGTCTCATCCTTCATCTCACATCTTCTCTCCCGTGTCTCCATGAGTGCCTGGCAGGGTGTCCCTGGAGTGACCTTGGGGGTAATGAGCTCCTGATCACGAGTCAGGAAACCCGGCATTCAACACCCACCCAACCAAACTCTCTCTCGCCCCATAACACACACACACACACACACACACACACGCACACACACACACCCTCTCACACACACACACACTCACACACACACACACACACACACAAACACACAAAAACTACACCGCTATCGTATGCTCAGCCCACAAAGAGAAATAGTTTTGGAGAGGCAGGGCAGCGGGGCAGAGGTGCAGATGAAAAGAGCCTACAGAAACTACTTCTTCAAGCTCTGATATACAACTACCAGACCTCCAAAATAAAGTAAGTAGATGTTTGGTTTTTTTCGTGCACAGTTACTGACGCATGGTTTTCATGGGGAAGGTGTGATGCTGAGGTGATACTTGAACAGCCAGGCAGACAGAGAAGTTTGTCGCCTGGAGCTGAATGGTATTCTGGGCATTAAGATTCAACGGTGCAGATTCCATGAAGGCCATTTTCGTTGCATTTATTTAGTGTGTGCATATTAGAAATGACAACTCTTGTCGTATTCTGTGTTTCTAAGCCTCATTGTAAGAAAACTCTCACTAAGTTTGTCAAGAAAGTTCACTCAAAGTTTCTCTGGTGATCAAATTTGCATTTGTACATTTTTCTTAATATTTCCCCTTTTGGTAAAATATGAAACAGTAAAAGTAAAACACTTCTGCTGACATGGTTCTAATCACTTCTTTGTTGCTCTTCCCATTTTAAGCAGATTTTTCCCTGAGGCTGTTGATAGGAGATGATAAACATATAAAAACATAAAAGACTATTAAGCACAAAATGCTAAGAATTATAAATGCAGATGGAACAGTGGCTTGTAGACATATTGGGTAAACAATTGGAAAGCCCAAATAATCCAGCAGCCATAGGCTATGGGCTGTGGTATTAAATCATTTACAGAACCATTTTCTCAGTGATTAGACTTCAAACATCCATATGTTTTGTTTGTTATTGCTATCAGCCAAATGTATGCAAGCCCAATTAAGTATGTCTGTGCATGTGTGCTGGTTGAAGTGGGCCAGTTTTTCCCAGGATGTCGTAATTTGGGTCAGGCCTGACTGGAATGACAAACCCCGGGTAGCCGTATTGTATCAGCGCTATGTACTCCGGCAAACCTTCTGCTCGCGTTGCCATGGCTTTCTCCAGCCCTGGTGTAGCAACCCAAGTCAGACCAAACAGTGTTCCTCTCTGTCTTATGGGCATTCCTAAAGCAGACAAAAGCTTTCTCCAGCTCATTCTTGCTCGAAATGAGGTGTCCGCTTCATTTCTTCAGAATCAACACATGGTGTGGTCCTAATGAAAGAGCTAGGGGAGATTAAACATGAGGTGGAGATGAGCTTGAGAAACCAGCTTTGGACCGTAGGAAGCCAAAACACAATGTGGATTAAGCTGGATGACAGCCAGGAGGGCCAAACTCATAAAACTGCTTCATCTTTAAATACTGTAGGTGCTGGCATTTTCCTCCCAAGATGGCCACTTGGAGGCCTTTAAAACACATTTTACACATTCTACCCTTTTCTCTTGTTAAATGCTTGCCCCACAGACTACACCACATGATCGTGACTATATGTCAAGACCAAACACAAAGCCAGTTCATTTCCCTCTGTGTCCTCACAAACGCTTTGACGACACTGTTCTCCATGGAGGATCTGGAGCAATAAGGCATAGAATTGTGCTGTTAGGGCCCTGAGAAGACCGCTCCGGGGGGGGAGGGAAGTGCTGTGAATGGAGACATTTCTGGTCTATAGGGCACAAGTAAGTGAGAGAGGAGAGAGAGAGAGGGTAGGGGGATGAGATCACAAAGATCCTCACATTGAGTGGCTGGTTTATTCTTGCGGGGTACGCACTGACCCCTCACATATAGGATGAACAGAATGAGGTTTGATGGGGTCCAGAGGGCCTCCAAAGAAAAGGAGGAGAGGACAAAGAGAGGAATTGAAGAAAAGATGAGGGGAGGGATGCTAGGAAATAGTCCTGTCAAGGAACGATCCTTTATTGCACTTCTGAACGTCATACTGCAGCAGTTGATTAGACGTCACAATGCAGCAATGGCTTTAAAATATTTTCCTCACATGGTTCTAAAATCTTAACATGAAAATAGCACTTTCTTATAAAGGGATTGTCCTGATGTGCTTGCAAATCTGTCATGGGACCCCTGTTGTAATAAACTACAATTATCTCTAAATCAAAGTCCTCTGGCAGATGTACACATCTTTACAAACATATTGCCTGAATTTGCCGTTGAAATCTTGCTCATTGTCTTATTCATATGTGGCAACGGGCTGTGACTGAAAGGGGACACACTCCTGAGGCTGCTGGGTTAATAGTCATGTGTGGAAATGCAGAGGCTCCTATGCAGACATTGAGCAAGTAGCTATCTCATCACAGGAAAGGCAAGACAATTAAAGCTGTCTGCAAAACCTCTAAGCTGGTGATGAAAGAATGTTCCTCTTGTGTGGTGTAGGTCCCTGTTGTCTGTGAGATTCTATTGACAGGACTGCTAATGCCCTCTGTGTAGGAATTCAAACACACCAAGTCAAGGTTTGTGTTTGTGCAAAAACGTTGAAGCCGTGGTATGACTCCACTAATCTCTTTTTGATCGATCTGAAACTTGCCGCATCTAACGTTGCACCCCCGAAGGGTGTTTATTTCTTTCCTTCCTCATATGTGAACACATTTTCTACTTTTCCAAAGGGAAAATAAACTGCTAATTGTGACATCTCTCCATCCTACCGATGGCTTGATCTGGTATTTGATCCTCAGAGGGTTAATGATAACCCAAGGCTATCCAGTGTAATCAGTCAGCTCATTAGTGTCCCCTTCAGTCACACACACAGCCACCCACTCAACTCACAAACACAAACAAACCATCCCCATGACTAGTAGAAGGAGACTGGAAGAAGAAAGAGCAAAGGTCACAGAGCTGGAGCATATGTTCTGTCACTGTTGAGGATGTAAACATGCCACTGACTAAGAATTAACTCTGATATTTATCATATTATAAGACCTAGACCATCATGGTTTGCATGTATATAAGTCTATTTCACTTTTATGTAACTTAAGAAGTAGACAGAAGTGTTTTCAAATATTGAAGTTTTTCTACAGCTTTTTCTACTGGAATTTATGCTAATTTATGAAGTGTTGTAATGGCACTTGTTTGCTGTTTTCCATCCATCAATCTGTCCATCATTTTGGAAAACCATTCAATATTTATTCAACAAATACGCTGTGTTTCAGTGGCTTTTGCTTGGCTTGACTGCCTTCCATCCATGTTGCCCATCATGCCATTTTTGGTGGTTTCATTTCTTGAGCAGAAGTAATCATTTGATATGTTTCCAGTAAACCGGTTATGTGTTGAAGTGGTGTTTTTTTCTTTTTTTTTTTTTCTCATTCTATCTGTTGTCCATCTGTCTTTCCCATTTGCCATCATTTGGTTTCAGCTGTCATGGCAATTAACTTTCATGTTGTTGACAGATTCATTATGTTATTTTCTGAAATTAGTGGACTCCTCTGCTGACAACAAAACAAAGAAAATGAAACACCTGATTTGGAAATTTAACTGCAAGTCTTAAAGGGACATGAATCTAATTCATCTATTAAAACAAGTTAATATAAGCTTGGAATGTGTATGTTAAGTGCCAGCTCAAAACCCTTCAGGGGTTCACCATGTCTGCAAACTCTTGTTCCAAACCGAGGTGCTGGTATCCATGACAACAAGTGCATTTTCATATAACTGCATATTTATTAAACATTTTATAATTTTGTACTGGAAAATATTAAAATGGGGTGACGCGGTGGTGCAGTAGATAGCACTTATGCCTCACAGCAAGAAGGTCTTGGGTTCGATCCCAACACAAGTTGGTGGGACCTTTCTGTGTGGAGTTTGCATGTTCTCCCTGTGTCTGCGTGATTCTCTCCGTGTACTCTGGCTTCCTCCCACCATCCAAAGACATACACTGATAGGTTAATTGGTTAATCTAAAATGGCTCATAGGTGTGAATGTGAGAGTGTTGTTTGTCTCTGTGTCAGCCCTGCGATGAACTGGCAACTCGTCCAGGGTGTACCCCGCCTTTGCCCTTAAGTAACTGGGATAGGCTCCAGTGACCCGAGTGACCCTAGTGAGGATAAAGAGGGTTCAGAAGATGAATGAATGAATGAAAATATTAAAATGTTTATCAAAACAGCAAAATCAAAAAAAAAATAAAATCCTGAATTACTTTCTTTTCTTTATCTTTTTCCCTTTATCCTTTTTCCTACAGTCTAGGATAAAACAGGGCTACAGAGAGTTAAGGGAAAATTTTGTTCTCAGAAATAATTACTTGTTGCTGCAAAACCAACCACAAAAAATTGTGTTTGTATACTGGAACTATAACAGTAAGTGATCATTATTTGTTTGTTTTTGTTTTGTTTCATACATTCAGTTGATTCTGTCATTATAAAATACAGAAAAGAACTTGAAAAACTGCAGAATTTGTGAATAATGTTGGTTAAAAATAAAGAGAATAATGAGTCATTACACTTAGACAGTTCCAGCAGTGAACAAGATACAGGATTTGGGAAAATGATGCTGTAGTTGTGTATCTTTAGCAAATATCATACTGGGAATACAGGTCCTCAGGGTGCTCTCCTATGACTGTTTTGTGTGTCTATGTACAGGCTTCAGAGTGTGAAGCACAGGGGAGTCAGGAGTGTTTGTATTTCTCTAATGAACTGATGTTGTCTCTCTCACGCTCCATGTCATCAGAGCAAAGGAAAAGCGTTATAAATACAGAGACAATGTTAAGAACAAAATCAAACTTCAGCAGTATTAATGACTGAGATGAATATCTGCATTGCTGTATGAATACTGTGGTAGTCGATAGTTCCGTAGAGATTGTTCCTCAGATCCGTGTCTTGTTGAAAACATGGAGTAGAAATAAAAGTAAGGTCTCTTATTGACTTGGAAAACTTTCTCCTCAAAGCAGAACCTTACTAAATGGCTCTGAGGTAAATCCTGAGGGGACTGTTAAATAACATACAGCCAATATGGTGCCAAAGCTCCACCTAAATGTTGTAATCTATTGGCTCAATCAATGCAATCTCATTTTATTTAGAGGCATTCTTTGGCTGACTTGTAGCTGCAAGTGGATTCGACCCAGCCTGTAGACTTATTAGCAATATTATAATCATTTCTATGGAGAGAATGTGATTCATGTCAGGTGTAAACAGTCTGTAGATTCCAAAATAAAAAGGGGCTGATATTAATAATAGGCAAGGTAGAATATGCTGCCATTACTCACAGGGATGTGGGGAGTTGTTGTGATGTGACCACTGATGTTGAATGGAAAGTTAAATTGATTGTGACCATCACTGTGGAACAGCGTCTACCACTTAGTGTCTCTATTCCAATCCCACCACTAATTGGATTGCTAATGGTAATGTTGCCCTGTGGAGACAAACTTGCATTAGAATGGTTTTCACAGGTTATCATTAAATTCAATCATGTTTCAGGCACCATACTCACATTGAAAGTTCCTCATCTGATGCAAGAAAATACGCATTTGGTCACAGACAGTCTCTGGATTTCTGGGGCAAACAGTGGTTACTAGGCTGCTCAAAGCATCAGATCTTAATGCTGAATACTAAAATTATTTTACACAGTTAATACAGTTTCCTAATGCCAAGGGGGGTGTCTAATCCGTGGTTAAATCTCAGCAGGTTTTAATCTGGCACAGAAGAGAATTTCTCCAGCTCTGGGGTGTCTTCCTGTTCTTCCCCTGAGGTGCCACATTCTGGAGAAAGTGTTATTTGAAAACTTAAACACCTATGACAGATGGGGAAAGGATTAGATAGTCCTACTCTTTGGTTACAAACACCAAAGATTGTTTTCTGTCCACCCACCGATATAGTGTAAGACCCTGGATCAGTAAGGGTGGGTGTGTGCTCAACTCTCATGCCTGAAGGGGGATCATAATTATGTTAGACACTTGCCTTCAATGTGTTAAAACATATGTGCATGTCGGTTTAGTGGCATTGGAACCATGCATTTTGAATCCTTGACTTGAGAGTTAAAAGTTTCATCTAGATGGAGGCACAGGGAGAAGGAACAGTGACAAAAAAGAGCTGAGTGGGAAAGAACAGGGAGAAATGGGAGAAAGGCGAAAGAGGATCATTAGTCATATCCATTAGTATTCCATACGCAGCTTGTGCTGTGAGACAGCCGGTCTGTCCAAACAAACAACCAGCAGAGGGGGGATGCTTCATTATAACTTCACCCCTTTTTTTCTCACCCAGAGATCACATTCCATCTGACCATAAACACCAGGCCAGGACTCCGGCCTTGGCCTTTTTCTCCGCTGGAGTTTAGTGATGTTAGTGGGGCTAGTAAAGCAACAGTTCACATGCTGTTCTGTACACGATGAGGACAGTACAGTACAAGACGGCCTTCTGGGAGACCAAGACAAATGAGGATTGATATTGCTCAGTCCTGTGAACATTTAGGGATGACATTCTCTATGATTTGATGCTTTCTGAGGTGTAAGTTTTACCCCTAAGAAATCCACTCCTCACACTCCAACTGTTAGTAAGTGAGACGTCACAGGAGGAAGTGGCACTCAGATGGAACACAAACTATAAACTATCTCTGCGCCTTTGATTGCAGCTTTGTTACTCACCAGCAACTGTGATGCAACATGGCATTTTATTGTTGCTCTTCACCTCCGATGACATTTCTGTTTTGGAATAAATGGTTTTGTTTTTGTTGATCACTGTGTGTTGTTCTACAAACCTGAATGGTGATAGAGAGAGAAACCAGAGACGTTACATGCACTATTGACATCCATTTCAGAAAATTTCTGCAATTTCCACTCGGCTGTTTTAAAGCACATATTGAAAATGGGCACTAATCCAAGCAGATGAAACTGCACTAAGAGATGTCGTGCTATCGGCCGACCTTCGTATGCTCGTACATAAAGGGCACAGGAGTGTAAAAAATGTTAAACAGAAGTATCCTTTCTTGCATGTCAGCTTTTTGACCCCTACCATTTGTACGCTGAAAAGTTCAATTGTACACCAGGTGACCTTTAAACACAATCATCCTGGCACACTTGAAAAATCAGGCTGTTAATCCAAATGCTACCTTTTTATCCCAATTTCAATAAAAACACAGACCACAAAATTAATCAATATATAGCACAAATCAATCGCAGTATCAGTCCAGTGTAGTAATTATCAAAGAGCTAATTACATGCCATTATTGCATGTTTTTGGGCTCCTGACTGTGTACTCCCCGCAGAGACACCCAACTCTGCACTTTAGATATTACATCTGCTGTATGTCAGTTTTAAATAGTGGCAGTCTCTTCAGTACTGGGGTGAACTACCTTGACTGCAGTGGCTTGTATGACACACATTAGAATAAAAGGGGGTGTCAGTTAGAGCAGGACTGTCTCCACACTCTCCAGTGTTCATACATGAGGACTGGATGTCTCCTTTCCACTGTCCTAATGCTCAGTGGCAAGTTGAAAGGTCATGTTTAGTGCCTCAGGCTATGGCTCTGGGCAAGAGCCACTTTACCCCCAAATAACACTCTCGTGCTCTCCCACTCCACCCCTTAACCCTATATCCACCCCACAGCTGAGCACAGCCTGTGTCATAAAGACCTCCTGGCATTCACACAGCAGCTCTGACTGGAATTTTCATTTTCAGCTGAAATAACTGGATCTGTCTACACAGCAAAATGGTCTCCCTTATTTACTTGTAAATTGTGCCACATACAGTATTGCCATTTTTATGGTTTGGAAAATAAAGCCGGAGCAAATAATGTTTTGTGCAGATGAATGTAGACAATGACAGCAGTCGGCATGCGGAAATCTTGTGGGTTGCGTTACTGATGGATGGAAATTGCTCCGTGCAGAGGGTGAGGGTGATGGTGAATAGGATGGATGTGTGAGGTGGACTTAAGCAAAACACTGCATTGTGTGCCTCAGCAGCAAGACTCAATGAATTCAGTGAGAATATGAAAGGTACGAAAATCTGCAACATTTTGGTTATTGAATATCATATAGTGGCTACCATCATGGTGGAAATAGATGTTAGTACACTGTATATTGCTTATGAAATAGGTTGTGAATATTGTTTTTTTCACCATCCTATTTTTAAACACCACTCTAACACATCGCAGCAGATAAGTCTCTCTTACTGTATGTGAAATTATTGCTGTACTAAACAAAAGAGTAAAGAAAAATACTATTTATTGAGGCTTTTTTAGCTGGAGAATTTGTGCTGAACTTCATTGATGTCTATTACACTGAACCATCAATAAAACTGCAGACAAAGAAGTAGCAGCCAATTTTATTGTGGAATAAATTAGGCAATGTGAATGTTGTGTATTGAATTCCCATCAGCCACTGCAGCTGACGTCAGAGGACCTCAGGCGGTGGATCTCTGCGTTGTTGCACGTGCCGTCCTCGGTGACTGCTCTGCTTTACAACTAAAAAGCAAACTCTCTCTCTCTCTCTCACACACACACACACACATACACACACACACACGCTCATCATTCAGTTCTCCTCCGGGACCTAGATGTGAACTATCTGCACATTACTATCACTTTTTTTTTTTTTTTTACCAGGTTTCTAGTTTCAAGTTAAGGACATCACAGATGAAAATAGTTCTCCATATTTTGTAAGTTTGGTGTTAAGAGAAGATTAAGTGATGACGTGTGAAAACAGGTGTTCAATTAACTTTAGACAGCTGGTACCAGAGCTGTTGCAAAGCTGATTGCTTAAGATCTTTAAGCTGGTATTTTTATTTATTAAATTTTTTCAATTCATTTTATTTATTTTTTAACTTTAAAGCAGTGCATCTTTGCTGATTACTCTCATGAAATCTCATATCTACAGTTTGCTTGAGGAAGCAAGGTCAAGCTCTATGAAGGATCACTTGGAGCGTCTCCGGATTCCACAGGTTACAGACTGGACTTTATCTCTGTCTGGGAACTTAGCTCTTGAAGATGGTGTGAGATAAAGGCAATGCACCATGTTAGCTTCCCAATTCCATCTGCTCATGCCAAATGGCCCCAAAGACAATGCAATAAAAGTGAAGGATTTGCTTTGGCCAAAAGTCACGTCCTTGACAGATCAGGAATGTCCAATCTTCCTCTGTCAACCATTCTCGGTAAATAACTTTCCCACTGCTTCCTTCGATAGCTGGAAATAAAACTGTCACTGAGTCCTGGAATATAGTGCATCCGGTCCTTTGCAAGCAATGTTTGATTCATTGTGGGTCGGACAGAGCCTAGTAGTGTAGGAGCTGAGTGACACTATCACTGCACGCAGAAGAAAACAAGTTAAAAATAGCAGCTTTTATTCGGCAAAGAAATAGCTGATAAGATAAACAGGTTATTATATACTAAACACAAAAACAGCAACAATGCAGTCAGTGCACAAAAATCAGACTACCTTCTTGACATTATTTTTATTGTGAGTCTTGGTTTTTTTCAAGTAAAATATTGTAACTGTAGTTATTGTACACAGTGCACATTTGATTATTTTATTATTTAACTCACCCTGTGATTGTGTTTTAAG
>JAPQRQ010000005.1:17195454-17214413 GCA_037367365.1 Apogon talboti | reverse complement strand
AATGCATCAATAATGTAAAGCGCTTTGGGTGACTTGAAAAGCGCTATAGAAAATCTAATGCATTATTATTATTATTAACATTATTAGTATGGCAAGTAGATATAAACTATATTTTGGAATTTTTTTGCAAAACAATTTCAGAACAGTTCTGTAATGTTGTACAGCCTTAAAGTTGGGGTTGTTCAAACTCCTGTATTTTAAGGTTGTTGCATCATTTGAAAACATCATGGTTTCATGTTTTTGGATACCCAGGAATTATAGTGTACTTTTGTGAACACATAAAAGTACATAAAAGTTTTTGGGTGCTGAAGTACATTCCCTCCCCATGTGACTGACTGCTCTCATAGAAACACTGAAAAAACACAGCTGTGCAGGTCAGGGCTGTGGTTCAAACTCTAAAACAGAAGACAGAACTTTACCAAAAAGAAAGGACTGAAACACACACTTAAAAGTTTATTGATTTGTTGTAGGTGCTTGCATTTTAACGTAGTGATATCATCATCAGAGTCAATCTTTTTTTCTCCTCCCCCCTTGACTATTAGGCTGTTTGTGAAATCTTCTACTGACTTAGGTCCAATGTTGGACTAAACCCTAAACTTTTCTGTGAGTATTAGTTCATGACAACCATGGTCTACAGACTTTCACAGCTCACAAACTTAACTTGTGACTAATTTTACTTGCACAAAAATGAACGGTATCCACTAGTCATTCATTTTACAGTTTATTTTCAGTGTCTACTTAATATTTATACTGTAATATTATGTATTTGGAAGTAAATAGTCAAATGAAGCATCATATCACATTGCATAACAAATGAATTTAACTCAACTATGGTCTTATTAGTGGAATGTATTAAGAAGAACTACAGTCAAGTTATCTGTCTGGAAAAAATATGATTCACAAAAGAAACAGAGGCTCTGAAAGTCTGATTCATTAGGAAACCTGTCCATTTTTTTGTCATGGCAGACACAATGCCTTCTTTTCTTCTTAAGATCTTATAAATGGACCAATAATATAAAGGTGGACCAAAGAACTTAACAGAGAGTCTAAATAAAATGAATGATACCAGAGTGACTCCTGCAGAAACCTTACAGACTTAGGGCCACATTTACAAAGGCAGTGCAAATTAGCGAAGATGCAATCTAGACAAAGCACCCAAGGGAAAGATTAATTCTGTGGATAATTCTCAAAATTATGAACACAGAAGAAACCAGTTTATTCCAGTTTATGTCTCTATCGAGACCAGCGCAAATTAGTGCAGGGTCAGACTGTGCAGACACACACCTGATGAGGGCGCAGAGACTCTACTAACAACACACACACAGCTTATTACTGAAATGCGATAAAAAAGAAGAACTTTTACATGTCTCTTTGTCTCTGGAAACAGCAACATAGACCAAAGAGAGGCAGAAGGAGAGGTTTTCTATGGTAAAACTGCAGGAGCTAGTTTATGACTAACTTAAAATAGTGACTAAAATCCTAAAATCTGCACCGTCCAACCTGTTCACAAAGGTAAACGTAGATCACCTTTGTGAGCAGCGTGAATACATGGGAAAAGGGGCCTTAAACAGAGGAAATTAAACACCAACAGTTATATTTTGAGCTGCCATAACACTGAATCCTGACTTCTATAATTCACAACACTGGTGTTGTGGTAGATGTAGCTATTCTAAAGGGTGAGTGTAATACAGTGGAAACCTGGCCGACTCATCTCTATCTGCGACAGAACCAGGAAAAAACATTTGGAAATTCAAACATTATTGCACTGAAGATTTATTGTATTTGATGTCATTGTTTTTGGCCCCCTATGTGAAAGTAAAACCTCTGCTTGACTTTGTATCGGGCCTCCTGGTGATTTTAATATAAGTGGCTCTTTCCAAAAATGATAAAGACCAGAAACAGGTGAAAACTTGGAGTCTTTGTAGTCAGTCTGTTCTAATAACGGTTTCTTCTGGCTGGGTTAAGAAGTGGTTTTTTTGTCACCATTAAATAATGCTGCAGTCAGCAAGAAATTGAGAGCCGCTAACCTCAGTAAAGCACATTCCACAATTCCTTTAATTATCCCCCTCCCCAAACTTTGCACTTTCTAATAGGAATTTCTATAATATATGTACAATCAGGTCAAGTGCTAAAGAAACCCTTATCCCTGCCTCTTCAGTGCTAACTTTGCACTGCACCTCTTTTTTGATCTTGACAATAGTTTAGTACCAAACTCAAAGTGTTGGTGAATGTGGCCTTTTGTGTTATCACTGAGAGTCTATAGGGAACAGTGGAGTTTGTAGCTGTGATGGGAGAGTCTGTGTCTTGTCTATGGATAAGATGTTAAAGATCATCACAGAGGTCATCTGGTTGTTATGGAGCCAACAGATTTCACTAAATAGTGTTTTATTCAGGGAACTGAGCCACTTCTCCCTTAGGGCTTCATTCAAAGAGAGCAGATTCTGGTCTCCCTTCAAAGACCCCACAGCCATGACATGGTTACAGCTACAGTAGTAAACTGCACCGAAATATAGAATCTCTGTACAGGAGTGAACTGGAAGTCGAAACAAGACTGAACTGGAAGAAGTGGGTAGTACAAAAGACGGCAGAGGCAGCAGAATGGTGGACATCTTCATCAAAAGGTGAACAAAACTGTCCATTCAGTGTGCATGGATTTCTCATCCGCTATATTTTAATGAGCGAGTCACTCTAGGTCCTTTCACCGTTTTCTAAGAGAAATACACAACTACACACACATATAGACAAGTGTTTCCCATTCAATTAATCAGACACCTCTAAATTGGCGCCTTTGGAGAGGAAGGGGGTGAAAGTGTCTGGAAGAGGAAAGAGGGAGGTGGTGACTGCTGATGCTAAACAGCGTAGGGCTTGAGGGATGGAGGTCTGTTTCAGGGCTGTCAGTGACTGCCAGGGGGATCAGACTGCACAGGTACACTGAAGCCAGACAGCCAGAATCTGAAGGGAACAAACCCAGCTATTTCTAGCTATCACAAAGCAAAAAAAATGGGGAGAAAAGCGAGAGGACAAGGAGTAGTGATAAGATTTCTCCTGCAGGTAGCTGTAAGGGTGGACAAAGGTAATTTAGCCCTGGAATAGAGAGTAATGGTGTGGATGAAAAATAGACTCCTGAATGAAAACATATCAGCATGATCTGAAATGATCAAAACCTGCTGACGCAAAAATATTCACACAGCGTAGCCATTTACATCACATTATCGCTGACTACTACACCTATCACTGTGTGGCCTCACAGACCTTTTAGTTTTGATACGAATCGTTGCAGCTCAAGTGAAACTCTGGGTAAAAGTATATCAAGAATCTTATTCGACCAACATCAACAACTATGTGCAGATTTTACACTTTTTTTTTACTGCCCAAACCGAGAATGTAATTGTCATCTATTATGTTGGTCTTAATAGCTCATAAAATGCTCTGTAATTACTGATTTTAGCTGTTTATCTCGCTGAAGCATAAATTAGGATTTATGCTTTAAAACTTGTGTTCCTTTTCAAGGAGGCAGCCCTGTTAGGCTGTGGTTTTTTATATATTTTTTTTACTTTTTATTTTGACATTTTTAAAACACTACAACACTCTGACAACAGGGGTGCTGTTCTGTGTGCGCTCATCTGCTTTTCCGCATCACATATGGTGGTGTCCTTGAATGTGGTCCATTTCTCCCATCTTCGATTAAAAGGTCCCAAATTAATCCTCAGATGAAACATACATTTTTCCATGCTATATATTCCCTCTATTATGTCCAGCCATTGCTGTGGTCGTAGAGGGTCTCATTTTAACCAGTCCCTTGTACAGTAACAACCTTTTAGCAGGCGAGGATCAATATTTTAAATTGGTAAGCGTCTTCTCCTTTAATGACATCATCAGGTATTAGACCCAGGTAGTTAGTCTGGGGGTTCATTGGAATTGTATCAGTAAATATTACCTCCATTGTCTGAACAACACTGTTCCATAACATTTGCATTTTTGCACATGTCCAAAAGATATGTGAGTGGTTGGCATTCATGTGGCCACACCTTCTCCAGCATCTCTGCTTTTATTTTTGGTGTAATAAAAAGATGAATGAGGTTTTTCCAGCCAAGTTCTTCCAACCTTTAGAACTGGTAGATGTTTGATGTGTTTTACACATAGGATTCCACTCACTTTCAGACAAAGTAATATTCAGTTCAGATTCCCATTTCGATTGAACATAAACTGAATTCACACCATTGCTTTTTTCTAGACCCTGATATAATTTAGACAGTCTTAGTGGGTGTTTGTTTGTATGCTCCTGTGAAGACCTTAATCATTTTGCTGCTCTCTGATAAGTTTCTCTTAATCTCCCTGTCAAAATAATGTTTTAGCTGTAAGTATCTGTACTGACCCTTGTCCTCCAAATTATGTTATTTTTAATTTTTTCAAATGATTTAAAGGTTTTCCCCTTGATTAAGTGTACAAATGGCTGTTATTCCTTTTTCTCTCCACTTCAGAAATCCATTATTTTTACTCCTTTTACTCCTAAACTGGCCTGAGGTTGGGATGTGTCTAAACTTAGCTCCATATGTTTCCATTTACCTTGATACTTGGGGGAACACCAATTTACAGTACATCTCATCTGGGCTGCATAGTAATTCATTCATCTTCTGAACCGCTTTATCCTCACTAGGGCCATGGGTGGGTGCTGGAGCCTATCCCAGCTACCTATGGGTGAGGCGAGGTTCACCCTGGACGAGTCGCCAGTTCATCACAGGGTTGACATATAGAGACAAACAACCAGTCACTCTCACATTCACACCTATGGGCAATTTAGACTAATCAATTAACCTATCAGTGCATGTCTTTGGACGGTGGGAGGAAGCCAGAGTCTGCATTGTAATATTGTTTAAAATTAGGCAGAGCTACACCTCCTTCTCCTTTCTCGAGCTGAACTATTTTAAGTTTTACCCTTTGATTTGTGTCAAGACCGGCTCGAGGTGCCTTGACAAAAACACGCGAACACAGGGTGAATGCCGGCCAGGAGAATTTATTAAATTGAAAGAGATAGTTCGCAAAACAGTGATGAACTGGTCTGAAGACCACTCCGTCGGAAGAGAGCTGGCGACCACCACTGCTGTTCAAGTGAAGTCCCTTGTGTTGAGTCCTGGTCCCCATGGCAATTGTCCTTCCTGTTGTCACATCGTCACAGCGACCGCCTGTAGGCAACTGCCACTCTTGTGTTCCGGATGTTGAGGCCACGCCCCCTGCCACGTTGCCCGGGAGAACCCAAACAGCTTCTCTGGTCCCCTGTGAGTAAGAGAGAGAGAGAGAGAAAGAGAGAGGGAAAAAGAGAGAGAGAGAGAGAGAGAGACGTACCCGGGGTAACCCGCGGTACTGGGGTGTCACATTTGCTCCAGCCCAAATAAATCAGGATATCAATTTATCCCATGTCCTAGGGATTTGGATTGGAAAAGAGATACAGCAGTCTAGGCAGAAGATTCATCTTCACCACCTCAGTTCTCTAACAAAAATCTATTATTAATGTTGACCACTTTATTATGTCCTTCTGTATCCTATTATTTATTACATTATAATTTATCTCATACAGTCTGTTCAAGTCTTGAATGATTAGTATCCCCAGGTATTTTATTATTTTTGTGTCCCACTTCAATTTGTATTTATACCTGATCGTTTTGCTTGGAGTATACTTTGTACCAAGTATCTGCGTTTTCATAATGTTCAGTTTGTACCCTGACATCTTTCCAAAATTTTTCAGAACTTTCATAAATTTAAGAAATGTTGAGGTTGGGTTCTGGAGGAAGGCGATGACATCGTCTGCAAAGAGTCCAATCATATGGTGCTCTTTAGCCAAGTTAATCCCTTTCAGTTCTTTATGTTGTCTGATTTCTTGAGCTAGTGGCTCGATAAACACTGCAAAGAGTGAGTGACAGGTAGCATCCCTGTCGTGTGCCTCTATGGAGTATAAATCTGCTCCTAAGTTGTCCATTGATCTTTATCGTAGCATGGGTCGTTACAGAGGGCCTGTATACATCTAATAAGTACTGGTCATTAAAGCCGATTCTTTCCAGCACCTAATGACCCTGTGGAAGGCCTTTTCTGCGTCCAGGCTGACCAATGCAACACTTAGATTTTGTTTGTTGTCATGTTCAATAATATGAAGAGTTCCTCTGATGCTGTCCTGTGATTGTCTGCCTTTTATAAATCCTGTCTGGTCCTCATTAATTAGGTCAGGTAAGTGAGATTCAAGTTGTTTACCAATTATAGAAGTTAATATTTTATAATCTACATTCAGTATAGAGATCAGCCGATAAGTGCTTTCTATTTTTTTCCTTCTTTTGGGATCACTGATATCACTGCTTCTTTCCATGAAGGTGGTATCTGAGCCTCTCTTAATGTCCAGTTTAGGGATTCCAGCAACACTGGGGCAAGGTCCTCTTTGAAGATCTTGTATCACTCATTAGGGAAGCCATCACAACCTGGGCTTTTATTATTTTTTAGTTTACTAGTAGCTTTGTCTAGTTCTTGTCTTGTGATTTGAGCAGTTAATGTAATATTTTGTAAATTTCCTATGGAGGGTAGGTCTAGCCTTGATAAATATTGTTTAATAGTAGCTTCATCCACACTTTCAGATTGGAAATATAAAGTTTTGTAGTAATCTTTGAATATGACTGAAACTTCCTCTGGATCATAAACTATTTTAGTACATATTGGTTCTCTAATCTTGTGTGTTGAATTTTTAATTTGTTGTGACCTAAGTTGTCTTGCTAAAATCTTTGTTGCTTTGGGACCTGATTCATAAAAACTTTGTAATCTAAATCTTAATTTCTTCTCTAATTCATGAAAGAATTGTATCTATTTGGCTTCTAATTTCATTTATCCGGTCTCTGAGCTGTTTATCCCGCTCCTTTTGATGTAGTTTCTCTAGCTTCCTCAAATCTTCTTGTAATTTATCATATTTTAATCTCCTAATTTTACCTGGATATACTGTTCTTGAGATCAATTTCCCTCTCATTATTGCTTTGATTGTGTTCCATAGTATTGTTTGTTCTATTTGGTCATTTTTCTTGTCTTTTATACATTCACTAATTTCTTTTTTAATTTCCTTTATTGTAGTCTCATTGTTCAGTATACCAATATTCAGGCTCCATAATGTGTTTTTGGCTGTTGTTCAGATGTAGAGTTACATCTATTGCTTTGTGGTCTGATATGTCTGTAGGGCCTATTGAGCACCCTTCCCCACCCTGTGTCTATCTATAATATTATTAGAAAATAATTTATTCTAGAGTGCACCCTGTGGGTAGCTGAGCATTGTGTGAAGTCTTTCTCCAACGTGTGGAAATTTCTCCAAACATCAAACATGCCAGATTCTTTGATTAATCCATTCAAGTCTTTTGACATATGGGATTTATACTTTCTCGTACTTGTTGTATCTACAGAGTAGTTCAGAATTGTATTCCAGTCTTCACCGCAAATTAAGATTCCCTCACTCACAGAAATCATTTCATCAAAGAGAGATTTTAGGAACTTCCTGTCACTCTCAGGCGGCATATAAACATTGACCAAAGTAACCAAAACATTATCTATTTTGCCTTTTACCATAATGTATCTTCCTTCTTTATCTCCTTCTTCTCTTAAGGGTATGAAATTAAGAGAATTAGACATCAAAATAGCCACTCCACTCTTCCTGCCGTTTTTACATGAACTAAAAAAGGAGTTTGAATACCCAAACTTTTTAAAATTACTATGTTCCTGTTTTGACATATGCGTTTCCTGGAGAAAAATAACCTGTGATTCATCCTTTTTCAAATTGATCATTACTTTTAACTGGCTTCCTCAGCCCGTTCACATTCAAGGAAATAATTCTTAAGTTATGCGGCCCTGTCATTTAAATTCCAGATACTAGCAATCGACCGAGCTGAACTCTTGTGTAACCATGAGAACTATAATACATATATAAAAGAAAAGGAAAAACAGACCTCCACAGGGGGAGGAGATTCTGCTCCCCCAACTGACCCCGCTGGTGGGTCAAGAGTAAGTCCACTCATAAGGAGAGAGATAGTAACTAAATCTAATGATAGAACTCCTACCATCCAATGAGTCCAACATTCCTAATGTGGTGTCTAGTCCCGCTTCTCCCAGTCCAGAGATGTTAAATCAGTGAGGCCAAGACATTGATCAATCAAATATAATTCTTAACACTCTTAATTACCACACCGGTTTCTGTGGTTTAGTCTCTGATCTTGTGTTCCATGACGTAGTGTCTCTGGATCTCCTGCAGTTTCTCTTTCGCTCTCTGGGATGCAGATGACCTGCTCTCCCGATGACCATGTCAACCAGTGCTGTCCCAACAGGTTGATCAGTTGTGACTCTGTGCTTTCCCCCTCCTCCTGCATCTCCTTGGTGTAGCCACGTCTCTGCAGCTCTGGCCGTACCTCCTGTGTGTGTCGCTGTATGTACAGGTCCCGGTGTCCCAGTGGATCTACATACTGGTGTTCGGAGTTTGAAAACGAACTCCTTTTTCCTTTAGTGCTTTCTTGATTGTGTTATATTCTCGACACTTTTTGACAATTTTAGCTGTGCAGTCATGGTCGAAGTATAGAGCTCTGTTACCAAGTATTATTTTCTCTCAAACCCAGCTCCTTTGTTGTAAACTCCTGGAAATTGATAATGACTGGTCTTGGTGGGTTTTGGGGTCATAGTTTCTGTGCTAGAGACTGGTGTGTCCGCTGAATTTACAGGTCCAGGTCTTTCAACAATGGCAACTCACGTTTAAGGAGATCTGTATGGGACAAGACATTTTTTTTCCGCTGACCGCTACCACCCCATTCACACCCTCCAGAGAGTGGGCCAGTCAAGTACAAAACTTCACGGGCCGATTTTTTGCCCCAGTCCATCCCTGTCTGTAATGAACCATGGTACCAATGTTCCTTCCTCTCCCTCTGCATCTCCAAAAATTCGGATGTTCTCCTTCGAGACTGTGACTCTAGGTGTGGAAGTTTAAGCTGCAGAGCTTCTTGTTTTTCCATACAGGTGCTAAGTACCTCTGTCACCTCCAGCACCCAGTCCTCCATTCGTCCCACTCGGGTCTCCGCTTCTTCAACTCTGTCTAATAGACTATGCACTTCCTTCGTGATGGTGTCGAGTTTGCCTCTTGGCCCAATAAGTTGATTTCCTGTCTCAGACAGCCATTATCTCCTTTCAGTTCAGTTTTGAGGTCGTTTATAACACTCACGATGTCAGCCGAGTTTGTGCTCATTCTGGGACTTCTCTGGGCAGCACCTGCATCTCTGCTAGCTTGTTCTGCAGTTTTCGCTCCCGCACCAATTTTATCTGGAGTTTTTGGCATTTTTTCCTCATTTATTTGGCCTTTTGCTGTTCTCCTCCAACTAATCTAAATAGTTTTCCACTTAAAATCAAATTATTGAATTATTTAGTGGGGAGAATGTACTTAATAGTTAGTAGTTGGGCTGTGGGTTTAAGACTTTATGTACCAGACTAAGTTAAAGTCAACAAAATTTGAGAATAGCATGGTTGAGATGTGACAGGTCTTTTTGAGGAATTTTGGAACACAGCTTTGTAGACAACGGCAATCTTTCACATTTTGTGGCATCATTCACAGCATCCTAGATTTTAACACTCTCAAATATTTGTTTGAAATGTTTACCCCCTAAGCCAGGGCTAAAAACATGGCTTTTTTTTTTTGGTTATTTCATCAATCTGTCTTCACTGAAAAGAAACCCTTATTGAAAATTTAATCCACTTGTGTGCCCCCCTGGCTCTCTTTGTGCTGCTTCTGTGTGAAAACATGGCTAAAATATAAGACTGCTGAAAAAATTCTGATAGAGACAGAAAGGTGGAGTAGGGTTCAATCCACAATGAAAAAAACAATGTGTGGAAATTGTCAAATACAGTACAGGCATCACAATTTTATCACGCTGCAAGAGGAACATAATTGACAACTACTGGAGGTTATCATACTATTGACACTATGGGGCTCATAACGTCAGCATATGGATGCTACCAATGAAGAAAAAGGGTGCATCAAGATGAGTGGGAGGATAAATGACTAAGTGGGTGTTTGGAGGCGTAGATATAATATGATCAGTGTAATGGAGGCATTCTTGCATAAATTGCAGTCTTCAATTTTAGATGTTTCAGCTTGGATGCTTTCACTGTTTGTCATCCTTATTATTGTGTTTTTATCATTAAACAAGCCCGTCACTCTGTAGTGGTGCTTAGCTCTGTTTGCAAGATGTGGCCACAAATATACACACACCCACACACCTACACACACACACACACACACACACATACACACACATACAGGTGCACACACTGAGTGCCACACATGCTGTTTTTGTTCCGGAGCATGGCTCCCTGGGGGCTCCTCCAGGGCTGTTCTAAGAGATAGCGGGGACCTTCTCCACACACTCTCTCCCCCACTGTCTGACCTTTACAAAACACAAGTCAGAAAATGTGTGGCATTTTCCTCTAATCACCTGCACCTAAACACATGAAAAATGGTGGCGAGCTGCAATTAATGCATCCTATGTCCCCATGAGAAATGATTTACTATTCTACAATGGCTAATCGTTACCAAACCCAGGGGATTTACTGCAATCTGCAGTGTTCATTTAGGTTTATTTTCCCTTATTATTATTCTTTATATTCATCTATTTTTCTCCTCATCAAAGCCCTGTTTATGCTTCTGATGCTTTCATCTGTGGTTGCATACCCATAAACTTACCTTTGCATGCAGTGGGGTGAGTCTCTTTGAAAAGCATTCCTCTGTCCTCTAGTCAATACTCTTCTCATTTCATCTGTGTTGGAATCTCTCGAAAGCTCAGCTCAAGAAAAACACAGACCGAGAAACTCCTAAATAAATCCTTTCAATATGCCCTGTGTCTAGGTGAAGCATTCTCCCCCCTTCAGAATCACAACTACTGAGATGGGAAAGGCACTCAGAAGTAGATTTCCCTGTCTGACTTTTCCCAAGGACACATGGCTCTGTTCTCTGTCTGTAGCTAAACTAATAATTGCATATGCTGAAACTTCTGTCAATACACTGCTCAGTAAAGTTTTCACTTTTGTTTTGCCAAAACCATTTCAGCAGAACAAATGATCATCCAATGAAGAACATCATTACTGTGAGCAATGCTTTGAAATTCAGTTTTGTTATTAATTTTTAATTCTGGTTAGGGTCATCAGGTCAGCAAAATCACACAAAGAAGCATGTCAAAACACACCGATAGGCATCAACACAAGCTAGGTTTTCCTTTAGAAATAACATAAAAGCGTGTGCATCAACATCAGCACAAGTAAACAAGCACCACTATCTACACTATACATACTGTTGGGCTGTGGCAAATATAATACAAACAGGGAGCTCAAACAGAACATTCATTGGAAAACTGTTTAGAATGGCTTCATTATATAATAATAATAATAATAATAATAATAATAATAATAATAATAATAATAATAATGATAATAATAATAATAATAATGGATTAGATTTATAGAGTGCTTTTCTATTAACGCATACTCATATAGACTATACACGCATATATAACACTGACATCATGATGTACTGAATCCTCCTTAAACAACAAAATGAAATTACTTACACACTGTAGATCCAGGGCTAGAGCAGATATACATGATAAAAATGTAGGAAAAACATCAACGTGGAAAACACTTTTTATTCTTAAGAAATACTTCATTCTACTTCTCATACAATGCATCCTACTTCTCATTTGACACAATACCACTTTCAAGGAAGGAGGAAAAGTTGCACCTTTTTTGCCTCATGCATGTGCAACATCAGACAGGAGATCATTCAAGATGGTCACTTCAGCATGGAATTTTTTTTTCTCCATATGGCAACTACTATTTTAGTGGAAAACAAGGAAGAGTCTATGGCTACGTTCAGATAGCACGTCTTAATGCACAATTTGGATTTTTTTGTGAAATCCATTTTCTTGTGTTCATATTACACATTAAATGCGATTTCTATCAGTTTTGAGTATGAACTGAATGTGACCCTGAAGTGACCCGCATGCACAAAAGAGGTCCTGATGTGATACATGACCATGTAGGCACACACTGTATTTACTGAAGTAAATATGTTTTTCCTGTCACTCCTCCTCCTCCTGGGATGCAGAATTGTGATGTTTGTTGCATTGTGATGTTTGTTCGGATAAATGCGACCTGACTGTTCAGACTGAAGTCACATTGCAAAATATCAGATACGTATCGGATTTAGGACCACATATGAAAGTGGTCTGGGTGGGATTTGAAAAAAATCTGATTTGGGCCACATTTGCCTGCAGTCTGTATGTAGCCTAAGTTCCTTGCCCTTTCGTTTCTCTGTCCAGCTGTAGATTCATGAGAAATGTAGCTTCTCAGGGGAGAACTGGGACCAAAACTTGCTCAAGAGTTTCTCAGAGCAGATTCACTTTTTCATAATTTGTAACTTTCTGTGTAACAAGATAGAAGTCCATAGGCTACCAGAGGAGCTGTGCATTTTGCTCACTGACCTGTTGTGCAGCGACCTCCAGTCAATCAGCTTTATGTCACAGAACGTGGTTGGCTGCGATCCCTCTTTCTACTTTGCAGATGAAATAGGTTTAGTGTGTTGACTCACTTCAGTCAGATCTGCAGCCTCTTCTATTACAGCTGAGGGCCATCTGCAAAATACAACAACAGCTCTGTATCGTAAGCTTGGCTTCATGCCAAGCACTATAACATGTTTAGCCGCCCCTCCATTAATCACTGAAGATGAAACAAAGGCATGGTCTGATAGTACTTGGCTGAGCATCTGCATGTATGCAAATGCAGATATGAGAGGATTATGTGAAGATGGCTTCAAGTTCCTATCAAGGCTTCTTTCTGTATTGTAAATACAGAATTCAATTAATAAATTAAATTGAAGAAATATGTAGAGTATATGTATGGAAGCTACTGACTTTCCATCCGGACATGACTAACAGACTTCTTTGGCTTGAGAGTCTGGTTTAGACCAGCTCTATATGTAAAGTGTCATGAGATAACTTCTGTTATGATTTGGTGCTACATAAATAAAATTTGATTTGGTTTTGATTTGATTTCTGGACCAAAAAATAAATAAATAATTCAAACATATTTCTTGACCAAAGTGATCAGTTAATGTCCCAGAAAGACAAAACTAATAAAAAATAATGATAAAATGTTAGAAATAAAAATAGACATGTATTAAAAAATAAAAAAAAAACACACACACAAAAAAAAAGATTAACTAAAATTCTGCACATCCTCGAATCTGACTAGATGAAGAGAGCTTGGGAAGAAGTCATAAGCACATTCTTTGGTTTGCTGCCTCCATCTCTGAAGGGTTATTAAAAAAACATGTATAATTTATTGGCAGTTAAGTGATACTAAAAGCATACATGTGTTCTATGGCGGTATTTGTTTTCATCATTAACACACCACAATGAGCTACTGCTTAATTACTGTATGTCTCTGCATGCGTTTAGATAAGGTCTCTGATTAAGAACTGGATTTTGAGAGGTTAAGGGTTTAAATTAAAGAAGCCCAAATCCATTCTTCAGAGAACAATAATGGTGGAAGTCTTTTTCACTCAGCTAATAACCCGAAGTGATTCCTCTTTTCTCCGGCTTTAAAATTGATTCATTAAACTCTTCACTCATTTATCCCTGCACAGCCGACTCCTTCGCCTCCTGCCTTTGTATCAAATTCAAGCGAAGGATCTGATAGTATAAACAGATTCTCTTTCATGTGCATGGTCAGGATTACGTCAGTTCTAATGAGAGAGAGAAGAGAGAGTGTTTTTGCATCTGAGGTTTGTCTCCAGTGCAGAGTGATGGAGCACTTTGTGTGTATTTGCTGCTGCACACAAAAAGTCACTGAGGGTCCATTGATTTGTGGCGAGTATTGGCTTTTTTCCCCCCTTCTTTTTCCCTCCACAGTTGTTCCTGGATCAATGGGTCAAATGGAGGGTTTGATAGGTCTAATTCTCACTGGCTTATGAGCCACACTGACCACAGGATGTTTTTGGTGCTTTTCAAACACATGGTACTTGTGTTCTCATCTTAGCTCCTGTTGGGACTCAACCAGGTTTTGTTCTCATTTTAATACCTCATTGGTAAAACATTTGTAAGCAAAACACACTGAAAATACATCAAAGCTCTTCACCTTCCCATTCACATGACTGCAGATCAAGGCGATGATACACTTGATGAGAACACACTTTAAAGAGTCAGAAAAACTGAAAAGAAAAAGGCCTTCTACTAATTAAGGAGAATTTAGACTAAACTTGAAAGTTTACTAACATTAAAAAACCCTTTTGTGGTGCCAAAACGGCATATTATTCATCATTAATGGAGGAAAACAAGAACAATCCCAGGGTCCTTTTCAATGCAGTAGCCAGGCTGTTGAACACTAGTATTCCCTTAACTCTCAGTTAGAGCACTGCAAATTAGAAGTAGCTGGCACAGTATGGGAAATGCAAATTAAAAATAAAGCAGTGATGTTAACATGCACTTTCTTTGTTTTTCATTGTAGACAGTATGAACAAAACATGTTTTATGGTTTGTCTGGTCAGCTCATTTGTAAATATAACGGAACATCTATTCCTGACTGTCAGTGCATTCAAGAGTTGAGAACGGGGCAGTTTAAGGTTAATAATGAGGTAAAATAAGGAAATAATATGGTGAGTTCACATACGTAGTCATGATTTAGAACAGAGGCAGTATCAAGGAAAAGTCTAGGATGAAAAGATAGGATGAGTACTAATTTATCAACATGTATGTGGGAAAATTATTGAAATGTTTAAAGAAGACGTTACCCAAAGAAACATAGGATGGATTTGGATATTTCACCTTCTATAATACATAATATAATTCCAAGATTTAAGGAAAGGAAGGGAAAGTCTGGAAAGGGCATGGGTGTAAGTCCGATCCCTCAAAATGTACTACATCATGATGAAACAGCATTGATCTATAGCCGGTAGAACCACCCAAACTCAGGAGTGGAGTGTAGTGTAGCGCTCAGAAAACAACAAACCTGTGTTGCACACTACAATACAGAGTTATAGCCGCAAACACCATGATCCAGAGTGGAACGAATGACCATACATTTACAAAAAAAATGAAATATGTTGTTGTCATATTGTCTACCATGATTTATAAGTCTTTATAAGTATATATCACTGCTCTCTTTCTTAATTTGCATTCTCCATGCAGTGCAAACTTTTTCTTATTTTGGGTTGTAGTGGACCCTGCGATGAATGGATGGATGGATGGGTGGATTGTATTAGATGAAACTACTACTTCCTCACATTTACCCTTAAAGCTGCACAATCTGAGATCAGGGTGAAAATGTGAGAATTTGGCAATTACAGATTTCTCCTCTTGGTCCAAATCAGAAAATGAAAAATATTAATGTAGATGAACCTGACACAATTCATCCTGAGTACAGCAGTGGCTTTATGTTTGACTTAATCTGATCACTGACTGCTAATAATAGCTGTAGATCACATATTTAATCTCTATACCTGATTGAAACCACCTGAGATTAGCCAAAGTCAGCGTCATGGGACAGATTGCAGCCTAGAAATGGTGTTTACAGAGTAGTTCTTGTATCCTCTCAGACCACTTGAGTTACTACGCTGAAAGGTAATTTTTATTTGTTTTTGTTTATTATTACCCAAAAACTATGGGGCACTGTAGCTTTAATTAACATTTTTTTATATATTAGGTCTGATGAATCTTTAGTAACAGGATTTGTAATTTATCATTTATTTAGCCATGAAATCAGATGTAACAAATTAAACAAACTTGCAACATGTCTCAAAGTCACAGAAGCTTGAATAACATGCCATTTATAGTTCTAATGTTACAAAAAATAATTTTATTTGTTCCTAAAAACCCCTGAACTGAGCGATCCTACCACATGGTTTCACTGGATGGTATTTCTTTGGCCAGCTGTGCCTGTCTGAGGAACCTTGGATTAATTTTCAACTCGGATATGTCTCTAGGATTGACATCTTTCACCTGTGTAGTACTATCAAAATTAGAAACGTAGTCTCAAAGTGATGAAGTGATGCTCACCTATCCATTTGGTACTTCCATGGGGGACTGCTGTTATTTCTTGCTATTATAGTGCTGAAGGAAAGACAGAAGATGTATGGTTTAAATGACCGTATCCCTTTAGTTTTAATAATACGGGCCCTCATTGTGCTTTCTGCAGCTTTCCTTCAGAATCATCTTTTATCTGTCTTTCACTATAGACACTATCCCTTTTAGAGCAGGCCTCAGTTTGGCAAAAACTTTTGGCGCTACCACACTTTCTCAGGCATTAAATGATTTTGTAATACTTGAGCAGCCCCACTAACCCTTCAGGTCTAGCAATATCCTGCATTAAATATCACACTTAGAATCTACAGACGAGTTAAGTAATGATTGATGACTTATTCTCTTTCGTCCTGCTGCTTAAATCTCACCTTTGGCAGAACATTTGTCTGAATCGTCTAAATTATACAAATTCAATGGAATATTCTTTAAAGGAAAAAGGAAAATCCTCTCAAGTGAGATACACCTCCTATAGGACAAAACAATGACATAACTCAAAGGAAGGTTGTTAACGGAGCTAATGTAAAGTCCCATCGCTGAGGTCAAATGAAATAACTGAGTTGACGTCAGGTTCCTCAGGGTAAAGACATGTCACTATTTTTAAGCCCCTTTTTCTCATCTCACAAAAGGAAAAGCTGTAGGTGTTTCTGACTTCGTATTGAAGAGGAAAGAAAGTGGCTTTTTTTTTTGGAAATACACAAGTAGATGTCCTTTAAGGTGGCAATCCCTAGTGCTTCTTATCAAAGTACAACACAGACAGCACACAGAGCTACTGAATGATAGTCAAATACTCCAATCCACCCAGTCATCTTTTATAGGTGCTGTCATGCTCCGGAAATAGAAACTGCAGGGTTGGAACAGACGTCTATTAATTTATTGACCACTAGTGGAGGAAATCTGGTCATTGTAGAGGGTTGTCTGGCTGCAGAGGAAATGGTTAATTCAGTTTAATTTCAATACTTTCCTTCTATACGTTTTTAATCCTCCTTCAAAGTCATCAACCCTGTCCTTCTTTATGCCTGCACTGCACTAAGAGCCCATCATTCAGTGTGCGAGGAAAATGCTTTCTTATCTTTTGAAAGGCCACAATGCCTTTTTCTTGGAAAATGATCTTTATCGGGGAGCTTTCATTGAGTTTTCTCTCTGAAACTCTTAGAACTCATTGTATGCACTTCTTACAGTAGGGATTCAATGATTTTTTTCTCCCTTTCTTGGGTTATGGAGATGAACCATTTGGAATCTCTTAAAAAGAGGCAACATAAAAAAAAAAAAAAAACAAAAAAAAAAACTGTGAGATGGGCGTTTGAAGTGTTTAATCAAAACAGGGTTAGTCTGGAAGCTGCCACAGTCAGAAAAGTATAAAATCAATTGTGTGAGGGATTCAGATGGTTTTTCCTTCCAGGCAGAGTATAGACACTGCCATAAGGCTCATTATGAAGTTCTAAGACGTACTGCAAGACTTTAAATTCAAGATAAAATGCACTACAATAATGCAGGGTAATTAAATATAAAGTCTGAATGCCTGATTTAAACTTGAGAGGCCTTTACTATCTCTAAACAGGGTGAGTCTTAACTTATGAGAAGTCTAGAGGTGAGTGAACTGAAAAGTTCGAAACACACATTCATTACACAATTGTATGGGGGGTTAGGAGGCAGCTCATGATTAATTAGAAATGACAAATGGATATTACTTCCCTGCCAGACTTTCTTTTTCTACAGGAATTTGAGCACAGAGGAACATTTTTGGCATCAGACACTTGGTAATTGCAACAGTCTCATGCTGTCCCTCCACTCAGAGAGAACTGTCGGCTGAAGGATTTTAGTCAGAAAAGAAGAAGCAGGAAAGGCGGAAAAGTCCTGGAGAGGGGGGTTTCTGCAATAATGTCATCACAGTGCATTAGGCTGATGATAGTGACAGCTTTCTGCTGATCCAGAGGCATCAAATAATGAAGGGAGTTGTGTTTGGAGTACTAGTTAGATCGACAAAATCCTGTGACCAACTAAAATTTTCAGCTGCACTGTCAACAACTGAGTGTAGATAATCAGTAGTGAAAGGGGCAGAGCATTCAGGACATATTCTGCTTCTTTTCATGCTCTGTTGTTGCAGGTGTCTCTTTTTGAACAAATATTCTACACCTCAGTGAGTCTGTGTAGACTACAAACACAGCTCTCTCAAAATACAGAACAGGTTTTTGGGCTGTTTTGCACCCTCTGGTAGCCAGAAAGTGAAGAAAAACGCTGGCTTAACATTCAATACTTAACATCGACTGAATCTAACAATCACTTACAAAATGGCATCCATTTTAGAAGAAGCAATACAGAACCAATCCCTGCTCTGATACCAGCAGCCACAGGCGTGAGTTTTGGGTCTAATCTATGGTTAGTTGGAGAGAAGGTTTTGAGCAATTAAATCAGTCACATCTTTCAGAATAACTGTATCTGTCACAAGATGTCACAGATTTTGACAGCACAAGACTGACACACTGACAGTGTGGCAGTACGACAAAATGAAAACGTTGATATTAGGATCCTTCACATCGGAAAGGATAAAGACAGAAGTCAAAACTCCACAGACTCCTGTTCTGGTCTCATGGGACTTAGGACAAATATTGCTTTACTCTTTACTGTCTTCTGGTAAATGGCTGAATGTGTTAACTTCAGACAGATATTTAATCTTTAGGAAGTTATGACTTCTTCAGATGTCTTTTATCATCTATGTAGATGAAACTTCCCCAGACTGCACTAAATATGTCCTAACATTAATTGTATGAATATGTTTTTTCCCCAGCACACACACACACACACACACACACACACACACACACATATATATATATATAT
>JAPQRQ010000005.1:17174790-17193550 GCA_037367365.1 Apogon talboti | reverse complement strand
CAATGCTGAGCAAAGGGTCTGAAAACTTATGGCCATGTGATATTTCAGTTTTTCTTTTTTAATAAATCTGCAAAAATATCTACAGTTCTGTTTTTGTCTGTTAAAATGGGGTGGTGTGTGTACATTAACGGGGAAAAAATTAACTTAAATGATTTTAGCAAATGGCTGCAATATAACAAAGTGAAAAACTTAAAAGTGTCTGAATACTTTCCGTACCCACTGGAAGTAAAAATACAAACATATCTTATGACAGAACAACTATATTGGTGATACACTTTCTGTTCAAATCTACAGGAAAGAAGGAGCGCAAGTCAGACTGTGGAGAGTGGCAGTGGAGTGTGTGTGTAGCCAACGAAGGGGACTGTGGGCTCGGAACCAGGGAGGGGACACGCACCGGCACCGACTGCAAACAGACCATCAAGACCCAGCGCTGCAAGATCCCCTGCAACTGGAAGAAGAAGTTTGGAGGTGAGGGAGAACTGAGCAGGAAGAAGACTTGTCCATATAAAAATATAGAAACAAGTACAGTTTGGAGGCCAAAAGTGACCTCCAGTACCCAAGCAAGTAACTGAACTTTTTTTTTTAAAATCACTCACATCCAGGACATGTCCTTGACATATGGCAGCCTGTCATTTACAAAACAATGGTCACAATAGGCACGATAACACTGGTTAAACAGAAGTACAACACAAGCATCTGTTGTGGGCATTATAAATCATCCTAGAAAACACAGGAACAATCATCTTGCTTTGTCATTTGCTTTTTAGGTTTGACACTCTGCAGCCTTCAGAGCTGAAATGTCTTGCAGTGACAAGCCTGAGGGACTTTTGTTCCCCCAGTAAGGGCTGTCAGGCAGGAGCCTGCTGCTCTGCAATGAGCCTGTCAGAAGTGATGAACACTCTGCAGGAAATAATGGTCCTGCTAACTGGTTCTATAGATTATAGCAGCAAAAGTTTTGGTGAAGAGGAAATAAGTTTCATGCCTCTGGCCGTTATGTTGTAGAAAACTTAAAGGGCTAATGGCTCCTTTTGTGTTCTGCATAATGACAATAATTGCAAAGCAAAACCAGTGTCTTTCTAATATTTGTGCATTTCAAAAGACAAGTGATTACTGTAACAGTTGGTGTACACACCACATAAACTGCGTCAGAACTGGTGTGAAAAGACCTTGCAATTTAACCCTGGCAGCTACATCTGAGATTTAGTGCAGCTCAGAAAAAAATGACTGCCATTAATGAAAAAAATTATTCTACTAGCAGGTGACGCATTGCTTAAATGAACAAAATACAATCTGTAGCAGTAGGTGCTGCTGACTAATAAGAACCCAAGAAATTGTCTGTTTAGACCTCGATTCTGAGATCCTGAGCATAAAACCCCAAAAGATCCTCAAAAAACAAACAAGAAACTAGGTTAACACTAGTTTTAAGCACTCAGCACATCGCCCAAACCACAGCTGACATGAGTTCAACAGCAAGAGGACGAGTATAAATGTTGTTCTTAAAATAGGAGAGCTGGCACAATACTGGAGAGCCATGGTTGCCAGCAGTGTGACCCAAAAATCTCAATGGGGCAGGTGATATGTGTAATACAAAAGCTAATGTGCTGTGTGAGTTTTTCCTGTGGTTTACACAGGAAAAACTCACACAGTGTGCTAAGACGGCCAACAGACGAGGTATTCTGTTTATTAGGCAAAATATATAAGCAGTGGATAAAAGGGAGGAAATGAAGGGCACTATTTCAGTCTATTGGTTTGTGTATGAATGTCCATGGCTTATACAGCGGCCTAGAAGCTTCCAATTAGCAACCAATCACGATTCTGTCAACGACCAATCAATAGTGGTTATAAATCTTTTTTTAAACAGAGGGCCTTGTTTGGATGAATGATCGATAATGAGTGGGTGTGTGTGTGCATTTGTACATCCATTTTTGCCTACTTGTATGTGACTCCTTAAAGAGGGCATGGGATGTCTGCCAAATTCCCACGAGCCAGCAAGGAAGCCCTTTCTCAGAGACAAATTATAGGTATGAAAGCGCAGGGGTTTAAAATTGGATGCTCAGGAAGTCCCTGTAGAATTCTTGCAACAATGACCCCGTCACTCCTCTCCTCACCCTTTCTTTTGCCTCTTCCCTCCTCTGATGAGCACCCTGGGATCTAAGAGGCTGTGACAAGGGGGGCAGTGCTTTCATGTGAGGAAGTTGACGAATGAGTAGCGGGTGTTGCCGCCTCAGGGGAGCTAGGCTAAAGCGGCAACAAAATAAAGCAGGGAGATATGATAGACACGGACAGAGAGTACACAAACATGCATATTTTTACAGCAGACTCCATGTACTGCTGCCACTGCCTGGGCTAGTCTTGCATCCTTGGAGGCTGGATTGAGGGTGGGATAGTTTTATTATCGAATGAAAGCACATGGGTGAAATTTATTTGAGGTGCTGCTGAAAGTATCTTCACTATTCTGCTGCCAAGATTATATCTGTCCATTATTTCCAGGATGAGCAGCAGCCAAGCGAGTTTTGATTGCATTCATCTGTTACTGGGTTTCATCATTGCGGTACGGGAAATATAGGATCAAAACTGTGAGGCGCCATCTGTTCATGTTGGGAGAAAGCTTTAAGTTATATTTTGTTGTCCTGGATAAGATTGGTAAAACGTTTTATTTGAACCCAGGCAGGTTCTACTGATGAAAAGAAGATAATAGCAAAAGTAAATGGAAGCTGCTCATCACAGCTATTGAAGGAGTATGATTCAGACTCAGGCTAAAGGGAATAATTTTATTGAATGATTGCAAATGGCTGCTTTTAGAACAACTATAGAAGTTGTGATGTGTGGTTGTAGTGGTTTCATTTCGTCTCTTTTGTAGGTACTACACCTCCTGGGAGCTACTTCACCAAACAAAAGTGTCTAATTAAGTATCTGATTGCTTCGTGTACTTTAGGGGAATGCAAGTACGACTTCGAGGCTTGGGGGGAGTGCGATATGGCAACAGGCAAGAAAAACAGGACAGGGGTGCTGAAGCGAGCGCTCATGGATGCGACCTGTGCTGCCACTGTTACAGCCACCAAGCCCTGTGGAAAAATCCCCAAGACTAAGCTGCAAGGTAAGCTCAAAGAGATAACTCATCTCCACAGATATGACTGGACATGTTGAGCTTGTCAGCAACACAGTGATGAAAGTTCTGGTGATGGATCACTTTGTCTTCCAACATATGGAAAATGTTTAAACATGAATGGAAAACATGACATTTGACTTTTTTTCCTCTGACTTTTGGCACAAAACAGATACACATAAACACATAAACCCACTAAAACACACTTGAAGAGAACAGTAATTTTATATTTAGTCTTTCAGTTTGATGTTTGAGATGAGTTTAATTTTGTTGTACGTTTGATGAATACATATTTTAGTTTGAGGAACTGACTGGTTTAGTTTTTTGTTAATTTCAGTACTAGTTTTACTTTTTCATTCACTATTTAGCAGCTGATAAATGCAGGGTTTTAAAGAATGCATGGCCTGAAAAATCATTTACATAAGCATTGTTTATTTAAAGTCCTGTTTTCTGCAACAGTTTTATGGTTCTTTTTTATTCCATAACCAAGAGGCATTGGATGAAAAAGAAGTGTATCTGCAATTGTATTTACGTAGTTGGAATTGCATTGTTTATTGTGGTTTTTATTTACTTTTATGTTTTGATCTTAGTTTTTGTGAACTGTAATAATCCGGACATGCACTAGCCCTATAGTACTGTGACTGCAAGATAAGTTTGAAATCTGAAAACATCTATTTTTACCCCCTAAATTGTATGTATATAGAGTATATAATGATGCAACATCAAGACTGATCCCAGTGAGAACCTCTGAAGTCTTCCACTCTCTAAACACAGAGAAAAGTAATTTTGCTGATGGATGTTTACGTCATGGATGTTATAACTGATAATTATTTTTTTGCCACAGGGGTCAAGTTAGACACTTTCTGACCACCCTGACATGTTTTTCTACACTTTGTCTCTACATCCACTAGTTCAACAGATATATTTATCTTTTCTTCTTCATCTTCAGACTGATTGCATCTTTGCAAAATCCAACAATTGCTTGCAAATTGCTTAATTTCAAGCATTTCAGGCTGTGATTCACTATCATTTTTGGTCCAAATGATCAAAATCCGCCTATTTAAGCACTAAATTAGTGTAGAAAAAGGTGAATAGGTTAACACACTATTCAACTGTAATTACATGCTTTCAGTTCTCTCTAGTTAAAGTCAGGGAGTTCTCTTGCTTCGTCTTTCCATATTCCCCAGGAAACAGACAGTTATCAGAAAACTTAAATTGACAGAAGCATATTACCATCTGTTTGGAGAGATTGGCATAAAACACACCAAGAAAGCACTCCAGTTATTTCATGGAAGTCAGTGCTTACTATTAATTTTCTAAACAGGGATGTAATTGACCCAGCATGAATGTCACATTGTCTAAACAGGATTATATTAAGAGCAGAATCGCTGCCAGTGGTCATAAAGTGCAGCCTTATCGAGCACAGCAGATGACATGTGTGCACACTGGGCTTGCACATAGTTTGTCTAACCGTACTGTCACTTCATCAAACATCCACTGGCAGGTGAAGTCCCAAATTACAGCGATAAGACAATATGAGCCCTTCTCTGAGGTAGTCTATTATAACAGGATGTCTGCGGGCCCAGAGCTGCCAACCCTAACACGTCTGTCTACTCCAATGTTTGTCTTAAGATTTTATGCCAAACTCTATTTGCCTTTCAAAGGAGGAATCTGTTTAAATTTTTACTCTAGCACATAATTAATGCATTGTGGCAGGGTTTTTTTTAAAGGAGCTGTACTATGCTCAGCCATCTGTGATCCCCATTTACTTTACAGCAAATATACAGTACAGATTAGCCCTGAAAAGCAACATATGTAGATACAGTATATTGTCATGAGAGACAGAGAAGTCAAGGTATATTGCAGTAAATTTAATTATTATATGCATATGAAACCTAATTTTTGTGATGAAAATATTTGTATTAATGCGAGTGTATTCATTCTCTGTATTCATCAATACTGTTCAGGGCTGTAGGGGAATGCAAATGTGTTTTTTCATTCTATTTTTAAATTACGTGTAATACTAAACTAGTAAATATTCAGTTTGAGTATTAAAAATACGTTGAGTTGATACACCTGAAATCATTGCACTTTCATGCATATTCCTTTCAGATGAATATTCACATTTTATATTTCAAGTGCATAACATTAATGCGGATGAACCTTTCATGCTGAAAAATGTAAATGAGAAGCGTATGCATTAACAAACAGTTGGCAAACGTGTGCGTGTACATTGTTTGGTTGGTGCTGCATACCTGTTTGCACCTGCTCTAATGAAGGCAAGATGCATGGATTCAGAGTGACAGTGTAAGAGTTGAGAGAGCTGAGGGCAAGAAAGAAGCAGAGCGAGGATGACAGTGGCTGAGATGAAGGGAGGCAGTTGGGAAGAGCGACCTGCTATGTGAGTGAGGTGTGATTTCCCATGTCTGCCAGTTGGAAGATAAGCCCTGGAAAGCAGAAGGGTTACTGGGAAAAATGAAAGAAGGGGTGCGGTGCACAGTCAAGTGTGTATGGGAAGTCAAATTGTCTATGCTTCTATGTGTGTGTCAGGGGATAGCAGAGATACAGTCCACAGCAGAGGGATCAGAGGGCTTCTGAAAAAACAGAAATGTTTGGCTGTAGACTGAGTGAGATGGAGAGGAGGCTATCTAACCCCCCCCCCCCCAGCTTGGAGCATAGATCTGCCTGGCCAAATCTGCAATTCTGAACACTATGGGTTTGAGAGATAGGTTTCCCCTGACTGCAGCAGGTTGCTGTGATGGAGGTAGCATCTGTCATTTGCAGATTCTGTAGGAGACAATGCTAAGAGGTGCCTAGGGAGTGATCCAAGATTCAGAATTGCATGTCTTTGCTGTCTAGCCCAGGTGAAACACAAACCCTATGGAGCGAAAGAAAGAACAAAGAGTGACAGAAATGAAACATTATGAATGCCTGTAGAAACCTCAAGGTCCCAATCTACTCTGTCTCAGCAACAGGAGCAGATAGCACAAGAGAGAGCATGGTATTTACCAATTTACCAGATTCGATTTCAGGTAAAACAAAAGACTTTGTAAAGGTAAATCTGTCATCTCGTAACTTGATTGTAGTGGATTTGTCTGCTTCATTATCATCGCTTCATACTGGACAGCCCTACTAGTTACTAGATTTTTGATCAAAGATGTGCATTTACTGCTACATATGGTGTTATTTGACAGAATTCTCCGGCTAAAGAGATCAACAAGAAAGAGTGCAGTAACTGCTGCTGGAGAGAAATACTCTTTGAATGGAAGGTTTTAGGATATAAACTGTTTCCAAAAAGCATATTAGAAAGATTTAGCACAGAACTAATTTACAATACAACTGCATCCAATCCATATATGCATTGAGAAGTCTGATTTTGTAGCCCGAGGTGTAGCAGTGGGTACATGTTGAATACGGCCCTAAAAATGACCACAGATAATCTCATAATCCAAAGCATTTACTACAACATCAATGGTCTTTAAGGAAAAGCCTAGTCCGAAGGCAATAAAAATACCACTCTCACTGCACCTCCAAAAATACTATTAATAAGTAAACTGATCAAAGCTTAATAACGAAAAAAAAAACCCAAAACAGTCAAATAATAAATACAGTGATGACAGTGGAGTTAGTGCACAGTATTATATCCATTAGTCTATTTATCTTAAGAATACCTTGTGCTTTTAAAAAGGGCCATTATTTATTTATGCAGCCACAGTATCCCAATATAAATATTAACAAGGGGAATTCTGCTCCCAAATTAGTTTGGACCATATACAGTATGTAGTTACTGTGTTTTGGCTTAGGGTCTGTTTGAGCAGGAGAAAACATATCCAGCCTGATTATGACTCTGCATCGGAGGTAAAGTGGAGAGAAAGAGGTGTCATGTAATGTGCAAATGCAGCAGAAAGAACTCCAGCCTGGTACGAGAGCCTGTATCTCATATGTGGAGCAGACAGAGCAGAGTGGAAATGCACAGAGCGAATCCTTTTCTCCATCTCCCTCCCTGAGGAGCAGGATATGCTCACAAAAAAAAACCCCACAAAAATGAAGAGAAAACATTCAAACAAATGAAAACAAGCAAACAAATGGAATGGAAGAGCAGTTTCAATATTTGGGTGAGAGCACTTTGCATGTCAAAATATTAATGTCTGTGGAAGTTTGCAACTGAGGTGACAAGAACTGATTTCTTAGATTTCCTCATAGTGCACGTTGTGAATGTTAAAAGGTTTAAACTCCGTTGAAATCCCATTGACTAAGCATACCTTGTTTCTGCTCTCAACACTTGGCAGCATGTCATTAGGAGGATTTGTGAGTTGAAGAGGTGTCTTTTTGTGAAAATCCATTCACACAAAAATTAATTCAGGATTTATATTGTCTTTTCAAATATCATCTGTTTTTAGACGCAGGGCATCCATAACATCTAATATTATTATTCAGATTTACAAGCAGTTTACTATTAGTCTTTCTTTCTGTCCTCCTATGGGTGGATGGATGGATGGATTTAACATTTGAAATCTTTTTGTATAAAATAGGTTTAGCTGTGATGCCATACAATAGTGATGTGGGACTAATCTAAATGTCATGATATGTAAAGATGGATCTGGAAGAATTATCTAGATCTAATGCATGATCCAAATAAAAGTCTGAAAGCAGACTTCAGTTTCACTGGCTAGAGGAAAAAAAAAGATTCATTCGAGATTGATCATTACCTGTGTTCCTTCTGTTCTGCCAAACATATAAGAAGAAACATATACAACCGAGCATGAATAATTGACTTTATTTTAATCATTTCCTGCATTGATTTCATTTAAAACATTTTTACAAAATTTTTGCACACACACAGACACACAATTAGAGATTGGAATGAAAGGCACAAAGACAGTTCAAGAGACACAGGGACATGCATACAAATGAGCTTATACACAGAAAAAACTGAGCAGATTGACAGCCCAATAAACAGCTAGCCAGAAGCTAGCTGCAGTGTAGCCCAAGTGATGCAGCTTGTACTCTCTTCCTGTTCACCAGAGCGGAGAGGCTGCAAAACAGAAAGGGAAGCCGTGGACTGTGGCTTTTGTCATGGCTGCCAGGTACCAGCTCACTGTTGCGGGAAGACGATAAAGCTCTTTTCTATGGGGCGCACACCAGGTCACCAAATCAATCCCCAGGAGTGCATGAAGGAGATATTGCTTGCAGTGTCACACAACTAAACTTGCACTGTAGCAAAAAAGTAATTAAAAATCATACCGTTTATTATTAGAATCTGAAGTGGAGCATAGTTCTCCTCATGGATACAATGAGATTGGTTTATTTTCAAATACACCGCCTCTGGCAGAGAAACTCTAGTCAACACTCAGTTGTAACTCTTTCTTTCTTTTTTTTTTCTTTCTTTCTTTCTTTCTTTCTTTCTTTCTTTCTTTCTTTCTTTCTTTCGTTTTTATTTTGCAGATGCAAAAAAGCAAAAGAAGGAAGGCAAGAAGCGAGAGCGCACCCAAATGGACTAATTCTGCTATTTGAAGAAGAGGGTGGAAAGAAAACGCCTCCTGCCCTATTTCAACATGGTTCCTCTTTGTATGTCCTGTAGGTTTACAGTAGGAGCCTAGAGCTTTGACAAAACCAGTGGAAACATGACTTGTAGTGACAATGTGTTATACTTTCTCTTCTCTCTAGAACCTGATAAGAAGTGACTTGTATGTTCTGATAGGAGATATAATACTCAGCAGTACACATAGTGAATACAGACGACATTTGTTTACTAGTATTCTTGCCTAATGATGTTATTTCTAGGATTATTGTCTGAACAACAAATTGGATAGGATTTGTCTCACAGCTGCATTGCTAACTCTAATTTGGTAAAATCTTTGGTCCATACCCTGACTTAATGAAGCAGTTTGCTAAAAGTGAAGCTCTAAATATCTTCACTTAATTAATCTGGGTAAAAAAAGTCCTGTGTTTGCAATTTTTTAAAGTAGCTGAAGTTGACGCCAACTCTTTCCTGCATCACTCTGAAGTATAAGGTTTTTGTCCGTTATTTCCAGTAACAGTAAACATAGGCTAGGTCTGTCTGGAGGTTGCATGGAATAGCTACTTTATATGCTCACAGACGGTAAGTGTTTATTTTCCTCCTGCTGCTCTATTGTACCTCGGTTCTCCCCCACTGATTTTTACTCTCCAGCTACTGGCTGTAAAATATTAAAGTCTGTACCATTATAGTCCACAGTTGGAGTTAACATTGCCTTTCTTTCCTATTATTTTTCTCAAAAAATTAAAATGTATACAGTCAAAAAAATTAAAAGGTAGAAAAGTTTCCCATGTTGTTTGTTTTTGATTCTTTGCAATAACACAGCCAAAGATCATGTCAAACACATTTCATATATTTTTATTTGAATTTCATTCGGAGAGATTATGGCACAATGTAACCACTTGATGCAGTTCATTTTACGGTGTCATAGGTGGTCAGTGATAGTAACACTCAGATTCTCAGAACAAATAATCAATCAAGAATGCATCATAAAGGAAATCAATACCATTGTTACTGTACAGGAAGAGTCATGGGGGGAAGAGGGGAGGAGAATAAATGAGGGATCTTCAGGGGAAAACATTCAGATAGTAGCTATTAAACACGTGTATGTACAGGTCAAAGGGTTCGCCTCCGAATCACATATAATGGATATCATATAGTTATATACAATGCAAACAATAGACTTGTTAAATTCATTTTTCCTATTGCAAGAGAAGCCACAAGCCACAGTGAGTGAATACACAATGAACATCTACATACATAAGCAAATGAAAAATGAACATTTTTATGTACATTGAACAACTGTAGCAGGCTACGGATTTTATTTAATTTTTTACTTTTGTTTGCTGTTTTCATCATAAATTGCCCATAATGAAGTTCAGTTTGGGTCAAAGAACTTCAACACTTTGGCTGCACCACAAAACACCTTTTCGCCAGGATGTTAAATTGCAAAAGTTATGAAGTGTGCCCAGTAGGGTGACAGGCAACCAAGCGTCTTCCCAAGGTGAGTGTGAAACCTCATAAAGTTACTGGTGAAATCAAAATGAAGGCCCTGCCTCGGGGCCTTTGGGTCACACTGAAACTAGCTTTAGCCTTTGTCCTCCTCCAGGTTTCCAGGTTTGCTCATTTTCCTTTCTGGCTGAAAAAGTCACTCTTGAAATCCCCTGGAACGTTCCATTAAAGATTAAAAGTTTGGATCCAGTCCCTCATTTTGCAAGGCATGAACCCATTTCTTAGCAGATCATGCATGCAGAAATGCACATATATGTTTATACCTCCTATTTTTACAATTATTTTCTCATTGACACTTTCATTATATCCATATCTATATATCCTCAATAAACCGTTTTTAACATTTCAGATCAAAGAAAAAAAAACTTTAGCTGTACACTGAATATATTCTAATTTATAATACTACATTTGTACTTTGTACAATGATAAAGCAAACAGGTTTATAAAATGTGATAGAAAATGTACAATATAATGTATTTATATGTATTTGAGTATCACACAAAGCTGTGTCTGAGTGAGTCTTTGGAAGCCTGTTGCTATTGAAAGAGTGTTTGAAGAGGAAGGAGTGATCATAGAGAAATAGACAATCACACTGTGTACATCTTCCCTGATGTATGCCATGATATTATGTCCAATCTGATGTCTTCATGCTGAGGAAGTCTTGAAAAAAATAACAGAACACCACTCAACAAGTTGCATGCACATACACACTCATACAAATGACAGCACTGATCCTGATATCATGACATACACAGTTTTCACGGATGAAGCACAAATTCCAATATGACATGTATGACTGCACACACACACACACACACACACACACACACACACACACACACACACACACACACACACACACACAACACACACACACACACACATATCCAACACACACCTAAAATATGGAAAAATCAACCAAAACCCTGCTGTGCCTCCAGGACAATATTGAAATGTTTTGTAGCAGTAACTGTATAGTGAATGTGTGTTGATAGATTATTTCAGAGACATGGAGATGATGGTTTTAGATTGTTCAATCTACAATCTTTTATTGCCTCCAAAATGTGGAAATGACTGATAAGATGGAAATTACGGTAATGGGAGCTCAGAGCTGAGAAACACAGTATCTGTGATTCACACACACACACACACACACACACACACACATGCACACACACACGTATAAAAACTAAAGATAAATTAGGAAAGCTGGGGATCAAACTGCTCTGAGATCTATAACTTTCAGCACAAACACACCAAAGATACAACAGGGATTTTAAGATAAAAGAGCAATTTGTTTATGTCACTCTGGCTAAGGCACTTCAAATTGCTCTGTACAATCTGGCGATATATATTTTCCATCTCAAATAAAATGCATACAGCATGTACTAGCTGCTGCATTTTCACTTCTGTATGGCTGCTGCAACGTAACAATTGCTGAAATTATTTCCAACCTTGACTTCAAGAGTCAAGGCAAAGAAACCTTTCATTTGAAGTCATCTCTAATATACTTTACATGTCATTTCTTCTCCATAAAAGGAGTATAGCCCTTTGACATTAGCCGTATGAAGAGGAGCCCAGTTAGCTCTGACGGCACATTATGATCTGTTGATTACATTAGTGACAATGTTGACTCTGCCAATATTAGACAGATGAACATCAGAATATGCATCGCTGACGTGTGCACAATATGTATGTGAATGGACTCGTAAAAAGAGACGGTTGTGATCATAATAACCACATGGGTCACAAAGCAAGATTATGTTTGCACAGCATGCGAATGAGATGCAATAAAAGCACAGGAGGGATGGTAAACAGCATTGTATCACACTGTGTTTACACCAGACTGCAGGTTTGATCTGCGACACTCAAATTCCTGCAGCAGAACCCTTGGCTGACCTGCCCTGAACAACTGTGACTTCTCCAAACATGGTCCACAAGCAGTCTGATCCTCTAGCTTTGGATTTTGTCAGTGACAGCCTCACCACCCCATCACCTCCCAACCCGATCCTCCTTTTCTCCCTTCCTCGATCACTCCAGTAGACATGATAACAAAGGCAACCTTTGTAGTCTTTCATACCTACTAAGGGTTTACCATTAGGTCTATCAGCTGACTTTTTTCTCTTTCACTAGTGGCTTTTCCATTGGACATATGCACAAAAATTTACCAATATTAACTAAATGTAAAAAAAAAGAGGTGCACTCCCATCAAATCACAAATGCGATGATTTATTTATTTATTATTGCGAGATGTCACGAGAAGTCATTCCATAAACATGGTGATGAATATAAATATGTTGATTTACATATATATTCATTATTATTATATATTACCCCTCTATTCTGTACTAAATTCAATAATTATTCAGTTTCCTGGTGTGCCCACACATACCACACCATGTTTGTTGTAAAACTCTTCTTCTTCTCTTGTTGTAACATCCGTCATCAGCTGTTTTTTTTTTTGTTCACTTGACTCTAGTCAAGGAAAAAGGTCTTTCCATTGCAGTGTTGTGTGATATACCAATTTCGCTATGCCCGAAAAACCACCTCTTCCCAGCGCAAAAACTTTTTATCGAAAAACGAAGGTTTTGGTGAAATTGCTGTTTTTCCATTATGCTAATTTTTATGACCAAGTTATATTCGCACAGTTTGAGGGTCAATGGAAAAGCCACTACTGTCGCTGAACAGCACTGTGTGTTTTGTCATAAGCCTTTGTTTTCCCCCTTTACTTTCCAGACTGATAAACCCGAGGACATATTTTTGTTCTCATCCGTTCAACAACAGGAACTCAGGGAGTGAAACAGGTTACATGTACTTTGCTCCTGATGGTAAAAGTGCACAGTGCAGACATGATTACAGTGAGCACTTTAGTTTGTTAGCTGCTTCTTGCCCTTTTCTGCTCCAGGAGGTGATAAACTACCATCACCTTCCATCAAACACCCAAGCAGCAGCTCAAAGTGGGACCCCTGGACCACCGCTTGAGCTGTGAGCCACTTACTCTCCTGCTGGTATCACTCAAACAGCAGCTTGGCAAAGATTAATAAGATATTCTGCAAGGCTCTTTAACCACTACTGAGATGTGTGACAGATGTCAGACAGACATGGTTCCACTTATCACCATGACGGATGGTTGGATGTTCAACCTGGATGGATGCCTAAATTCCTGTTGAAACGGCCGGAATAGATAAACATGGACCGTCCATGACTGTTGATCAGCAGTACTTGAGCTCAGTTAGAGGATACTTTTCATCAGACTCCATTTAAAACAACTTTCTGATCGTATAGTTCATAATATTTGCTATACAAAATATGATACACCTATAATATGATGCACTGTTTATATTAATACACTCTACAAGTGATAATGATGTTGATTGTAAATACTTTATTGCATATTAAGTATATTCTATATATTTAACCAGTCTGCCTAATACATACTTTCATTCATCTACCTTTTCTACGATTTTAGTTGTATTGCAAAGACTAGATCTACTATTTTATGTGATAGAATTTGCACAGTTTAGAAGACTAAACTCTAACCTGACTTAAAATCTGCTGTCATATCTTGTCATGTCTTGGCCCACACCCCAGTATACAACACAAAATAAGATTTTCACAAGCTATATACAGTAACATGTAAAATGTTCTCTGGCTGGGAGGTGGTCCAGTGCTGCTTGTAAAAGAATAATTGTGAGGAATGATTGTAAGTCACATTATAAGTTTTCATTGTTGTATGGAGAGAATATATTTTACCTTTTAAGACACATCCTGAGGTTTTAAAATGGTCTTAGAAATGTAAAACTGATAGAACATAAGTAAATACACTGCAATTTTACTTTGAAAAAGATTTACTTGCACTTTAATACTGTAATGGTACTTTTGCTAAGAAAAAAATGGACTGATACGAGCATCTAGTGCACTATTCTGTACACTTTTGTAATGTAGCCTACATTTAAAGTTGTCACAGGATGTTGAGACTATAAATGTTCATGTGCTTGATATACAAAATGAATAGAATTATGTCTGTCTGTCTGTATTACAGTATGTCTGTGCAGGAAGAAATTCATGAATTACTACAAGAAAAATTAATAATAAAGCAAGTTAATGAATGTATATGTGATATTTACATTACATTCATGACCTCAAAAAGGAGGCGAGACTATAACAGGATCAGGACTGAGTGGAGCACTAAGTGGGGCATAGGCGCATAGCATGCAAGCACAAGCTGAGCGTGTAATGGGCAATCTTTAATCTCAAATGTAGGTGTTCCACATCGTCCTATAATCTGATCAGCCTCATGGTGAGTTTTCATTATAGGATCTGTCCCAGATCTCTTTTTAAGTAGACATCCTTGAGGAGCTACTCGGTGCAGGCGTAATTCTTTGTAAAGCCCCCTGCCAGCCACTGTGGCAACCTCCTGATGGCAAATGCTACTGCATATTCATCACTCACACTGGTGAGCATTCATTACTGTAACTGAGACTTCTGTCGTAGGTTGACATGATGGATGACGTGAGTGGATGTATGGAAAAAGTCTAGCAGTGATATTTCCTACTTTCTTTATCAATTAGCTTGGACACATTTTTTTTTTTTTTTTTTTTTTTTTTTTAGGTTTAATGTGGAGATGTACATCGGCTTAATGAACGGACACTTTCAACACTTTTAAAATGAGACACAATATATGTAAAGATGCAGAAATAGCCCTTATTTAAATCACAAGGCTTTGACCTGTGATCAGAAGTTAAACTCCACTCTTGGAGTACGCAAACATGCATGCTCATCACCAAGTAAACACACACACAGACTTTACACAACAACACAATGCTGTGACATCACTACACTAATCAGCAGGATTAAATGATGTCTCCCACTCACACCCCACACATACACACACACACACACACACACACACACACACACACAAACACACACACACACACACATACACATGCACACAGAAAAAGAGAAAACAAACAATGCCTTCCCACAGTCAGTAATAAGCCACAGCTCTGAGCTCCAACCACCTGTTTCACACTGAGTAGGAGGGCTTCTGGCAGTGGTGAAGAACTTGACAGCAAATATAAATCAAACATAAATATCTTAATAGCCACTATAAAATTAACATGAGATACTGTAGGTGACAGGAGTTGTAAAAGTTGATGTGATGACATATGTTGGGCAACAGAAGAATCTCATACCAAATTTGTGTACGAGTTTCTCCAGGGACATATGACAGGTTGCATTACAGTGAGCTTGACATAGGTAAGATTTGTATGTAAAAAAAACCCCAAAACAAAACACTGCTTGAATTAAGAGCCTTCCATCATAACCAGGCTTCAGTTTTAAGGTTAGACTTTAGATTGAATGAGTTGGCTCAGCCAAAATACAGCGAATAAATGCCTTCCAAGACATACAATGAATAAAACATAAAAATACAGTATACTGTTGTTTTTTATACTGTGTCACCAGGACATTGTTTCTGAAAACACATGTTTGTGCTGAGTTTTAAGAGATATGTGCACAAAAATATTTATGTCCAATGGACTGGAAAGAAAACAAGTGTTTAAAATGGGTCAAATAAAATCGGCCAACAATCTGCATGGCTAAGCATCATTTGGGGTACATGATTTTGTGTTCGTGTGTGTGTGTGTGTGTGTGTGCAGTTTGGATGAACCAACACTTTCAGATCAAAATTATTTCAGAGTTCAGAGATGTATTGCTGGCAAGTCATACTCACATTAGTGTCCAATTCCGATCTCCCCATGTCAGAGGCACAAACTGCCCCAATTTATTCTACATGTTGCTGGTTTGAAGTGCTATGAGGAGGATCACAGACAGACAAAAAGAAGGCAGGCAGAGGCACACATGGGTGTATACACAAACTCCAAACCTGCACACACCCACATGCACACTTACACAAACACTGAGTATACACTGATATGTACAGTTATCTACAGGTATCTTCACTGAACTTCAAACTTCTGTTTGTTAATTCAGTCAGCCCTATTTTCCCATTTTGAAAATTTCTTGTGTTTTTTTTTTGTACAGCGTAGATCTTCCTCTGCTCTTTATCTTTTTTCATTTTTTTATCAGCTCAGTGTCACTCCCAAGTGCCCTCTGCTTTACACACCCTCATTTTTGGAGCCTACAACTCTGAATAACACTGAATTTTTCACAACCCTCCTTATCTGTGCTGCCTCTGCACGACACATCTCAATGTAACTGGCATCAGTTGAATATGTGTAAAGTGCTACAACCGGTTATTGAGAAAGAAATTGGAAAACTAATGTTAAAATGATGGAAAGTAATTTCAGATGTACTCTTGCACTCTATATCATGCTCGCAGACATCTTTCATAGACACACATACACATGTTTACATGGATGGCACACATACTCGTACTGAAAATCTTCCTCCCAAGTGGCCCATATTTATCTGCCTGACCTAATATTTTTATATTGGCAGAGGAGAAGATGTTTGAATGTCTTTTTAAATGTGACATTGCACAGAGCGTAGCATGCTGGGTTGATGGTGCTGTTGATGTAGCACAGCCAGTAGCCAATAGTCCACACTGTGTTGGGGATGCAGCTGGAGCAGAAGGTGTTAATAAGCACCATCACATTATAAGGAGTCCAGGTGGCTACAAAAGCTACCAGGATGGCCATGATCGTGCGGGTCACTTTTTTCTCCCGTGATGGTGCCGCTTTCTTCTTTTTGTTTGGAGGTTGCTTAGTCATCTTCACAATCTTGCGCGCCACATGGTTCTGTCGCTCTGTGGCTGGGACGATCTCAACAGTGGCATTGGATGGTGTGTAGCAGTCACCCTTAGGTGATTTAGTCTTGATCTTGATGCATGTCAGCTTGGAGCCACCCGCCTTGGCTCGCTGACGTGGCACCGGCTGACTTGCCTCAGCTGTGGAGTTAGCTCCGGACGGTGCCACCTCCTCTTCCTTCTGGTTAGATGGAGCCACGCTACCAGATGTGGAGTCATTGGAGCTCTCTTTCTCTTCTCCAGGAGTGCAGTTCTCTCTTGCTGCATCATCACTCTCAGCTGTTTCTCCCTCTGCAGTAGTAGCTGTAGTAGAGGGTCCTTTGCCATTTTGCAGTTTTCCATCATGCTGGTTAGCACCCTCATCAGCATTCTGGCTCTGACAATGTCCTGTGTCTTCACCTGGTACGTTATTATTGTTAGGTTTTGGTGCATTGTTTCTTCTCTGGCTAGGCGACAGGGGCTCTGGGTTTGGTCCTGAAGGCTTGCGGTTATCCTTCTTTACACGGCTCTTGCTGGCCCTGGAGATCTGCCAGTAGAGCTGAATCATGATGATGACAGGAAGGTAAAAGGCGGCAATAGCTGTTCCAAACGTAACAGCAGCATTGGAGAAGAACTGGATGTAGCACTCCTTCTCAGGAACTGTCCGCCCACCAACAATAAACTGCCAGAAGAGAATGGCAGGTGCCCACAGGATGAAAGAGAGGACCCAGGCTGCAGCAATCATCATCCCAGCCATCTTGGTGGTCCTTTTCACAGGATAGCTGAGGGGCTTGGTGACGCAGAAATATCTATCAAAGCTTATAATGAGAAGATTCATGACAGACGCATTGCTGACAACATAGTCCAAGGCTAACCACAGGTCGCACACCACTGGCCCCAGAGGCCAATATCCTATCACTATGTAGACTGTGTACAAGTTCATGGAGCACAGTCCAATAATGAGGTCAGCACATGCAAGACTGAATAAAAAATAGTTATTGACAGTCTGCAAGTTCCTGTTAACTTTGATGGAAAGCATGACCAAGATATTTCCAATGACTGTAACCAAGCTGAGGGAACCGGCCACCAACACAATGAACACCACTTCCACAGTCTTGTAGGCGCTTTCACTCTCTTCCACAACTTCTGTGTCATTGCCTTCAGAGGCATTCCAGTAGGTGAAATTGAATACATCCATGGCATTTGGTCTTTTGTTGCCACCTCCTACTCAGATGGAACCTACAAAAAGGAAAGAAAGAAAGATTTGTAGTGAAACGCAAAAGAAGACCATTCCATCTTCAGATTTTCAGTCATTTTTAAACCCTCTGAATGGCAGCTATAATTGGGTCATGGATAAAGTACAGTTACAACACAAGAATATGGCATGATTTCACTTCTTTTCTTAACTCATTCAGAAAGAACTGCACAGTACATTCAAAAGCATAAGTCTTGCAACAAAAAGAGCACAAAGTAAGTCAACCAAATTTGGCATGATAAATAAGTTAAGGTGTAAGATGTAATTAGGATGCAAGAGGTAGATTAACAACATTACTAAATACATAATATGAAGTATAAACAGTGACCCCTATCTGTTACACCAGCTTTTATCTCATGTAAAAGCAATTAATCAAATAACTGACTGTGCATGGATTAGATTGGTAATTAAAAGCATAGATATAGCATCTGGCACAGATATAACAAATAATGCATAAGTAACTTCCCATTTAGATACCTGTTCCTATATAGAGAAAAAACACAGACCAAAACTGCTAATTGCATTGGTGGTAGATCAAAAATGGCTCAAAAGCAAAGCAAGCAAACAAACAAACACACACATATATATGTGTATATATGTGTATATACATATATATAT
>JAPQRQ010000005.1:17152473-17166485 GCA_037367365.1 Apogon talboti | reverse complement strand
TGGGCTAACTGGAACAAACCTGAGGTGTCATTCAAAGGCTTGGTCTCAGTATTGTGGACTGCTCATCCCGACCCCTGTTGGGCTCAAAGAACGCCAACTTGACATGTCCATGAATCCCCCACTCTCAACTTGAAAATCCAGGTCAGACCCCCCAAGGAGGAACGAGGTACGCGGTCAACGTGAGGCTTGTCTCAGGGAAGAGGATGCCCCTGCCTTGTATAGTCCGGGGGGGTGAACAAATAAGGTACTTCTCGTAATTGGACATGGGACACAAGCTCAGGCTTGATCACCCTGTAGATGGCCACCTTTGATGAGGGTGTCTAGTGTTGAAAGGCTGAAACACCCTATGACTCAAAGGCACACTACTGATGATGTGTCCCAAAATTTACATCCTTTCCGTGCCTGAGGAGAAACTCCCATCCCTCTCAATATTAAGGAAAACCTCATGTATGTACCATCTCTTGGCACAAAGGACAATTTAACATCATGTCCCGTGTATTATGATTCTCACTAGTTCAGCTCACAGGATGTATTCTGTTTGGATTAATCCCAAAGTCAGCTGGGTGTCAGTCAACTAATTCAGGCTGTTCTCCTGCCTTTCTACATGAACTGCATGGTGAAATTGTTAGGTTTTAATAAAGATGCCTGTCTTTTAATGTAATATTTTCTTTACATGAGATTCAGTCATTTCAGTTTCATGGCTTGCTTCTCTATGTGACAAATATTCCATCAAAACAACTGCTCTGTCATACTAATTTGCAAAGGAACTGTTGCTATGATCTGTGCTTGATGCTGCATGCTTACAGTAGTCTGCAAACATCTTAGCCCACCATTAGGTTTGTTGTGCATAAATACTAGAAAAAAAACAATGTATAATAATAATAATAATGTGCCACCAAATTATTTAAGAAAATGTGTTAAATCCACACGACAAATTTTTAGTTCTAATGTTTCTTAATACTGTGCATGTACGTCCTGTGTTATCTTGTAGTATCTTTGATAGAAAGACATATGCTCATCACAACCCTGAAAAACTACACACCTAAAGGCAGCCTTAGACTTTGTACAGTACTGTATGAAGTAAATACTGACTAGACAAACAACATAGAGATTTTTTCCTCTCTCCAGAATGGTGGTATAAGGTGTGACAATGCCAACAAAGTGTGGAGATAGACCTGGCTATGTGTAACTAGCATTTCACACAAGGGGATCCAATTACATGAAGACTCTCCTTTACAGATGTGACAAAGCCTCTCAAACCCAGACCTCTTTGGCAGTGCTTACGTTAAGTGGACATGAGATGTTAATTGAGAGTTAACAAGCAGGAAATGGCATTCAAGCGGGTTAAGAACAAGCTGTGATGATCTGCAAACAGTCAACCACCCAGAGATTCTCCAGAGGACCTATAGGTGGTCATGTGTGTCTGTGTTTCAGAGTGTGGAGGACGAGCTTGAAATGTACACAAGATAATTAGCACTCATTTGCATACGCGCAGTTTGATCAAAATATGACCACCACAGTGAGTGCAGGTCCAGAGTTTTTGTTTTTTTTTTTTTTTTCTGTCTCTTATATCTGAGTGTTGGACACTCAACTGAATCAAAACCAAGCTCCAGTGCTTTGTATTGTCTGATGAATTGTCTGAGTCTTGACAGCAAGCTGCTCACAATTCATTCACTCTGACCTTTAGATGTGACTTCATATAAAATATAATTATCCTGATTTACCACTAATTATCTTACCATTGCAGGAATATGATTTTAAGGTGCCCTCTATCCTAAGCCCCCCACCCCCGCGAGTCCACTTGTCACCTCGTCAGAGATGATCACAGATCAGCCTATTGATATTCAACCTATTTGGTTATCAGCCTCCACCCACTCTGTGAAAAATGACAATGTCACATACAACCTTTGCAGGCATCCCTGCCCACAACACTGATTCACTGTAAGCTACCTTATTCAACCCAATTTTTTCTCAAGCTCAGTGCACGTATTTTCAATATGAAATTAGTAGAACCATAGGCTAGCCTTCTGTTGATCATAGATTAACATAATCTATGCGAGCCAAGTTCTTCTATTTTAAACAGATGCAGGTCAATGGAAAGATCTTATACAGTTATAACCATAGTTGACACTTTAGAAGCTACACTGTCTGGAACACATCATGAGCCTTCTGGGATGCAAAAGTACTGGAGCTCAGCCAGTAATGAATGAACCAAGTCCTCAAGCAGGCTGGGAAGGTAAGGGAGGCGAGTCAATTTTCTCCTCTCATACAGAGTGATCCTGGAGAAGCTGTGACTTGACAACCACCGTCACGCTACCCACTCAAATGCACACTATTTCACCTTTCAGTACACATTAAGCAATTTATATCATACAAATTATTTAACTACTACTGTGTGTGCCCTGTTGATCCGACTTTAATCAGGAGATTTGCATATTTCTAATCATAATTGCTTCTCATATAAAAGTGGTTATGCGGGTTGTCTCACCTTGTACAATTCGATTTTTCTAAATCTCAAGTGTTTTAATGTTTTATTATAATCTGCATAGTGACAACTATGCTTCAACAATCAGCACAGATCAGCTTTATATCAGCAACCTTTATCTAACAACACTTTTTAGTGTGTTTCAGTGTATGCCCTATATTTACATACTAATAGAGATCAGAAAATGCATGAATTTGTAAAACATGGAATCAGTCCCAGGAGTATCTATTAGCTAATACTTGACGGGGCTCTCCTTTAGTATCATCTAATAAGCATCATGAAAAACAAACTGCAGACTTACAGCTGCAGGAGCCAAAATCAGGGGGAAAACACTAGAATTAGAAAATACACACCTTCCTTTTACAGCTCTCTTCTTTCCATCTAAATGACTAAATAGAAATATAGATGAGTTGATGTTGTTTCATGCTGTGATAGAAAACTGAAACCACTTTTCTGATCATGTGGAGACGTGGAGTAGAGCAGTAGAATAACACCCGAGTCAAGTCTGGTCAGTGATTGGTAGTTACAGCTGTCAATCATGTATGAAACTTGAATTACAATATGTTGATGATGGGATTTTTGCTTAATGGCACTGCAGCTTTAATATATTTATAGGTTACTTTTAATGCTAATTTATTTTTGACCAAACAAATATAAATAATATATACAAAATGAATAATGTCTTCCAGAACCAGAACAATAATATAACATTTAATCCGCATTGGTCCAGTTTTAATCGTCACATTTATTCCTCAATGGCTACTATTGAACAATAGAGTTAAAAATTGTGTTATTATAAAAATTACATTTCACAGTCCACATCTCCCTTGTCAGTTTCCCCTTTTTAATTGTTGTTAGCTAGCTACCTGTTTCAGCCAGTGCCAACAGTTAGGTTGTTGTGGCAGCTTTGAAAGACTGTTAATTTAGGATTTGGACTGGGGTGAGTTGCCATGCCACCAGTGAGCCTTGGGCTGGGCTGCCTCAGCTGTCTGAGTTGGACTACGGTGTCATGCTGCTACACTCCACTTACCTGGGACTGGATCCAGATATGGGGGTGACTGATTGCTGGATAGGCTCAACATTATGGTGGCTGTACTAAATTTTCCTTGAACTTGGTGCTGTGCCACCTCTTTTTCCCCTTTTTGGGCTGACAAACTTAGGGCAATACTGTACATTAGTAATTTCAATGCACAGCCCATACTTAAAACCATTCTGAGAAATACTGTAAACCATTGTGTTACTGCTTCATTTTTTTGTTGACCACTTATGATCAATAGACCATAATAAAATAGTGATCAAAAAGTAATAATAATAAAGAAGTGATTCTGTCTTCCTCAGTATTGTCTCCAGCTGCCACTGAGCATCAAGGACATTTTGACAGCCATGAAAGAGTCAATAATAAAAGATAAACTGATGTATAAGCCAGCATCTGGTGAGTCATTTCAGCCTTTGTTAGTCTTGTGGGATACATATATATATATATATATATATATCCTTTAAGCCCCAACCACTTTAATTACATTTCTATTTCTTTTCTTTTATGTCTTTTGAATCCATGCCTCATGTGTGCAAAAAATGAACACTGATGAAATGACATGCTACACTTTAGGCTCTGTTTTTTTCTGTTTTTTACATAACACAAAGCCAAATGGAGCCACTGTAAGAGTCCCCATGGCTGGAAGAACCGTCATGCACTGCATTACATCTGACAGTATAGTGTCTTAGCATATTGTTGCTATCAGCTAAGAGCATCTCCCAAGTTATGTACCCCCATGAGATTGACAATATAGCCAGTTTCCTTTTCTATATTGCCTGTGTGACTCCCATGCTGTCCTTGCTCCCCATACTATGCATGGCAATGAGCTGGCCTGCTAGTCTCGCTTGGCAGTTTGCTGGCTCATTACTGATTTGACATAGAGCATGGACATGGATGCACTCTCCACCGTTCCTCTGCATTTATGTAGTGGCTCTGTAATCGCCTCACGCAGGTGAAGCAGTGCCCTGCTGGTGCTGCCATGGGGCTCGCTCCCCCAGGCTTTGTTCAATTAAACCCTGCACTCAGCTGCCACCGCAGAACAAGTGTATTGTGTCACATTAGCCTGTATGGAAATTTAAAGAAAGGAACTGATGGTTGATGGAGCAAAATACACATTGCAATTTTGAGATGCTGAGGGGTTTCAAGTAGTATTTAAGGATGACATAAAATGAGGCAGCGTCTGCTGCAAACAAATGGAAGGTCACCTTCTATTAATGTAGTGCAATGTTGCCTTTGAATAATGAGATCATATTATGCAAGTGAGCTCTCAGATTTTGTGCAGTGAGTGGTTCTGATCTTGCCACCGGCTCTCAGTGTAGTCTGACTTTATGACCAGACATTTTAACTCAGGCCAATGAGCAATTAGAACTAACCTTTTGACTAGAGTGAGTTTAGCAGGAAGAACATAAGCCTGTTAATTGTCAGTTTCAATGTGACACTCCTAAAGGTTTAACTGCTCCTCAAAAGGTGTCAAGCACATAATTAGTATTCAGCAACGGTTGAACATCACTTGAAAAAAGTTGTGATGTTTTACACATTGAGGATGTAGAACAGACAATAGTACTTTTTTTCTATTAGAAAAGGGATTTATTTTCCATACTCAATGAACTACTACTAATAGAAAAACTCCACTATGAATTCCAGAATAATCCAATTTTGGTAATTTAACATACATTTGAATCCTTTTGGTATAACGCTTGTATCAGACACATAACACCTATCTCCACCTAGCTTTCTGCGCAGGAAATCAGCAATATGTTCCCTCTGAAATCAGCAATTGGCTAACATCACTGTACAGTGCTATTCTTACATTATTGTAGTAATGTTGTTACATTATTTACAACATTTATGACTGGTATGATAATAAATATTTCAATAGCCACTTTCCAAACACTGATTTGATTGACTGGTTAAAAGATAATAGTAATTTGCATGTGGTTGTATGGTACATTTAAAGAACTTCGTTCTTACTGTATAATTGTTTAACAAAAATGAATTAAAAAATTGAGAAATCTAAGTCTATGCTGCTGCATCAATGCTAAAAGAAAAATGTTGTGTCTTGTGCAAGTTCAGTCCAAACCTTTTTTAGCATGAGGCCTGTGCCATATCCCTGAGTATGATGGTGCTCTTTTGCTCTCACTCTGTGAATCAGCATGCCTGTCTAAAGGCTCTTAATCGCTCTGCCAGCATCACTGTCACCCTGCTACTGTCCTGTCCTCATTCCCTTGTATGTGTCCTGCCTGTGATATATCACACTGGCACTATCCCTCGATAGAACGCTGTGTGGCTCATTAAGATAGAGAAAGATAGCAAAAATGGAAAAAAGGTGGGGAAGGCGAAGGGAATGAGATAAAGCATGTGCCTGTTGGATTTGTTCCACTTCATTGTTTCTGTATTCTGTATTCCCATCCCCCCAACATGATTTCTCCTGTGATTCAGAGTTTAGCGATAAAAAGCAGAGTTATGTTGCCCTTGGACAGGTTGTTCTATTTCTAGCACCTATTGTTGTTTTCATATATGTTACAATAGGACAGAAAATTATTTCCATTTTGACATTTTTCATGTACAGCAGCATTTAGTGAGGATAATCTGGGGCTTTGACTAGGAATGACGGATGGGAGAAAAGCAAACGTGTACTCTTTAAATGTCATTGCTGGTTTAAAGGTTCAGTTTATCAGATCTAGCAGTGAAATTCAACCAGTGGATTCACCTCACACTCACTGGCTGTTAAAAGTGTAAAAAACATGAAAAATGAAAACAACCCTCATTTTAGCCACTTTTAGTTGGAATTCAAGGTTTTTTGGTCGAGACTTGTGTTGTCCTGAGACAGTGTAGGAAGATGTTAGTATGTGGAATGCATTTCTGTAGTGCTGTTCTATGTTATTTACAATGTGCTTCATTCATACAGCAGTGCATCACCCTTGAGGTTCTGTCCGTTCACACGCTGACCATATGGACATGAGTTGGGTACTGAATGGTCAACCTCCCAGTTTGTGGATGACCCAGTTTAGCTCCTAAGCCACAGCTGCACAAACAGCTCATTCTAAGATAATGAAAACTATGTTATTCTTATTTTTAGGTGATTATACACAATGGAAAAAATAATATGAATAATGAATAGAATATTGTCTTTATACAATTACATTCTCCTCCATCTGCCAAAGATTACAGACTGAACCTCTAAAGCGACTTTACCTCTCCAATATCCAATTTCAATGTTTTTAAATGCATCTGAAACCAATATACAGCAACTATAACAAACAGTCTGTTTCAGTTGAGTGTTCTGGGACTCCAAGAACTACTGATGTATGAAGGCTCACTGTGGTTGTTCACTTGCAGAGGGATCTGTCTCGCACTTGCAACTTCAGCTATGTCAGATAAGACTGGATTGCAGTGTGCCATAGTCAGTCACAAGTGGCCATCAGCATCTTTGGCAGTAATCTGGGCTCTGAAGCCTGGTGGTGTTGCTCAAAATAAAGCTGACAGATGCTAATCCATGCAAGTCAACCTTGATCCAAATAACAGATGTGGCATGACCAACACAAAATGCGTCAAGACCTGCCATCCTGTCAAGCTGTATTGTCATAAAGACAGGCAATTTCAACAATATCTACCTTTGTAGCTTTCTCCATATTGGTTCCGTTGTTGCTGTTTCTCATTTATTCACTGATGAAAGGATATTACTAGTGGAGTAATGTGATACCTGATACTACATTTCATCTTTTATTTCACCATAGTGCCATTTCTAAGAGAATCTACAAGATTTATGACCTTCCTAATAGTCAAGGACTGCATTTACTCAAACTGTTACAACATTGTTGGAGACCATTTCTTAGCTTCTTCCTGCAAGTGAAAAAAAATTATAATAAGCTTCCACTCTCTCAATATCCACCATATTTCACAGCCGTTGTCATCAATTATACATGTTGTATAATTCACAATCTGCCCTCCTCTTATTTGCATTGCCTCGAGAGGCTGTCCCGCCTGGAATAACCATCCATAATGGCAAATGTTTAGTTAAATGATGTTTGTGAAGTTTAAAAAAGATAAATAATGATCATAGCGGTTTAATTTTATGAAGAAAAGGACCGCACAGGAAGAGCTGCTGGCATGCTGTGAGAGACATTTTGATTTTCCTGTTACAGAATGCAAGAAGGGTTTTGAAAGACAAGAGGCATGCTCCTGCATCATATTCGATTTATTTAAGCCATCTGTCTTTCTCGTCGATCTCACAGGATTGATAGGGCTGACGTGCCCTGCTCCCAGTTTGTGTATTCAGTAGTAGATTGCACGAGGAATAACACAAACTGACAACATTGTTTTGCTCAGAATGAAATACCCCAACATTAATAGCCTAAAAAAAAAAGTGTTTTAAAATAGAAAAAGAAAAAAAGAAAGCCGTTACTTTGAAATGACTCTGGAAATCTGAAGAATGGTTTTGGAAAGGATGTTTGAAGGCAAAAGGTGTCAGCTATGTAATTAGCCCTTCTTACTCTGTCCTCCCCTTGCTTTCAGCATCCTGTTCCCTGGTGCTCTGACTGACAGCTTTGTATTATTCAGGGGAAGCAAACCACTGGACTTTTGTACTCAAAAACACTTTACTAATAAAACACTGCTAATTGGTGTTTCACATTTGCTAGTGCAACAACAGTGCACAACTCAACATCTCATCATACATAGTGCCTAAAGCCAATCACATCTCTCCAACTAAATAGTCATTAACGGACCTGATGCTGATGACGGCTATTTTGTTGACATTACAGCACGCAAAGTAAAATCAGCCCAAGGAAACTTCCCGTCATCTCTGATTGTGTTAATTGGGGATATTTGATGCTGTGCAGCCCAGAGCTGAACTTTCTGAAAAGGCCAGTCTCTGACCCATTTTCGCCAATAACACTATCCTTCAATGACCATGATATTTTATTTATCACAAATGTAAATATCAACTCAAATGTAAAATGTGGTGGTTCTAACACTGACAGGTAATGTGTCCATTTTCAACTTTTGTATCATGTGATGTTCTGAGCCTATTTACTCAAGCATTCTTAATACCATGTTCATTTAGTTCTGTCTTTACAGAGACCTTTCTATTTGAAAATTACAGTTATTATAATTACGGTCAGTTGTAATTACAGATGACATATTCCAGTTTAAGTTCCATACTGTACAACACATTGACTCAATCAGTGTCATGTCTGCTCTGAGAAAACCTGTTAAATTATTTGATCAAACAGTGAATGTTGAGTGCATTCAACAGGTGCAGTCCTGATATAATTGATATAACTGACAATCAAAGAATAAAAGAGAATCAGATTGACTAGTGGTGAACAGTGTTTTTTTCATCGTACCTGACGTACTAAGCTCTCTGTTATTTGTATGGTAACTTAGAAAAAATGTTTTGTAAACACCTAATATAACATTGTCTGAATCCAAAGGACATAAGATCCATTTTAGTGTATCAGGACATCTATGTTACCAATAATAACAAATATAAAAAAGTCTTCAATTGTACAATCAGATAAACATGGCATGTGCATGAAAACACAGTCATTCCTATATAAACAATCTGATAACATACACGCTAATAAATACATTAATAAACATGTACACTGAGCATTTCAGAAAAGTTGAGCCAGGTCGCGATCAGTTAATATCTTGGCATTTCAAATAATATTATGCCTCATCCTTCAGCATGAGGACTTAATATACAGTGACAAGTCTGTGCAGCAGTACAAGGAGCCTCACAGACTTATGTGATGCACAGCACAGAGACAGCTTTCAAAAAGTCCTAACTTTAACCTCTAGACATCTGAAATTCACTGCTGTCTACAGATTCAATGTGATTAGACTTGAAGCAATATTAAAACTACAGTATGTAACTTAGATAAAGTCAGTTTTCACGACATGCCCCTTCGCCCTTTCTGCTTCACGGTGCATTGGCCATGTTCCCCATGCAGCACTGGTCATTCATCGTGATTAGCTGTCTAGCTCGAACATGGTATCTACGCAGTAATCCATCGGTGGCTGAAGTAACATTCTCTGCATCACAGGCAGTGACAAAGCCATTCTGGGATAAAATAAATTGCAGTGGTGATGTTCTGAGTCTCTACTGCCAAACAGCTTTGCTTTATCCACTGCAGCCACATAACCTGACATTTGTGCAGATTTTCAACTTGTAACATTTATTATAAAAATTGAGGACACACTTTCAAGTGCTTTCATTGATAGTAAAGCTATTCATTGCCATAAAAGTCAATCAGTGAATAGTACTTTTAAACAGTGGTGCATGAACGAGTGGGCCTTGTATAAATGTAATGTTTCCATTATTGAAGTCACTCTTGCAATGAACTTAATGAAGCTAGAGTGGATATATTAAATAATCATTTGACAAAAAAATATTAAAAAACTGACATTTTAGTTAAAGGCCAGCAGGTACACCACAAAAGTAGAAGCTACTCCATGCACTGCAGCCGATTTGAAACAGCAGCGGTCCACCTGTGCTCTTCTAATTCTCAATGCACTGCTCCGAGGGCCAAATAATTCATTACAATTTGCTCCAATGAATCATTTAAAAGCAAGGACAAGTTGTTCGTGACTCAAATAACCAACAATTCCTTGTGACTGCAATGGAAAACTTTTTAATTAAGAAATTAAGGGTTACGTGGCAAAGTGGGATCAGAAACCTCTACATTAATAATACATGAAGGTGCTTTTGCGCTAAGTGATTTTTTTTTTTTTTCAAATGGATAGAGCTATTTCCTATTCCCAGTCTACTGGGTTAAACCTAACCTTACATATCCAACCCATCAATGTTTTTTTCCTGTCTGCCGGGGATTGAGAACAGTGTGCGCCTACGCGAGGGTGACAGTGATGATGATAGATTCAGATTAACTCCAATGAATTCATCCCACATTTATGTTCAGAGTTTGTCACGGTCTATAATTTACAGGGAAAAAGTGATTTTGATTCCTTTTGTTGTAATTTGATTCAGATGAGTAGCAGTTCCACTAAAAAGGATAATTGACCACAGTGAAAGGGCGAGGACCCTCTTTTCTCTGGAGAGAATAGAGTCAGTGTCTCAGCTCATCATTATGCTGCAATCTTGGTGTCAGTCACCCAGAGGTGGTGAATGTAGAAAAGCAGAGAAGTTTTTACCAAGAGCCAGTGCAAGATAGTCTCCGGATTAAATGAGAAACGATGCAATTTTTCATGAAGTCACCCTGCACTTGTTTAGAATTTAGTATTTCCTTCCCTGAAAATATTTTATGAATATCGTATGACCTAACTTTCATTGTCATTTACTGCATTTCCATTCATGCAGATCAAGAAGTTTCACGTAGGTTACCAATTAAGAATAAGTGGGAGAAGCCTTTAAATGGTGCACTATGGTATAATTGTGTCAGTGTTTCAGGCTCTTTTATTCAAAGGCCATTAGCAATCATTTCATTGTATTAAATGAAAAAGGTCGTTTGCAGCACAGGAAATGATGAAATCCTAAGAAAGTGAGTATTGCACAGTGTTGAGTTTGATAGAAATAGGCAAAATTCAGCTTCATTATATATTTTACAGCAATGGATTTATTAAGTTGCATTTATTCTTTGGCCTTCCTTTTGTGTGTCTGTGTGACTAAATGTGTGTGTTTTTTTATGATTGTAACAAAGCAGCAAGTGCAATGCAATGAGAAGTGTGACACAAAGGTGTCGACGTCTAACTTTACATCTAGAGAAAAGTTGTTGCTGTGTCACATTGGTTCTGTTTTCAATTGAGCTGGTTGATTTTATGATCTGCTTTATCAGCTTTCAGCATCTACTTCTCTACTTCACACCAGCTGAGAGCATTGGGAGCTTATTTCTCTCCTATTTTTAGACAGTAACCTTCACAATTTCTATAGCCATTTCTATCCATTCAACTGAAATGTCAGGCGAGAATATTGTATGTAACTGCAGTCAAAGAGATTTCTGATTGAGCTTCAGAATGCATGAGCCTAATGTCACTCTACATTATAGGTTTAGGAGAATATGCTCTTCTTCTTTTCCTTCTTGTTATTATTATTAGGATGACGTTGGTGGTGCAGTGGTTAGCCTGGGGTCCTGGGTTCGATCCTAGTGTTGGCTGGTGTGAGCTTTTCTGTGTGGGTTCTCTCAGTGTACTCTCGGTGTCGGCTTCCTCCCACTATCCAAACACACTCAGTAGGTTAATTGGTCAATCCTGTCGCCTGTAGGTGTGAATGTGAGAGTCAATGTATGTATATGTATGTGTTAGCCATGTGATGAACTGACTACGCATCCTGTGTGCCTTTGCCTGTTGGTAGCCAGGATTGGAACCAGCATCCCCAAGACCCTCCATAGGATTTAATAATTTAGAAAATGATGATAATAATGATGATGACGACGGCGAGGATTATTATTACATTTATATTTTACTTATTGTTACCAATATTTGCCATGTGATAACAAGAATTAACTCTGACCCAATGTGTCACATGTCAGAAAATAAAACTATTATTATTATTATTATTTTATTTATTTATTTTTATCAAATACCCACAGGATAGAGTTTAACCCTTCAGGCAAATTATTTAATCTGCTTTAGTGGCAGTTGTTTAACAACACAATTTGATAAATTATGTAAAGGAACAACAACTAAAGTGGAGAAGACAATCGGCTTGTCACAGAAAGGTCACCCATTTGTTTCTCCGGACTGAATTGTTGGCTGATGTGCCCTTGAGCAAGGCACCTAACCCCCCACTTTACCCTGACATGGCAGCCCACTGCTTGTAGCCTGCAGCATGTGGTGCGTTCTTGCATGTACAGCCAGTGGTGGGTTAAATGCAGAGGGTCAATTTCAGTGTGTGTTACATGCCCACATACACAATATATTGAGAGATTCTTCTTCATAAAATTTATATTTTATTTAAAACTTTAATTAGCAGCTAACAACAAACGAACATGTGCTTTCCACTCAATCTTGCTCACTGACTACATCTTGTTTAGTCGCACTCGATCACATGGCTACAACGTGGGTGCGTCACTTCTGGGCAGCAATGGCTGCTCCCCATAGTTTCTGCCCATGGGCGTAATTCACGTAAAATAAAGGTCCAGTGTGGTGCATTTATAGTGATTTTTTACTGAATTTGTGCCTCTCTTGCTCATGAGTAATACCAAATGCACAATTAATGTTGTAAGCATAACCAGTACAGCTACACTTTAAATGAACAACTGAAAAGTGCTGCATTTGTTTTGGAGCAGCACAGCTTAATAAGAAAATTAATACTGCAGTAAGTGCAACTGAAAAACTTGCATTTGTGATTTTGTTTTTATTCATTGCAAGCTAAAATGATATTTACTTAAGCAGGTATTTTAACAGAATTCAGTTTGCTCACAGTGCTGATATCTGATCTACATTTGTACCGTTGTTGAACTCCAGTTTGTGTCGTCCATTTGGCTTACCTAAAAACTGTGTGAGCAGCTGCGACATGTGGGTGCAGTCATCTAAACAGACACTACTTGAACTAAGGCATGAGTAACATACTGAAAGGTATGAGCACATTTGGCAAGTCTAAATGCCTTTTGGGGAGAAATAACAACAATACCTACCCATTCAGAGAGGTTTTAAAAGCTAAAATAAGATTATAGTTAATATCCAGTTTATCCACAGCTATTGGCAGTCAGTTTGTTTAATCTCTTCTGCAACCTGTGCTTACCACGTTCGCACCTCCCTAAAGAATGAAAATAGTCTACCAAAGAAGACATTTAATTTGAGATGGGAGGTTTAACGGTCCTTAAAAAAGCCTCCTATGTTGCGTTTGCTCGGTTTAATGCTTTTGATTTGTTTGTTTATTCTCTCTCCGTGTCTCTGTGTGATTTCCTCTGGTTTCCCTGTGGAGCCGTGCTAAATGAAGTGTAGTCAACACACACACATCCAAAGTGGCAAGGTGGGGGGTGGTATCCATCACTGGAGGTTGCATCCCAGAGGAAAAGATTGATTTTGGTTTGTCCTGGATCACATGATAAATTTCAAAGCTGAAGTGAACTATTTTATCTTTTATATTTAAAGAGACTGACAACATGACATCCTATGAACGGGGGAGACCAACCTTAACTTGTATTTCACACTTGTTCTGGCTAAATATGGGCTCCTTGGCATCTGTGCTGAAGCAGATTTGAATAACAGGCTGTGTTACACTTAGTGTGAGGTGTAACTGAACAATGCTTTGACCCCTGACTTTACTTCAGTAAATGTTTGAGTAGCTAAACATAGCGTCTGTTTGGTCAGCTCCATCACGTTTTGTTTTGCATATGAACTAGTACAGGCCACAAAGTGTCAAACAGCCTTTTGCAGTTGCTAGTATTTGCATATTGATATTTTAATACAGTCTGATTTACATGACGGACAGATGCACCAGAAAAGTAACATATAAACCAAACTAAAGACAAACTTTACCTCGGCCAAGGTAAACACATCTGCCCCTTTCCCAGTCTTCTTCCTCTC
>JAPQRQ010000005.1:17128407-17152373 GCA_037367365.1 Apogon talboti | reverse complement strand
TATCTATCTATCTATCTGTCTGTCTGTCTGTCTGTCTGTCTGTCTGTCTGTCTGTCTATCTATCTATCTATCTATCTCTTTTACAGGCCTACTCATTATATTTTAATAAATTAAAAACACATTTGTGACATTTTAATATTGCCTCCACATTGCTTTACTGTTTGGTTCCTTGTTTTTTACACATTTATATTGTTTAGTGGTTTTATGCATCTTTTCTAACATTTCTTTAGTTAAATAGCTTTTTTAAAATGCTTTTTTGTCATACTTTGGTATATTCTGCTTGTTAGAAGAGCTTCATTTTACATGTCACATTACAACTGTGATTTTAGTCTTAGCACCTGTCCTCAGTGTAGTTTCATACCCTGTTTGGAATAAGAATATGCACCTCAATGACTTATCTATGATTTGATAAAGGATTTTAACCCATAAAGACCCAAACAGCCATTGGTAACCAAATCATCTACTAATCTAAAGTCTTTAATAACTTCTGAACCACTAAGCCTATCAATACGTTGAAATTTTTGAGGTAAAATACAGTTATTACAGTGATTTTTTTATGGTCATCAGATATGACCCATTTGGACGTTCAGAGGCTCCGTAGTGAACGTGGAAACACCGTCATCTTCTACAACATTGATTCACTTCTGTGTGCATTTATTATTTATGAGACCGTTCTAACTCCATATAAAAACCCATGGAGTTGGATCAATGACAGTGGATGGACACACTTATTTTTATGTTCTGGTATTGATATCTTTGGTGAAAAAGTCACTTTTTCCTCAGTTTTCTCTGTTTCTGATATAATAACCTTTGAATTTACTCTGAGCTTTAATGAACATCTATATGATCTGTGAATTAAATATAGGAAAATACATGATTTACACTGAAAAATGCAAAAAACAGACAATAATATTACAGTAAATGGTGATAAACCACTTAAAAAAGGTCAAATATAGAGAAAAAATTAGTTGGGAACTACTGCAAAAGTAGCACTGGGTCTTTATGGGTTATTTTATCAAGTCTAAGTCAGTTGTGTAATCACATTTGTTATACGGGTTTTAGGGTTTAACTTGCCAAATTAAAAGTAATCAGTGTCACATTTAGGTCTGAGAAATGCAAATAAAACTGATGCCTCATTTTTAATGGAGAACGATGTTGCACTTCACCTCACGGAAGAGAACAGACACAAGCACTTTACAATATAAAATGAATAAAGACAGGAGTATTCTCATAAAGCCCCTTATGTGTAATTCTCATATTCTGAAAATAAGCCATAAAATCTATGTGTTCTGGACAAATAATAAGGTAGTTGTCTTACCAACAGCAATATTAAAACATTGTGGCTTGCTTTCCCAGTAGACTCCCAGGAAGTATACTGGGACACCAGTCAGCATAATGGCCAAACCAATACCACAGACCACAGGCTCTGAATAAAGGGAAAAGACCAGGAGAAAGGCCCAGAACAGGAGGTAGATCACCGGCCAGATCAGGCTCACCTGCATGAGACATAGGGGATGTGAAATCTACAAACCACTGCTGCATTTAAAGTAAGAGAAATGAATAACATACATCCATAAGTCATATTATTATCATTTTGGAGGTGTTTAGTTGGATGGATTTTGCGCTGAAGCTCCTCTCTTTCTGATTTTACCTTAATGGGTCGATACATGTCGGGCTTTTTAATGCGCAGCACAATCTGCCCGGCAACAGTGACACCGTAGAAGAGGTAGTTGATGAAACCCACGTAGTTTATGAGGGTGTAAATATCACTGGTACACAACATCAGCAGAGTGGTGATCAGCTGTATGCAGTAGGAGAGAGAGAATGAAAGGATGTCTTCACAGATAGTGTAAAAAGAGACAACAAATTCAAGTTTTTGTAATGCCGGGTATGTCTCACTGTGAACAGCAGGGCTGGTATGGGAGTGCAGCGAGTCATATGAATCATGGCGAAGAGGCGTGGAAGATGGCCTTCCCTTGCACCAGCAAAAAACAGCCTGAGAATGCAAAGACGGTCAGTTGTGAGAACAGTCGGATAACGTTAGGATTTAGAGGGAATAGTTCAGTACGTTTAAGATCAGCATTTAAGAACAAACGCACAAATGAATGATGAAAATGGACTAAAGTAGGAGGAAAATGCATTTAGTGCTTTTCATCGATGAGCCCATTCACATGCACACACTAGTACACCAATCACCTGATTTCTGGGGTTATCAGATTATTCAAGTGATCATTTAAACAGCATAATCTGATGTGTTTATCAGATAACAGCAGTAATCTGATCATGAGAAATCGGATTAACACACCTGGATTTTTCAGCGACACTCCAAGGTCTTCATGCATGAGCAGGTGAAATAGGATTTATTTTGTTCATTTACATCTGCCTAAGTGTAAAAATAAAAAAGAAATCACAGAAAATGCAAGTGATGTACTCAAACGTGAGCAGAAGACAATAACAGGAAGTTGGAGTCTACCATCACTATGTGCGTACGTACTCCGAAAAGGGATCTGATAATTGACTGGAGTGTCTAAAGCAGGGTTTTGGATTGTCGCATTTTTTAAGTGCATGTGAAGGCGTCAGAACTGATTATTATAATTATCTGATTACTCCCAGTTGTTGCATTTTTATGGTCATGTAATCAAGCTCACTGTTTGCTACTTTCTAATTTTCATGTCAGGCTGCTGATTATTAATCAAAATGTAAAAAAATGAAGTTATAAGTGATGAACTGATAAAGCTTTTGGTTAAAAAAGGTGTGTTTTTATATTACTTATGCAGTCTACTCCTCCTTAGCTCCACATTTTCACCTTCTTTATCTTGCCGTTTCTCTAGCAGTGCAACCCAACTACAGGCGTGGAAACAAAGAGACGACTAATCATAAGGTAAAACATCCACCGCGGCTTTAATGAGAAGAAAGGGAGGACAGATGTGGGAAGAAACAGAGAGGACAAACTGACCGCGACGACGTGAAGAGGGAGCCATTGACCCCCCCGAAGGTGGAGAGCGCCACAGAGATGGGCATGATCCATGACATTACTCCTAGCAATTTCTCTCCAAATGTCTGGGAGAAAACATTAGGAGTGGAGAGAGGAGACAAGGACGACAGTTGAAACAGAAGCTACGTAAGACGTTTCATAAAGCAGTGCACACGGATCACAGATTCAGCTGTAACTGACATCATACAACAACCAGAAGCATGCATCACACTAATGTTGATCCGTCACTTGGAACTTTAATAGATGAGCTGCTAACTAGATGCAGCATCCACATGCAGGAGCACACAGTCAGTGTTTCCTGTTTCCTCACCACTGCCACCGCGTTGGAGGCCACCAGCTCCTGGGGGGTCATGGCTGTGACGTAGGCCACGTTGGCGAACACATAGACGAAGGTGACCACAGGGATGGAGATGAAGATTGCACGTGGCAGATTCCTGAGGGAAAGAGACAACACTTCATCTGAAAGGGGTTCTATGTAGTATTGATATTCCAAAATCTAAACAGCAGGGGGAAGTCATGTACCAGAACACACTTAATACTACCAAAACCACCAAAGAATCAATAATATGTATCCACAGACTGTATCACTCACTGAAAGAAGTATAAAGCTTATTGTTCACAGCATCAGGTTTTCTTCTTCATAATAAAATTCATTGCTGCTTATTTTGACAGATGGGCAAAATAACACTGTCTTTTAATCTTCACGTGCTGCATCAGCTGATAGTTTACATTATAGCTCTGTTAGCTTAGCTCTGTTTTTAGACAGAAAAAAGCCACAGTAAAACCACAAATCATGTCAATTTTCTGTGTGGTTTGTGATGTCAGTAGCTGCACTAAAGTTGTATTTGGAATCATTCTGTTTGATGCTGTGATTTCATCATCAAACTCCATTCTTTTCACTTAGAGCTGTGTTCAGAAAAGACATCTAGCTTATAACACTTTCTTTGACTCTAAAACTTGTTTTTTAGCGGTTCTCATCCCATCTTGTCACTTTTGGATGTTTTGGTCAGAGGCCCTGTGGCATTAGTTTTCATCACCATGGTAGACTGACAGAGTGACTGAATACTCTAGTGGTCACAGACATTCCAGCCCAATGGTGTATACTCACTGCATATCTCTACAATCCAATACATTGCAGCTCTCACATAAATTCATAGCTTTCTATTTTAAACCCTTTAAAAATAATCCAATGTTGTTTTTCAATATTTGAAAACAGAAATACTGTATATAGCCACTTTAATGTCAATCAATTGGCCTGCAATGTTTTATGTGTTTTCCAGGCAAACTAACATACCATTGGTCACAATATTATAAGCTCATTAGTGAAAATGTTAGTCTGGATCACACTGTTTCTCAAAATTCACCTCAGTGCAGAATTAATACCCCCTGTTTCAGCCTATAACAGTTTTTAAACATAATAGTAATATGTATTTGATGTGTAAAATAGCTGGATTTGTCCTTTAAACAACACAAGTTTAATGATCCATTTAAAATCAGGGTTAAACTGGGCTGAAAGTACCGTCTAAAGTCGTAGGCCATTCAATACTTTCAACCTGTCATGTTTAAAAGAACTGCTTACAAACCACACATCTCTTTCTTGCTTAGCTGTTCTAGATTTATGCATACGCAGACTTTTGGCAGACGACTATAGAGATGTTTAACATAACTGAGATTTCTGGAGTGAATACAGCCAGCTGGTATTTAGTCCTCCTATCTGTTACAGACAGCAGCCTTTCTGTGTCAGCAGTGTACTTTGAATGACTTAATTTCCGAGAACACTTCTCGACTGTAAAAGCTCTTACAGATGACATTTAAGCACACAAGATCATGCAAGGACTGCCAGTTCTTGGCAATTTGGCCTTTTAGATTCATGAGGAACACAACCTCATCTCTATTAGCCTCTTCCTCTCTGTCTATTCTGTGTCTCTCCTGCTCAGCTGTGTCCATCTCTTAATCAGATTAGGACATTATATTTGAGGTTGTTGGCCTAATCAGTGTAATAAAGGGTCTCTGAGAGCATTGCTGCACATTAGTGTCATTAGGCTGCAGCTGAAAGAAGGGCTTTGTAAAATCTGCTTGATCACTGCTGCAAAGCATTCATCTCTCAGGTGAGCTTATTGATCTGTTTACTCCCATATGAGCTGGCGGTAGTCGTAGGAGTCACCACACAAGAGTTAAAAAGCAGTCTTATTCTTAAGGTCTGTTGAATAACATCTTCATATCTACCGTTTCCTTATGGTACAGAAACCTATTTCTGCCTTCACATTAATAGGCACATTTTATTGGTTAACTACATAAATGTTGGGGGCATGACTTTGGGTTTACATTTATTAAAATATTACACTTATCCTAATTAATTTTAAAAGTGCCTTTTTATACCAGGCGTAAAGACCCACACCGCAGTTACTCAGCTGTTTACACCCACAAGCACCCACACAAAATTGTGTAATATAATGTGTAACATAAATCTTTGCCAAAATAGGACATGGTGGGTGAATAAATCGGACACAGAAGTTTCATAAAGGATAATGGATAAGGATAATTCCTGTGTGAGAGAAAAAGTTCCCTGTTAATCGGTCCCATACTTCAGTTGATTCTGTTCGGGGTTGTTCTAGTTCTGTTTTGTCTTTGTCAAGTTTGGGAAAAAAAATCAATTTTTGGGTTACAAAAAGACACTTTAATAGCATTAACTATACATGTTACAAAGCCTTTTTGCCTGAAAGCTTTGCACTCAAATGCAAATATCTTACAATCATATACAACACCTGAGTGTAAACAGTGTTGTTGACTATTAACACATGAATATAAATGAGCTTTACATACACCCAGGTGGCTGTAAATAGTCACACTGGCTGTTCCAACATGGATATAAATAATACAGTTGGCTAAAGACACTTCTGCAAATGGTATTTGCCTTAATTACATAAATAAAAATAATAATCTAAAAACTTAGATTAAGACAATAAGATGCAAGACTGATATCCAACTGTATTTTGTTTTCATAGACATAAATGTGAGTGTGACTCTCTGTGGAACTGGGCTGCTTTAGTGTCAGGAGCGGATGAAACAAGGATTGAAAAATCAAACAGCTGGGACCAAACTCAGCAAATTTGGATGAGCTGTCAGTGTTTGGGGAGGGAATATTGTTTTTTGGATTTCTTCTTTTTTTCAGCAGAGGCAAATGGAATGGAAATGATAATTCCATCTGGCTGTGACCCAGAGCTATGACTTTTGTCAAATATATTGTTACAGAGTGCTGTGTGTTTCTTCTTGCAATGACAGAGCACTGAGTGGTTTTAATCTGCAGGCCTCACGCTGTCATGCTTTCATGGCACAGTGGGTTTGATAAACCACTGCTAAGCGCTGTGTGCCTGTGATGGCAGGAAGCAAGCAGAGGCACTGTCAGGCATCAGTCCAGCTGGACGGCCGCTGCTGGACTCCAGGGGCTGGCATCAGTATGCTACACTCAGCTATGCTGCCTTTATGTGGCTAAGCAAGAGGGGGAGGCATTGCCAATTTGATTTATAGCCCCAGATTACCAGCTGCATCATAGGCTGGAGGTTGTCATCCTTGTGCATATGGAGAGATGATTTTAGGGAATACAGGTCTGAAGTAAAGTTTGACATTAAGTTTAAACCAAGATGCTTGGATGTGTCCAATAACCCAGTTTGGCTAATCTAAAACTCTCTTATGTGTCAATATGCATATGAAAATGTGCAACCACATGGTCTATGGGCACCGGGCAGCTTTCAAACAGTCATGAAAGAACCATTATCAATGACCCCTGTCGTAATAAAAGCAGGAGCCTTGTGCGTGACAGACTGCGAAGGCTGTAGAGAGCAAGCAGAGAGGCCAGACTTCAGTAATGGGTCACTGCACACTCTTAGCTCAGAGCGCCTCAAAGCCTTTTCTTCTGCCAGTTTCTGTCTGTGAGGATGGGTTGTTTCACTACAGATTTCACTGATGTAATTGCCAAAAGTTCAAAGGTGCATATTCTGGAAGTTGTTATTGAGACATATTTCTGTAGAGCATTTTTTCCTCATTCTTTTGATAATTAAAACAAGGGAACCAAGAAAAGAAGGTTACCTGTTTTGTACATTTCATGCCTAAACTATATTTAGTAGACTATGAGCATCCACCATTTACATTCAGATTTGGTTCCAGCTCTGTCCTGTTTTTACTGCAGACATTGATTTGTACACTTGAATTAACATCTTTTAGATTTCTCTGACATGAAGTAGAAAAATTATGTTCAACGTGAAAACATCTCACTTGAAAACTCCATTTTCAAATGCTGTGTCAATACAAAGAGCTCAGGACTATAATCTGTAATTATTCAGCAGTTAAGTTATGATTCAGTCTGATTCATGTTTGACATCCAGAGAATGATTAAAGTTCTGTCATTTAAATTATTCATGATACAGACAGCTACACTATGTCCAAATGAGGAGCACTTCAGGTTTTGCCTCTATACTCCAGCATTTACTGGGCTGACAGTGAGTTATATGTCTGAGTTATCAGTGACAGAGAGACACCAGAAGCTTAAATTGAAGCTGTTTTTTGGCCTGTTGACAAAAGAGCAAACATTCAATCTAATCCTTAGCCTTTATTTATGGTGGATGAAGTCAAAGATTCAGGAGTGATGAGAAATCCTAAAAAGTTTCATTGTTTAATTGATGAAATTTAACACTGACTATTTACTGACCACTGATTGAATGTAGTTAGTCAGAAACAAATGGCATGAAGTCATGCATGGAAAATATAATGTGTGTCTGAATTGAATATTTGACTGTCCCTAATGTCCCACTTGGAAATATTGATTAGATAGAAGATTTTCTTGTGTTGGTCCTCATATTGGCTAAGATGAATGCTACTGTGGGATAATGGGCAGACAAACATAATGATTTTCCATTATGCTAGAATTAAAGAGAGAGGACAAATGACCAAATGCACTCAATGCACACTGTTACAAACCCTGTCAGCCTGCCAAAAACATGAAGGGTTTTTATTTTTTAAATATATATTTCAACATTAGTGTAGCAGAATGAATATGTAGGCTAGTCCTGTCTGGTCTACTCAAGTCTCTGCGGCTGTGTGTCTTAAATAATTTGGCTTTTGCCGGCCAGTGCTCTGATGTAGCCATGTTATATAAACAGGTAGTTGTTTTCTAGGCCTTCCTTTTCCCTTGATGAATGGGGTGCATGCCTGGTTTTCTGTTTACCTGACTTTAATAACCACTGCAGGAATGGTTCCTCTTCACATCTGTTTCCCTATGTATCCTCTATTTTCATTGATTATTGTTACCATTAATGTTTTTGTAAATCTCCTGGTTTCCCCCCTCCCTGTGAAGAACAGCCCCTTTGTGAATCTTTGATGGTACATGTCTTGTGCTGTAATTCTATCATGCTTTGCTGCTGGGAAATTAGTGTTTTGCCCTTAGGTACTTGCTAGTAGCAGCTGCACCATCAGCCACCACGTCCCTGGATATTGTGGAATTGGCATGTAAATGGACCGGTAGACTTTTATCGGGCTTTTCTACCTTGTGGTGTGTCACATTCATCCATGCACATGCACAATTACACACTCAAACACCAATGAAACAGTCACTGGTAACCAACTTGGGGTTCAATGTCTCGATCAAGGACACTTTAAACAGGGATTGAATCACCAACCTTTTATTTTTGTGAGCAACCCACTGTATGTCTTGAGCTACAACTGTCCACCCCATAATATGCTGTACTGTCAGTCTACTATGATGTTAGTTCATATGTTTATTCACTATCATTATCAGACACGTACATCCGTCGGGGTTCTGACTCATGCTCAGTCAACTTTGGTTCACACTGACCTTTCTGCTTTGACTATCTTTAAATTTGGCTCTCTGCTTTTCCTGCCCTTAAATTGTCATGTCTAAATATCATTCCTATCATTCCATTTTGCCTTTAATCTGAGCTATTTTCGAGATGGTTTTTGTCTCTTCATATTAATAGCATTGTCTGGGAAAGTTTGTAATCTGGGATTTATTTTAGCCACCGATATTGCTCTGTTGATTTATTTTATTAGTTTGTGGAAATCACTCCTGGGTTATTGTCTTTTTCACTTGGATCTGTTTTCTCTTTTCTTATTTTGTTATACCACCGTATATTACCAGCAGGAGGCACTTTTTTATGGTTGATATGAGTGATTTCAGCATTTTGGGTACTGTGGGGTATAATGTTAAAATGATTTGCATTAGTTTCTTGATTCTTGCCTTAGTAAATACTTTTCCCCATCCCTTTTAAGAAGCTGAGAGGCAGAGGGGATGGCGACTGAGCTGTGCTGGTGGTTGGTTGCCCAAATATAATAGCACATGAATATACTATGTGAGTGATATTGCTATTGTTGATATCATATCTAGCAATATTTTTGCAATTTGGATGACATTTGTGTTCTTCTGGAGAGTGAACATATGTATGGTATGGTATGATATGGTATGGTACAGTAAGCTTTATTTGATTTTACCGAAAAAAAATTAAAAATCACTTACAATTGTATGCCGAGATTTGGGCACCTCTCACTAATCTATTTATTCATATTTATATTTGTGTATGTTCAATTTATGGGGTAAAAAGTACCTATATATTAATGATGCTGGTAATGGGAGTGTACCCATGTTCCCTGGTTCACTGGGGAACATAGGGCTGACCCCCAGGTAATATGGTCTCTTTTCATATACAGACACAATGTTAAATTGTTTTCAATCATAAACATCACCACATCAAGCTATTTTTTGGGGGGTGATCAAATTTTTTGCACACAGTTGTATACTGCCATAGACATTATTGCTCATTCCTCATCGTTGCGTTGCCAACCTTCTCACTACTGTATGTGTATTTCCTGGTCTATATTGGATAAAGCCCTCCAACCCAATTTGTGTCAGGTCTCTTCCTCTTGCCATATTTGGACAAAAAATGTGCCACTCTTCTACATTCTGCTATATTAAATATATCTCCCTAATCGTAGAATTTGTGTAATACCAAACCTAACTGCCCTGGAAGTAAATTGACAGAGTGGAAAGTAAAGAGTATAAAGAGGAGACTATGCACCAAATAACAAAGTAAGCCCCAAAACAAACAAAAATCATCAGATTGTAAATATGCTGACAGAGAATTTGTATATGTTTGTCTTTATTGCCCTAATGCTCCTAAACTATTGACTAATTGTGACTTGAACCAATGGCCACCTCCTAACAGGCCGAGGTGAAGAACCATACAGTGGCAAGAAAGATGAAAGCCTGAGTGGTGAAATAGAGTCACGTCTGGCACATCACCAGCTTAAGCATCTTAAGAAAAAAAAGTTCTTGAACAATGTCCTGTTGCTACCATTCAGTTGTGGGATTACTTAATACGATTACTAGGGCTGCCAAATCAAGCATGGTGAATGTAGCCCATAATTATAGTGAGAAGATGAGGAGGGTGTATGACAGAGATTAGAGACGGTGAACTCCAGTGAGCCATACAAAATATGCCCCTGCCCGGCTCACAGCACAGTCAGTGGGTTTACAACCACAGTGCCGTTTTATTCCATAGATAAGTGCTCATCAGAATGTTAAGAGTCTTTATCCCTCTAAAATTTTGTACAAACTAGTGTAAACATTGGAAGGCATGCATGTTTACATGGTCCTTGCACCTAAATTGGATAAAATATAAATAATTTCATATTTAAGGTTCAAGTTTGAGGGATAATCCCTTAGAAGCCAGACATTGCACGCACCTCTTTAATACTTAATTTAATTTTGTTAATGTATAAAAGCAACTATCTGCACAGCTAGTGGTAAACCATGCTTCTATGTGTGGGGCTGACTATATTTTTGCATGAATTATAAGCCAGGCTCCTGGTTTCAAAGTATACAGTAAATGTGACTAAAATGACCGAACTCCTGTCTCAATAAACATGACAAGTCGACTAGACCATGCTTACTTTCACACCCTTGCTGTCTCTTTTTCCCATGTGGTATCCCATTAATTTTCATCACATGTCACATAGATGTTGACATTTCATTTCCTTGGCTCCATCGGGAATCACATCAAATCAATTGCACCTGGATGGTATGGTAAATCTTTCTAACAGGCATGCCCTTAGGGTAAATAAAGTAAATGTTGTCCTCTTGAGGTACATTTGCAGTGACTGTAGTATGTAGAGCAGCAGACCTGTAAATTAAACCAAGGTGTTTATGTATTTGTTTATAATGGTTGTTTATGTATTGTTTATAATGGTGAGAACAGAGACTTCAAGGACATTTTCTACTTCCAAAGCCAGGAAATTAGTACTGAAGAAATAATTTAGGATGTGTTTTCTGCAAGCTCAACTTTTTGAACCATGTGCACAATTGGTAATTGACTATCAGTCACCTTGTTTAGTCTGTCTTAATCATCATCCATCTAAAGTATTGATTAGTCTACGAACTAAGGCAAATGTGTGTTTATTGGAAACTTTAAGTGCTACAGCAACTTGATCCCTCATATTACAACTAAATTGCTAATCCAATTATATTTTGCAACGACTGATTGATTTTGATGTTTTTTAACAAGGAAAAGTAATTTTTCATTTTGCCATTCGTCAATAGATGGGAAGTACATGAGATTGTTGTTTGATATATTTTATTAATATATAATGATGCACTTTACTAATACATACATTATAAGTCTTATTCATTTATTTATTTGACTTTTCTGCATTAAACCAATCCCCTGGTGTCTTTCTCCATTCCTTTAATGACACTGACATTAAACCAGCAGATACTGTAAATCCATTTGGTTTTATGTCTGTCTTGGGAACAATACACCTTTATGTTTAGGATCAGCCACTTCATAAAATGATCTTGATTAATGCCATTTAATTATTTTGTTTAAATAAAACTCAATGTGACTGGAATTATATTCAGTATCAAACTGTATTGGTTATGTTTTGATGTAAATTTAGACAGGCAGGGTTGGTGATGGATATGATAAAGGAGCCAATGTTTAATGTGACACAAATAAACCAATTAATCTTTAATGGGTCCATATGGCACCTTGAGGACTCACTGCACACTAGGTTGCCACATAAATGAGGTATCACCTGTGCTATCTGGCATCTTTCCACATGGCTTCTGTGAAAGACGTGCAAACCAAGTCTTGACTGTTGTACACATCTATTGCTCAAACCAGTGTCCAAGTAATGGAACGGCAGAGTAAACAAAGTCAAGGCTATCTTCTTGCAATGTACTGACAAGTAATACTAGCCACAATGCGATACACACAAGGTCTTGAGTGTCAAAATACAAATCTTGGGATTTTGTACTGCCATGGAGAGAAATTAGCCTTATCTCAGAGGAAGGTGGCCATCCATCAGCAATTTCTGCCAGTTTATCAGCCTGCCCAAGTCGAAGCGCACAATGATGTCAGGCATTAATCAAATGCTGACACCTCACATTCAGGAAGAGACATGTGCCCTTTAGCGTTGCCCAAAGCTGGTCACTGTCCTATTGCAGATATGTGACTGCTTTCACCCAGTACTGACGCTGAGCTCAGAATATTACACACCAGGAGGATTGTGCTGGAGCCATGTTGAGAGAAAACCATGTGGAAAGTGAAGAGACTGCACATTGAAAATGTTAAACCTTGTACTGTCTCCACTTCATTATAGTTTTATTTTCATACATGCAGTACAAGAGCGCCCTGAGTGCTCCGTTGCAGAGAGCATAGATGAAGAGACTGTTACAGTTACTGTCTGTCGCCGAGCTCGCAATAATCCTGCCGCTGAAAATACGCCAGGACAGGGAGAAAGAGCTTCTCATGGCAGAGATGGTTGTCTCTTTTTTCCAGACTCCCCACTGACCACTCAGTCATTCTGTTTAGAAATTACTGAGTGCTATTGATGTGCTGAATCGAAACTCTCATAGGAGTGAGGTTGAACATTGTGAACGCTCCGTGGCTGAAATTCTCCATGGGATGATATTCATGTCAAAACATTGATCTAATGCAGTAAGCTAAAGCTAAAGGGTTGTCTATATGCAGTAAAACAAGAAGAAAGGTCTGTCGCTGATGCAAGTGTTTGAATGAGTCTCGGAGAGCGCTTTATTCCTGTGGTTGATCATAAAACCCTTTGGAGGACTTGAATTTTTCAGATGGATGAATATCTGGATACAAAATAACAGGGAGCCAGATGTGACCCTGGAACACATCCCTTCATTCCCTCACTTACTGTCAGAGTTAAATGATGCTGTGGAGGATCTATTACTTGAACCTGATTCCTCCCTTTTCATTATTATGTCGGAGGGGTCAGTGTAAAAACATTAACTCTTAAGAAAGGATGGATCTGGAATGTTGAGAAAATCCATTTTACAAGTCTGTAAATCTTTTTATTCCTGCTCTGTGACCTAATTGAAATTTCAGGTCTGTATTTCACTATCTGTGGTTTCCTTAACATATTTTATGTGCATTTTGACATATCACATAAGTAAAGGTTCAAAAACATCCTTCATTTTTGTGTTCTTTTGTCGACTCCTGGGTATTCCCATAAAGCTTGTAAATGTAGCTGGTATTATCAAGATGAAGTGTGGACTCAGGAAGAGACCAAACTATTCCTCTGTGTCAACCATGAAATAAAAACATCACAGCTCTTTTAGATAGAGAACAGCAACAGATGGAATGCTTTACTTCTTACTTCTCTCTCTATTCCAGACAATGCGCCGCCATCTTCTCATGACAGTCCTGTTTATCCACTCGACATTTCATGGAAACATACCTAGTTTGTGTGTGTGTGTGTGTGTGTGTGTGTGTGTATTATGGCCTGAACAAATGCACTCTCATTAAAATACAGCTTTAAAACCCTATTACACGCACTGAATCCTGATGATTAACATCCTGATTCTTTCTCATTAATGAGGTGCTTTACCATCCAGGCAATGACCAATACGGAAAAGTTTATGGTAAAGAATTTGTGGTACTGAGGTCAGATTCCGTTCAGAAACACACCTTTAAACCTGTTTTCAATGACAGTCAAAGCCAGTTACATTTGCCCCCCCCCCCCAAAAAAAAGGAGTGGGAAGTCACCCAGAAAATTGCATTTTGCTCTCAATGAGTGGCCATAACACATATGCAAATTGTGATGGCTGAATGAATTTTACGTCAGTGAGTTGGTGGGAGGGAAGACTTGTAATGGAGGCCTATTTGTAGTATATCATGTGTGCACTGATAAGTAACATGTGACTTCACGGTTAATGATCTGAGAATCAAGCTTTACTGTGCTGTACTGCTAATGCTCAAAGGACCAAACACACTTTATGACAAGACTCAACCACCTGCAGGCAGCAGGTGGACTGCAGCAGCGTGCACAAATAATTCAATACGTTTGTCATTACTGTACAAGAAGAATGCTGTTTAGATGGACACACAGCTAATTTCCTTCCCTGGTTGTTTTAACATTACCTTTTCCCCAAAGGACAGTCAGGAGATGCTGGTGTCTCTCTTGTGCAGTTAAATTAAAAGCTCTTATGCTGGCCATGTAAGAATTCCATTCTGTGAATACAGGAAACTGTTGTGCCTCAGGCTGCAAAGACACTCTAGGGAAAAAGATACAACTAATACGTTTTCAGAACTAAAAGATAAAATAGGTTGTTTGTTCAGTTCGTGTATTACGGTTTGTAAAGGAAGACTGCAGGCTGCAAATTTGTCTCACAAATTACACCAAATTCCTAATTATACAAAAAAATTGATCGCTCATTGAAAGGCTGTATGAGTAATTTTAGGGATGTGTACATCCTTGCAGATCAGCTACTCTGCTGATCTATTGTCACATAAAGAGATCTTTGAGTCACGTGACTTAGACGCGTCAGATGCAAGATGTAATTTTCCCAAATTTAGACACACCGTTTGACTCAGATGTGACGTCAGCTCGCCTTTTGCCTTGACGTGACTTGAACAATCGAAGGATAGAAACTGTTAAATATATTCTGGGATTTGGGGATTACTTTTTTAAGTCTGCTGTAATCACACTCCTGCTATGGGCTCAATGAAACATGAACAGGTACATTCTTCATAGGTTTATAAGAGACAGGACTTGAAGTTACATCATTTGACTAAAATTAGACATAGTGATCTATGAATATTCTTACGGGAATTGATTTCCTGACCAGCTCTTCTCAAATTTCTCACTGTTTCAAGGTTAACTATGTGTGTAAATATGATTAATTTATCTCTTCCGTTTTCAGACCTTGATTAAAGCAGCGTATGTCTTTCATCACAAATTTTTTTTTTTCAAATTTGTAAAACCCCAGTGATATCCTAATTATCACTAATCCATTAGTCTTTCCGTGCTTATGCACCTGAATCACTTCCCTCACGGTGAACAACTTCGAAGATGACTCCATCATAAACACAGTCCACTTGTTTACATAAGAAACCCAAACGTCACTAGGGCCTTTTCGTAAATTTTGTCGTAAAGTCCTTTGTGGAAATGGGAATTCCACGCAGCAGCAATTTGGCTGTCTCTTGGTGAGTGCAGAGCCCAAATGTGGCCTTTACCTCCATCCACCGAAAATTTAAAAAAAAAAAAGTGTGATGAAAGTCATATGCTGCTTTAAGGTTTACTGGATTCAACAAATCGCTGAAATGGTTCACTCACATGATCTCAAAAGGTTAGTTCTAGATACAAACATGGTTGTTTTCAGGCACATCTCTGCTGTAATTTCCTGGGTGAGATTGTTGAAAAACCTCATTCAACACAACACAATTCTTGTCCACAATGCTCACCCGTAAATTTAACCTGCAATGACCTCGGTTTAAAATTGTCAGACTGAAATAACTTGGACAAATCAGTTATTCTCATGTCTATGCTGATCTCGCCCTAATGTGGTGACAGCTTGCACGGTCATGCTTTTCCCCACTTCATACAGAGGGAAAATCTATATGACATGCATAATTCACACATTAGATCTGGGCTTTTATCACTACACACTAAATAAGAGAGGAATAGTGATCAATCTCCGTGCATGAAATCCAGCTGAATATGACACATATGTACCGCTGAAAGCAAAATGACAAATATTTGATGGAACTTCAGCCAGATTCATGATTTTATTGCAAGCCGTTGCAGCCAGACTGCAGCAACATGTAACCTCAACCAGATATTTGGTGATGTTCCCTTGCTTCGAAATTCTCCCAGGACCAGAGAGAGACAGAACTGTAATCAATGACCTGGTTCCAGTAATTACTGTTTACTTTTGCTCATTATTCTCTGGGCTTTGATTAAGCAATAGCCCTCATTTGAAGGATATGTGGCCTTAATTGGTGGTTGCCAGGATGCATATCTCCTGCTTCTCTTGTGATGCATGTTGGGAGGAATGGAGGTCAGGAAGTGAGATGCTTCAAGCAGCTATTCTTGGCCCTGCCTTTGAGTCATTCACATTCGCTAATTGTTCGCGTCAATGTGTGACAAAAGATGAACAGCAGTCCCTCAGTCGGCAAGACAAACAGTAAATAGTGAACACATGCTTGAGATTGTGGAGGACAATGGTTCATATGCTGACATTTACAACCTAATTAAAACCAAGAAGGGAAATGATCCACACAGGGTCGCATTCTCATTACACGCAGGTGGTTACGTACAAAACATGCACAAATATAGGAGCATCTGCACAGCACAGAAACAAGCATAAACCTACATACTATTTAACTACTCTACACACACATTTAGCAGAGCATCACTAATCCCACCCGACCGGAAAACCAGCTCATTTGAATCCCTGAAATCCTTAGATGATTAAAATATATTAGCATGTCATAGAAATTCATACCCATAATATTACAGATGTATGTATGCACATAACTACACCAGTACCTCCTGCGTTTTGATTAGAAGCTGCGAGAAAATGTAGGTAACAAATAGAATGTATCACAGTGGAATTTTAAACAGTACAAAGTTGCTATTAGAATATATTTGCACATCATTGCATTGTTTGTTCACTATTTTAGCTCTCACAAACACATACACACTCGGTTACCCAAGGCTGAGCAGAGTCGGCTGTCACATCTAACTTATCAATTAAGACGATGCCTCTCAGCCACTTGTTTCAGTCTGGCTGCAGCAGTAGACCGAAACAAAACTCTGATTATCAAATGAAGGATTCTGCATGAGCATTTCTATTGTTAGATGCCTACTTAATGAAACTAAATTTCCGAAACCGGATTTATTTATTTATTTTTATTTGCAGTAACTGAATAACCACATAAGCCATGTTAGTGTTAACTGTCAATGTTCATTCCCCTCAGTAATTCAGACTACAACTGAAACACCTCAACTGTTCTGCTACGACAGAAGTCTCCCTCCATGCTTTGCTCATTAAAATGCCTCTAAGTTCTTTGGTGTGAAAAACAGTACCATATAAACCTAATAATTCTGTTAGTTCCCCTCCCCCGCCACTATCACAAGTTCACACATGTGCCCTGCTGGTGCTGTGTTGTGTTTGCTTGTGCAAAGCCTCCTATTATGACAAAAAAGAAAAAAAAAAAAGAAAAAATCCAATAAACCTGCTCTGGAGTTTATTGCTGCTCTTGTAATATTAAGTGAGACAATTTCTCAAAGGTTTGAAAAATGTTTTGATTAAATGCCAGAAGAAACATAAATACAAAATACAATTTAATATAAAGTCTCCAAAACTGAATACAGTTTTTTGATGTGTTCATCTCCATTTCTGTGTCTGAATCCAGTATAGGGGTTTGATGTTTACAATGTGTTAATCAGTTTAAATTGGTTTTCCTTCTCTTATTTTCATGGGTAATTGGCTATGCAGCACACACGGAACCACAGACCTGCAGGTGACAGAGGAAGGGGAATATGAGGATGGAAGAGAAAAATCACTTAAGCATGTCAACCATATTTTCATCTTCCTTGATATATTCACTGGATCTTATTATTATTCGTTTTCTTTTTTTCAGCCACTCACTCTATAGATTTTTGTGTGTTGTCATGCCTCTCCTTAATTTTCTTTCCCATTCTCACGCCTACTCAGCCTGTGAGTGCACCCATATCTCGATTAGAGCTCTGGAAACGCATGTGCAATTTCCTGGATGATTATAGTGATGGATTTACACAATATCAATCAGAGCAAATGTGGAGCTTGAAATAGCCTTCCTTGACTGGCCAAGAGGTGTTTATGAGTAGTGGTCAAACACAGCACCACAACTGAGGGTGATGTACATGTTCAGTCTGTACTTATGTGTGTTTTCCTTTAATATCTTCAAGATTCAAGAACATGTTTCTAATTACATGAAACATACAGTTGCAATAATGGAAAAACAGACAAGGCAGCAGCGTGTGCCATCTGACAGTAGCCACCTCAGATGAAGATGAGCTTCTCCATTATGATTCTTCTTATAATACAACTAGTATTTGCTTGCTCCTTTCAACAAGCTCTGAATAAGGTCACATTCCTCTGACCTCGGGGCATTATTACCCTGTAATCATGTGTTGCTCTGCATGGCTACATTTGTTATTTCTCATTGACAGCCCAATGTTAGAAGAAAGCAATTTTACCTGATGGATGATCATAAGAGGGTGAGAGGCTATATCAGTTTCATGCCTCGGCAGTGAATTATGCACAATGAAACCCCATAGATGCCCGAACTGGCTGCCCGCAATACCTGCCTTCTCAAATATACTACCAGTCTATGTGACTTACAGGGGTTATTATTGCCAGAGTTGTGAGGACTTTTCAGCCTGTCAAAATGTGCACAAGGCTCATTCATTACCATAGTATTTACTTGTCCTCTTAAATCAAAGAGGCTGTCAGTTCTTACATTACCACAGCACTATGAAAAATTGTTGACTTATTTTCAAGCAGCAAAGCTTGGACGACTGATTCATAGGTCTCAGGCCGTTCATGATCACTGAAATCAATCGGCACCGCTCCTCCGGCCTGCACTTTGTCTGTTGGCGGCAATAGGGATAACGTGTCAAAGTGGGTCTCCTCAATCTTGTCACTTTAAGTGCAATCAATACTGCTTCCCCACCAACCGAACGCCTCTGAATACCAGCCCCCCTCTTCTCACACTAGGTTGAACATTTCAATCAATATCTGACTGGAGGCTAAAAACATCTGCAGAAGCAACAACAAAAACTGAGGCAGAATTAAATGCTTTACAATATACCGAAGAAAATGATGCGCTCTGCAGAAACAGCCACGCAATGAAAACAGCTGGATATTGAAGCAAAACAACAGTTACTTGTAAGCAACAGTTGCAGCTCCATATAACATGTTTGTGTGGTCTAAATGCTATCCCGGTCTCAACAGAATGTCATTTTAGCGAAACGACAAAGCATTTACATTTACCAAGCCATGTATTATTATTTCATCTTACAGCCAAACAGAACAATTAAAACTTAATTTAAGTTAAACTCGATTTAGCAAGTCAAACACATCACAGCCCAATTAGCACGACAAGATAGTTAGCAGAACAAAACAACATTTCGTCTTTATCCACTGCCTTCCTGTTGTGTTTTCTATTGTGAATACTTTGTCCACACAGTCTCATAAATCACCATGGACAATTCTCAATGTATGGCCTGCCGTCGGCTTCCAGATGTCTGCAATCCATAAAACCAAGCCTGTAGCCAGTGTAGCTGCAAATTAGTCTCCCTAAAAAATTCAACAAGCCCAGGGAGAGGTTTGATATGTGCATCTAGGTGCTTGGCCCTGGAAATGGTTGTATTAATTGCCTAGAGGATTATGAGACACAGACCTTCTCTCCCTCATGCATATTTGACACTTCCAGCAGCACGTGTAGCCCCCTGTTGCAGTTAATGGATGATGTTTGGCCCTGTGTTGCATATGTATTAGCCACCAAGTTATGAGTGGGCATGTGGCAAGCACATTCTTGTGTGTGCCTATCAGTTGGTGCATGTGTGGCGGCTCTGTTATCTGGAGCCAGCCAGGGTGAGACAGGGCTGGGTGGTCGAGCAGCCGGTTCCTAATTGGTGAGACTGCTTCCACTACTCTTGCCCTCAAAGGCTAATGCTGCCCTCTCCTGTGATTCTGTGCCAGAGATTTGGCCAGTTTGACACAGTGCTGACCTTCCAGTCCTTTGAGGGTGCTCTGTGTGTGTGTGCGCGTGTGTGTGTGTTTAAGCACATACTCAAAAAAGGAGACAAACAGATATATAGTCACATAGACACTATACACATGCACAGACAGACATAAACTTATGCAAATGAGAAATTGATATTGAGTGGGACAGACAAATTTTCTCTCTCTCTCTCTCTCTCTCTCTCACACACATACATGTACAAACAATCTCAGTTCAAAGAGCTGCAACTCCATTTGAGATATGGTTTTGGACAGCAGTGCTGTGATGAAGAGGAAGACCTCTTGACAGTGTTGCTGGTGGATCAGCATCAAACAGTTGTATGTGTGTGAGTCTGTGCATATGCCATGTCTGCTGATAAGGTCCACAAGCATTCCCAGAGCGAGAAGTGAGGTTGTTGATATCAAGTGCTCATACGCTGCTATACATGAAGTCCTTTTTGTCTCTAGGCATGACAGTGTGACACCTGATACGATGGCTTTTGAAAACCCTGAACATCATCCACAGCCTCAGGGATACATTCCCGTCTGATCAAATACACAAATATACGATTCAAGTAGGGTTTGGCCACTAAATCAGGTAATCGTCAAGCCAAATATATACAGAATCAACAGTGTAAGTGACCCTAAGCCCCAGTCTCAGGTGGTATAATAACTATGATATACAGACCACTTAAGCCACAGGACTAGAATAAAAACTGAATAAACAAAGCAGTGCCACCTAGCCACAGACTTAAGACTGAAATGAAAACAGACTAAAGTAGGGCCTTACCGTCATGGCATTTACACAGCAGATGCAGCTGCTCACTTTTGTATACAGAACGGTTAAATGTTTCCACAACAATGAGACTGCTGAAGTGAAGGTAATACTTTAAATTCCCAGCTTTGAAAATGACAGCAGTACAGCTGTGGGTAGCAGGGTTTATAATAGTTTACATTAAATTAGTACGCAGTAATTTCCATAAATGTCAACTTACCTGTGATTTTCCTTATGTAATTAACCTTACCCATCTGGAGCCTTACAGTATCCTGACTCAGCTTATCTCTACACTTTGTTCAAGGTCTCAGTGTGACTGTAGCATAATACTGTGTGGCTCCACAACTCTTCATGGGCAAGAACTAACTTTTAAGGTAGTATAAGCTGTATTTCCTCAAATGACAAGTAAGAAAAATTAAACATAAGTTTTATGTGATAATGCTCCAAGGATACAACCATGAGTCATTTAGCCATCAGAGGATATTAAATGCAGGTATATCTTCAAAAGTAGTTGTACTGCAGTGTACCACACATTCCTCACATGGTCTGAATGCTTCATTTACTCTTTAATTCTATATATGCTTAATGTATTCAAATGAATTCGTACTTGCCATGATTTCTTAGGTGATTTAGAATTCATGGGGAGCATTGACCCATAGTATAATCAACCATATATTAAGAGTCATAATGAATAAAATTAAAGAAATTAGCATTTTGAGCCATGCAATAAAAGGTTAAAACACTGTACCTAATGGCAAGATTATAAAAATATACATTTTATAAATAATGTAGATTATACAGTTTTGAACAAAAAAATAAAAATGGTTTGAATAGATAATGGCTCTTTTATAATGAGTTTATTAGTCTTGTAGTTTAATTAGAGTTTGAGTATCATAACTTAAACATTAAAACAAAAGTGTCTGAGTGCATTACTTACAGAGGATGTTAAGCAGTCCTTTAAGCGCTCTTGCACAGGGATGGCATAGTCGGACAGTCTTTGTTTAATGTAGCACCAGAGAGGCCTAGTTGGACAGAAGGATAATGGGTGTGTCTGGCTCCAGCTTCATGGTTAATAGCCATGGCCACTGTAAAAAAAAAAAAAAAAAAAGAAGAAGAAGAAATAAGGATGAATGCATATTAGCTTTGGGTAGAGGTAATGGGGTGCTGTGTTTATGTCATCTATTCATCTTCTTGGTGTGGTAAACTCAAGCATTCTCCAGTGTCCCCAATTATTTGTACATGCACGCAGTTTATTTGAGTTTAACCAAACAAAGCAAGATATAAAATTGTATTGGAAGATGATTAAAATTAGTACAATGTTTTGGTCTCTGTTTAGAGGTGATACCCCAGGATCCAGCATGAATATTATCACTACAGTAGAGATACTGTGATGTGGATTTTTAACAAAATATTAGGTCCATCATTTTTTCTGATGAGCCAACGATACTGTTTCAAGGGCAAAACAGCAACATGAGACTTACTGTGGATCAACCATCACCATATAAATTATACAATTCCCAATCCCGGTGGACCTGTAACCCACAGTGAATATAATGTACAAAACCTCCATGATAATCAAAGACAGTAATAGTGACTCTGACCGCATGCAATGTAAATGACTGTGGACTAGGTTAACTAGATGTGCCCTGTATGAAAGCCATAGACTCCTGACACCACCTGAGAACTGGAGCATTCACCCTGGTGCCTCCAGATGAGCCACTACCAGGCACACCTAAATGTTTAAATGCAAATTTCAACTAAGTCACCTTGTAGGAACTTAAGCAGTTTAAAAATGTCTTTACCAAGCCCTGCACGGTTATTAAAATCAACTCTTAACACACTGGAGTTTCTGTCTTTAGCACATGAAGAGCAATAACAGAACAATGTCACACCCGGTTCTGAACTGCAGGCAGAGAAATAACATGAGCTGAAAAAGTTGAGGAAAAGATGGGAGCAGCCGATAAAAGGATAAGCCCAAAGGGTATAGTGTTTAGTACACAGGCTCGGTCTGGGAAGAGAGTGAAAAGATGTAGTGTCATGATAACAACTTGTGTTTATAGCATGTCTCTGCACAGACACAGTAGCCACAGCTGTCTGCAGCATGCCATTCACTGTTGTGACTAATCACAGAACAGAAAAAAAAAAGCTGAGAAATCACAGAGCTCCCACTTTTTAAACAAAACAGCCGCCTTGAAGACGTGAAGGTCATTTCACCTGAATGCAAACACCATTGGCACTTTAGGGAAGGAAGGATTTGGGAAAGGTGGAAGATGAAGCATGTTGAGGCTATATGATGCATTGCTGTTGTCTCACATAGTTAGACAATACATTGTCCAAATGATTTCCCCATGGTGAAAAACTGCCTAATGATCTTTGTCTCTGACGCTTTAATTCATTTATTATGCTAATATGAGAAACCGTTAGTCTGATCAGACCCTGCATAAACATAAGTGTTCTTCACTGTTCCTTAATCATGTAGGAAGAGGATTTGAAGACTCCTAGAAATTCTGCTGCATTTAAAGATGTTGAAAATTATTCAGAAAATTGTCAGATGATGATGATGAGGCTTTAAAATATCCATGCAGCCTTGGACGTGGATTGCAATCTTCCCTGCTGATGGGCAGTTAATTCCCCCATGAGAAAATCTGTGGGTTCTATGCTCTTAAGGCTTAGCACACACATACTGATTGGCTGTAGCAACGATATGACATAAGATAAGTTTCTTCACAGCTTTGAGCGCAAAACTTACCTCATGCATGTGACAGGGAAAGTATCCACCAAGGTTATTAAGAACAGTGCATGTTTTCCTGCGGTGTAGCCTAACCTGGGCTGCTGCTGCTATCCGCACTCTATCACCTTAATCTCCCAAGAATTACCTCAGCCTCTGGGGAGGAGGAACTTTTATTAAATAAAGTGACTGACCGGTACCAGCAGACTGTCATCGCCGAGGAGCTCTGTTTAGCACAGAACATGACTGATGAACTATTTAGCCATGTCATGGACCATAAGCATAAGCAATGTGTTTTGTCAGGTGCCAATAGTCTGTTTTAGATTACAAAAGATCATCAGATAATAATAATGTTTTTACACAAATACACACATCATATCACTGA
>JAPQRQ010000005.1:17100303-17113751 GCA_037367365.1 Apogon talboti | reverse complement strand
GAAGACGGATCAGCGAATCAGAAGACGAGATCAACCTACATGTTGCATATTCATTTGTGTACTATAAATATGTGAAGAAGGGAAAGGTTAGGGGTTGGATTCCTGGATCTGACCCAATTTTTGTGTTGGTGTTAGGGAGAGGATTCAACCCAGAGCTCTGATTTGTTATATCAACTGCTGGTTGGTAAATAAATAGATTAATTTGAGATCGATCGATTTCCACTATTTATCCTTGATAAAAGAACACGCAGGAGAAAAGCGGACACATTTCATGAGTAAGAATAATAATAATAATTTAGAATTGTTTTTCTCCAACAGTAGGAATGTATTAATACTGTTCAATGCACAGCGTATAAATAAAGCCAGAAGCATATCTGCTTTTTATTAACTTTGTAGAAATTAAATGTATTAGTATTAATTATATTTAAATGGTCTTTTTAACAAGATTTGTTGAATTTAACAATCTTCTCACTGTAATTAACAGTGCAATGTGTAGAAACACAAAGACATTTACACAAATTATTTGTTTTAGTATTATTGTTCTTATTATTATTATTATTATTATTATTATTATTATTATTATTATTATTTCCTGTGTGTGCATATCTAAAAAGGTGAGCACCCTCCCTGGATTTCAAGTCTTCCTATATCCATAATAACAGCCTGTACACTTCTCTGGAAAAAGATGTGACATTTTTGCTCAGTGATGAGTATCTCACCACCACTCTTTTACTCCTATACAGCAGAAAGAGTGTGCAATTCGGGCTACTGTTAGCTTAGAAGTGGAGTCGACTAATGACCAGCTCCCAGCACAATACAGACTCCCTCACAAACTCCATGTAAGCACAAGAGCACATGTGAGCACATACTCATTAAAATTTCCCCTTTGGGAGTAATAAAGTATTCTGATCCTGATACTGATTCTGATTAAACCCTCAGGTAAAACGTGCGACATTCCTTTGCATTAGATTTGATTAAAATGAGATATTGTGTGCGGGTCAAATAGAGTGTGCAGGTACTTCAGCAGATTTCTCATTTAAGCTACAAGAGTGGGTAGAGCGGACAGGGGCAGGCTTTGTGATAGGAGGAAGGCATGCATGGCTGATCAACAGGTTCCAGACAGAGACTGACGGGATAAATGTGGAGAAGGCACATAGAGGAAACTCCTCCAGTTGCCTGTATACGTCAGCTGGGGTCAGTGTGTCACAGCAATCTTCAGATGTAAATGTAGCTAAGCACAATGGCAGACAGACAGATGCATGCACCTCTGCATGAACAGAGCGCATCTCTGGCTGTCAGACTGGACCAAGGAGGTTACAGGAGGTCAGTGTGGCAGAGCAAGCAGGCAGATGGCTTGTCAAAGCTGCTGACAACCAGATGGATGCACCAATATGTTAGGGAGTAACACTTTCTTGTTTACTACCACTCTATAGGTTCACTTGGACATACACTAAAATGCATTTATTGGTTAGTTGGGCAATATGAACACGAGTTGACAGCTCATTTGAACACCTCAATGAGTAAATTAGAATTTCTAGTTTGTTTGTGTTTCTTCACATCCATTATCTGCCTGCAAAGCATCTTAGTTCTGCTTTCAGTCAAAGCCATGGATCTATATGTGTTGTTATTGGGCTTGGTTTGCTCAAGCTGGCACATTCATTTGTCATGTCTGTATGTCTTGGAGCTGAATCTGATCCCGGAGTCAACATTAACATGGCTTTTCTAGGGCGGCAGCTTCATTATTGAGCCCCGGCATGGTGAACCAGACCATTACTACTCTGGAGAGAGACCGAACAAGGAGAGAAGGGGGGAGAGAGAAAGATGAGAGAAGGATATAGGACCAGTACAATGATGAAGTAGGAGGGGAATGAGGAAGTGTGAATGAAGGATGCTAGCATGGGAATGGAAGAGGAAAAGAACTGACCAAATAAATCACCGGCCAAAAGATAATTGGACGAGCGGCACTCTGGGGACTGTTGCAGCACCGTGAAAAGTGACACCGTGATTTGCAATTAACTCCAAGACCAGGAATGGCGATTTCATTCCCTTTGGTTTAATTCCAGGAATGTGATACCTGACAAGATGGTAGCCATAATGAATCTGTTGGGCAGGAGAAATCATTATTATCATTTAACTTGTATGCTGGCACCCCTCTCCACAGACCATATGTCCCAGTCAGAGAAGCAGAAAACATATCAAATTAGACCAGGAGGTGAACCTGGATACCTAATAACCTGCAGCAATTAACAGGTGCAGATGTGACAACCCCAGATTCACAGCTTGTCCATTTTTTATATTGGTCAGTTGAGTTATTTCTGTGTTAGGAGTTGTCTTTCCTCTTATGTTGACATGAATCCAGTGAAGAGCAAATGTTCTCAGTAATCAAGTCCTTTGGTGTAACTGAGAAAGTTAGGACACGTCAAGAACAATACAATGTCCTGTTATGCCCGACACCCACTCAATCTCACAAAATAGAAATCGATTTGTTTCATATAAAGAAATTAAATGTATCTTCTAATAAGGGGGTTTGTTTGAGGTTTATCTTTTGCTCAGTAGAGCTGCAAAGGAAAGCTGATAAAAAACTCAAAGTGTGAAGTAATGTGCTAGAACAAAATGTCAAGGTCACATTGCTTATGTATTGCTGTTTTATTGTAATTTATAGAAATTGAGCTCCGTAATGAGAAGGATGACGACTTCAATGAGAGGTAAGGTAATAATAGATGACCGAAAAAGGCAAGGACATGTCACTGGTTCTTGGTTATTTGGTATCTTTCCATAAATTCTGGAAGATAATCTTAATATAGCGTCAATAAAACCAAAAGACTCTACAATGTTTGTGGTTTACTGGAATAATTTGAAGATAACCCCAATTTTAATCACTCTGATTAGGCTTCTGGAAAAAATGTAGTGTGTATTTTTCATTCAATATAAGTCAACAGTGTTTGCACTTCCAGGGAAAACCGGTTGACCTTTTCTATGTACCTGCTTCTAATAAAGTGGTAATTACAATACAGCTTCTCATTAGAGCTCACCAATAAACATGTCTTTAAGCACAAAGCAGTAGGACACTCACCAATGATCACTGTGTTAGCTCAAGTAATGAAAGTTACCTCTATTTTCTATTAGTTTCTGAGTGTACATGTTGCTCGTAGTTGGGATCTTCACAAAGCAATGAGTACGACGGCCTAAAGCATTAGGTGTCTGAAATTCATGCTTCTTGGCAAAGCAGTTAGGAAGCTCTATACACCGGAGCTTTGGCTTTTAGCACACACAAAACAGCATTAGTCTCATTACACAAAAAGCAAGGGGCCAAGACAATCGGTACTCCTGTGCCATCATCCATGCTAACAGCTTACAATTATCTGGTGACTGGGGAGTGAGACCCCTCTGATTTTAGCCATGTAGTGCAGTATTGATTGGACTGGAAAACTGTGTAAAATTGGAGAGAAGTGGGATGACCTTGTCTCTTATACTCCTCTCCTGATTGACAAACAAACTAGAGACAGCTGTGGAGATGTACCTGCATAATAATGCTCTCTATTGAAGCTTTCAGACTGTCTAGTTGTGAAAGGGTCTTTGAAAGACAAAGCCAAACGCTCATGAAAGCATCTTTACCTTCTATAATGTGGTACATTCACGATAGAATTGGTGGAGTCTGGTGGAATGTAATGTACAGTTCAACAGCTCAAACCTTTCAGAGAGCCCATTTCAATACGCAGAAGTAGACAGGAATGCTGGTAATTCCTCTGTCTCATTCACCGGTGTAGTTAGGGGGACTCTTCATGACTGTGTTAGAAGCGTCCCTCGTTTTCTTGTCTTCTTCTGTGTGTGTTACTCTGCTGTCTGTCTGAATGTCCTTTTCGTCCAGGTTTTGTCCACTGTCTGTGTCTGAATGCTGCTACCATTGTTCTGCCATATGTTCAGTATTCATTTGCAGCACTATGTGTACATTTTCAGAATGTATTTTTTGTACACATTTCTACACAGTCATTGTACGTCTGTTCTTCTTGAGGTTTGTTCATTTTTTTTCTCTCATTAAAGATTTCCCCTTTGACAGATGGGGGTTGTGCATATTGAATGTTGCACATATTGTTGTGCAAGAGAATTTGTGATTTGCAAGTAAATAAAATACATGTACATACAGAGGGTTTACACTATTTGAAGCAAAAATACAGTGAGACTGGTGAAAACACAGTGATCACACCCAAAGAACATGAAACTTTTATGCAGAGGGGGCAATCACAAAGCTACATTTCAGCCTCTTTTGACAACTTAAAGAAAGGAAAAAAAGAGGGATTTGGATATTCTCACACTGCAGTTTGGAACATACTGTATTTCCTACATAATTAAAGACAGTAGAACAGTTCAGGCAGATGAACTGGGAAAAGGTTTGCTCTAGTTTACCGTGTCCTCTTTGTGCAATCAGACATGCCTATTCAGTGAAATGACTGCTTCGTGAGAAGCTTGTCAAAAAAGGCCATCAGAGAGTGTGAACATAGGGGTGGGGGTGCCTCACACAGTGAATCTATCCCACAGTCTGTTTGTGTTCCACTGACACAGTGTAGTCTCTGGACTCTGTCGGCAGTCCTGTTCCTGTCAAGTCAAATAACAGCATTTCAGACGGGCTCCTCACACTGACACCATGAGCTGCCTCAATGGAAAGCAAGAGAAGTTCAAAAGACTGGTCGGTATCTACTGGACATGCACAACACTTGACCATGTGTTGGTCAGTGAATGCAAAGAAGACGCCCAACAAAACACAACACACATGCACGCACAACCTCAGATAACTTAGAAATGTCCACTTTCCTTCTCGCTGGCATTTCTTCCAAATGTCAAATCATTCACCTGGAACACGTTACACAGACCTTCAGGGATCTTCTTTGAGAATGTCAAACCAAACCATGAATCTGTACAAAGCTTTGGCTAAAGTACAATGTCCACTCGCTTCTCATAGTAAAACCTTGAGGGAAGAAGTAAGACATCCAGGTCTCAGACGACTTGGTCACGCTGCACTTAGCCAGTGTACATGTAATCTCAGGATATGTTTGGTCTCTTAAATAACCCGGTCATGTTTATCCAGTGGAAGTATCTCACGACCTCATTTCCTGTGTAAATTGGAATAAGGCTATATGTCTGCATAAGTTAGCGATTTCCTCTACTGTCCCATAAGGCACTGCAAAAACAGGACACTTGTCTTTTCTGAGAGGAAAAAAGACAAACATCCACCAAATGCCATCAAATGAAACTGTGGTATTTACTACCATTATCTGTGCTTCGTCTCACGTTTACTTTTAAAAAGACAGCGCAGACAGAGTCAATAAATTGTACTTGCTGACCACATAAAAGGAAACTACATTTTACAATGCCTCGGGGCAATAAAAAAAAACCAAACAAAAAAAAAAAAAACACAGGATGAACCCGGTTACACCTGAGGCAATAAACAGTTCTTCAATCACAAAAGCACAAGAATAAACTCAAAGCTGACACAGAATCCAATAACATTAACAGACAATGATTGTCACTGAACATAATAATATCAGATCTGGACAGGATGCATAGCAGCCTCCACTCTCCCACCTCTGTTTCAGCTCCGTCCTGTAGAGACTCTTCTAGAGCAGACAGAAGAGACTGTTTACCTTTTGATGATCTACAATATCCAGGGTCAAGACCTGTGTTTATCTGTTGAGTGTGTACACAGTATTGAGCTTTTTGTCAAGTTGTCTGTCATAGTGGCAGTTCTAATTCAGCTTTGATTTCACACATGGTCTTTTGCTGTCTGGGAATGTGAACAGGACACAATGTTTCAGACAATCTGGAGACGGCGTGGGCATAGTTTTCTGTTGCTGTCACTTTCTTCTACACTCCATAAAAAACCCTTCAGTCATTTTACCTCATATTTCATTAAACTACTGATTATAAAATTCTGGGAAACTGGAATGATTGCAGCTTTGAAGGGCCTTCGTAAACCACAAAAACACAGATTGAATGCCTCTGCGAGTAACAATAACCTGATAGATGAGTACACTTCAAAAGGTGTTGGTATATTAGCAAAACATCAGTCGATGATAATAAAGTGCAGCCCTCAAGCTAAACTCGTGAAAATCTTTCATCTCTTTAAAAAAAACTATAAAGCATATTTTCTTTGCATCAACAATCATATCTTTGGGCTTCAGGTAATGAAAGTCAGACGATGCTGAATAATATGTCAATTTGAAGTTGTGATACTTTTGCGGAACTTGTTCACGAACTCATAAAAACAACAAGGAAAACTTATGGAGGACTGGGGAATTAAAATAACTTCATGAATAAATACTGTATTGAGTAGAAAAAGACGATGACACTGACAAAAGGGCAGTGATTCATCACTGTGCCTCCATTTGATGATCATTTCTCTCTATTAGCTTCAGGCAGGACTATAATCAGGACAGCAACACCTCCAACAACTTTGACTTTTACTGTCTATTTCAGTACAGGTCTGCTGCCTGCAGTCCAGTGACTAAAAAAAATGGATTAAAGTACATCTGATGCATCGCATTTATTACAATGTAATCTGTGGTAAATGTACATAGCACTGAGTGGGGGATTTGAGGTCATGGACACCCATGTCTGCTCATTTAAGATTTTACTTTCCTTTTGAAACCCCCCAGACATCCACTCAAGTGAATCTATCAAAAGTCATTTTCTGCAAAAAAAAAAAAACAAAAAAAAACACCCTGTCAAAAATAAACAGAAAAAGGCTGCTGTAGACTTACTAGCACAGATTTTGTCCCCTGAAATATGAGGCGCTCTTCCTGTTGGCTAATTGCTTGTTAGCGCCCCTAGCCCACAAGAAGAAAAAAGTCACACAGGCTACTTCAAAAACACCCACACGAGCAGCATTTGCAGCAGCACAGTAAGATATTAAGGCACCCTGTCATGTTGGCGCCCTTTACAAAAATTTGTGACACCACCCAGAGTTGATCTTCCACTGCCAGACTGGAAAAGAAAACTTACTATCTGTTTTCATGCATTACCGAGCTACATACATGTTACTCTTCCAATGTGTGGATGTTAGAGGTCAGATAGAAGCTCAACTCCTGCCCTTTTTTGACTCATGTCTTACAATCTCTCATCACAGTGGAATTAAACCTGCTGGCAATTACAATAAGCCATCCCTGCCTAGGTCTGATGGGAGCAGCCGGGCACACTGAATGTTTTATAAAGCCAATGATAACGGCATGGCCTGAGCTTGAAGTATTGAGCTGGAATTATCTGGTGCTGAGGCTTAGAGTAATTAAGAGCAGGGAATGGCGACTGACATTATTGCTGGATGAGCAGCAAGACTGAGGAACACCTGAGGCTTTTGGAAGAGTAACTTATTTAAGGGGATCTCCAGAGATCGTTAGGGTCGTACTACAACGGCTGCTGCTGCCTCAGATGAACTGCTCTCCATAACAATAACTGAATCGCACGGTTCTGTTATAAAAAGAGAGAAAGCATTGGGGTGAAAGGAGACTGGAGGAGAATGTTTGGTAGCTTAATTAAAAAAAAAAAAATGTTAATAATAAAACAGATTAAGACCAGTGATTGACAATCTCATAGTTTTGAGAGCTTTGGATTGATGAGTGTGTTCTTTGCTATTCAGCACCTCTCAAGTGTAAACAAATCACAATTTGCGTTGATTGTAATTTTGGATCACCGTGGTGAAGGAAATACTGCAACTGTGTGTGTTCTTTGTTTTTAGTGACATCTATGCTATGTGCAGTACAGTCATAGTTTGTTTTAAGCTGAAACCTTTAAGTTAATCCAGTCAAAAGAATAACATGTTTTATACATTTCTGCAAATGGTGTCATTCATTTATCTTCTGAACCTGCTTTATCCTCACTAGGGTCTCATGGGGGTGCTGGAGCCTATCCCAGCTACCCACGGGCGAAGGCCGGGTACACCCTGGACCAGTCACCAGTTCATCACAGGGCTGACATATAGAGACGGATAATCATTCTCACATTCACACCTAGGGGCAATTTAGATTAACCAATGAACTTATCTTTTAAAATTCTTTGGATGGTGGGAGGAAGTCGGAGTACCTGCAAACACGGGAAGAATATGCAAACTCCACACAGAAAGGTCCCTGGTTGGTATGGAACCCAGGACCTTCTTGCTGTGACAGTGCTGTCCACTGCACCACCCTGTCGCCCCCAAATGGTGTCATGTTGAAACTAAAAATATATTTGATAAAAACAATGTATCTACAATGTATAATGTTGTTTTAGTGTTTTACTGCTCATGTGGCTTTTCAGTTGTATCTTTCAGAAATTATGTTCATATACAGTGATTAATCCAATTTATGTCAGATTTATGATTGTGTAAGATGTGATTTAAAAAAAACACTATATCTCACTATATTTAAACCAAACCATGATGTTTCTCCGCCCCTAACCCCCTGTTACCAACAAACCTGAAGGAGTCATGATGACTACTCCTGTCCTAGGTCCTTATTTTCATACATCTGCTATTGAACCTACACATCTCCTCAATGAGGAAAAGCAAAGCGGTGCTGACTATATATATATATATATATATATATATAAAAAATATTCTACCTCTAGTGTTACCTTTAATATGGCTACAAACTAAATATGATCTTATCATTCTGTATTACTGTGATCCACAGACTGACAGCGAATAACAAGACAGCTGCAGCTATAATATCCACAAAAACTATATTCATGCTCATTACTTTCACATCATATTCTCCAAACCTATTCCATGTATTCAGCTTGCCAGATCGACTATAAATTTTCGCTAAAACTGTGGATCCACACAGATTACGTACTTCAGGAAGCTGGTAAACTAAATTCATCATTTTGACTTTACGGGTAATTACAAGGTCACTGTATCCATTTGTATGTTGATGAAATATGCTGACAGAATGTGCGGAGTAGTGTTCAGTCCATTGATTCTGAGCCTTTTGTTACAAATGTAATTACACAGGTTTGTTTCATCTAACTGTCTCTGTCTGCTAGATAATGTCCTTAAGAAGGAATCTCCCTGCTCCCATTCTTTCCAATCAATGCCACTTCGTGCAGTGGCTTAGTGGCACTTCATATTGTAAAGCTCTGCAATCACTCAGCATCTGATAAGAACAGCTTAAGGCTACCCCAGCCGTTTGTCCAGCCATAACTGAACATATAGCATTAGCATGGAAAAATGTCATCCACTGAAGCTGGACAAAGTACACTGCATGTACATGTAAAACCATATTTAGATAGCATGAGTCACATACATTCACAGTCTGTCACTCTTTTCTCTGCCAAAGCCTTTATCCATATAGATATGAACACTTGTATGAATGTTCACTGTTATGTAAAACCCCTTCACAGAATCTCTTTTCATGTCTTCTACAAATTTCCACATATTAACTGAGCCATTCTTCTGTTTCTGCTCAATTAGACCTTCCTTCAACACCCAGTCGACACTGTGCGGACTTCCCAGCTCATCCACATAGAACAAAAATAGCATTTTAATTGCATAAAAATAAAATAAATAAGTGTGTAATGACAGAAAAAGAAAGCGATTAGAGCAGGAGCTCAGTGCAAATAGAGGAGCCTACTGCGGTTGAAAGCGTGATAATTAGACATTCCTTTCTGTGTGTGCCAGCTACACAGATTCACTAATGTGCACTGTGCAGCCACTCTACAACCAAGAAGCTTATGTCCATGGAATGAGACACCCCACCGGCTAAATTTAACTTTTTTACAAAAGCAACCTCGCCTCTAACACTGTTTTCACCACTGCCAAAAACACAGATTTAGGAATATGTGTGCAATGTGCATTCATGATAGGTAGGAGTGTTGGCACGAGTCTCTACACTCAGTTCTTCTCTCCCTTTTCTCCATGAGAGTTATTCCCTTCAGTTTATGTGTCCATACAGATTTACACATTGTGAACCACAGTGCACATTTCCATTCTCATCATTTTAGCATCAAACAAAATAAGGATCAAACTGTACCTCTTTGTCTCCTGTTTGACCACAGGGGGCGATAAGAATCACATTAAGACTGCAACTGTCCGTCCACAGTTGGTTATTATATAAAAATGTAAAAACTCTAGATCAATTACTATTCTAGTCATTAAATCAGTCGCCAATAATGTGAGCGCATATAACTTTCCTCTCATTTGCATATCTAGTATGCCAGCAGGCATGTCAACCAATCAATACATGAATCATTTGCAATCACAGTCAAGCACATTGACACCTGCAAAAATGATGCATAGTTCATCATTACATCTGCATCTCTAATGCAATATCAATAGACTTAGAGAAGGACACTTACAAACAAAGCCACATGTCTGACCTTGGTAAACCTCAGTGGGCTAGCAGAAATTTAAAAACTATCAAATAACTGTTCAGTCATGGTGCATCCGAACCTCATCAATCAATTTCATGACACCAAAAGAGGATGATAATAAAGAATGGACAGCACAAAGCCAGAGACACATCTGTAGATCTACGCAGATTAACACCAAATTAGGATAAACATGTGGCAAATTAAGCATAAAGCAGCAGCATCAACCAGAACATCAACCCATAAAGCTTAAAAAAGTCCTTAAAGTTGGTTTGCAGTGACAAACATGGAGCAAATGTTGAGCGTAAATACAGTGTAACGAGTCCATCCTGAGATAATTAGAGTGTGGACATATTAAAATGAAATGAATAAAAATGGCATTTTCAGTGTTCAGGGTCATTGTTTGTTTGCCACATGAAAGAGCTGGCTGTTCGATGGTTGATTCTTGGTTATGTGAAGTGTTTAATCAAATACAAAAGTTCTTATCAAGTACTGAAAGGAGTCTGTGAAAAGTGAACATTTCTGACAAGCATCAAATTATGTTTTTTTTCTTTCTAATTACAGCAACTGTGATCTGGTTATCGTTTGATACCAAATTTGGATAGGGATTTTTTCCGGATGAATAAACACTTGTCTGCACATGGAAATCTGGACACTCTTTAAGTGTTTTATCAGAGCCAAAAGTGCAAGGATGAAGGGATGGAAACTTTATAATGGCTTCCAGGCAACAGAAAAATGCAAATCCTCCTCTCTTTTGAGCAGGACTACAAATCTAATTCCTAATTGGAGATTTGCATGAATGTGCAAGAACAAAACCCAGCACAGACACAGAGACAATTGGGAACAGAGCGCACAATAACAGACACTAAGATGACATTTGTCCTTTTTTTGTTTACCTGCCATCTTTTCAGACAAAACCAATTACCGCCAGCAACTTAATCAAGGTTAAGTCACAGCACTCATTAATACACTGCACAGCACAATGTCAGATGACCAGCCTGCACTAAGGCTGAGGCTACAGGTGACTTAACAACCGTCCATCTACTGGATTCATCAACGACTATTCACAGCGTACACTGTTTTATTTTAAGTCAAAACGGCAGCATCAATAGCTCAGTAAATGATAAATGGTCTCCCCTAGAGCAATCGCAAGGATCACAGTTTTTTTTGTCTTATCTGAGCCATAACTGTGTTAATCTGATTTCCTTGTCAAATAACGGACTGCTGCTCTACTTTGTCCTTTACATTTTGCCATCTACAAATCCTGTACGGTTCCCACTGTAACAAATGGTGAAGAGTAAAGTTCTCAAAACGAGAACCAACCTGCGTTCACCTCACTGCAGTTTTTATTTTCATCCAAATGATAGGAGGAGTGCTGTGGACCTCTGCGTTATTTGTCTCCACTGCGTTCAGGATACAGACCAAACTTTATCCTGATTCACAGAAAGACCATATATACAGTCTAATGATATGAAGTGGATGGTAAAGAAGTGTAATAAATCAAAGCTCTGGATTACAAGTACTAAATTCTGTCGTGGGTTTATAAGCAGCTGGAAACCTGGACGTCTATTTAAAAAAAAAAAAACATATTCGGGATTTTTCTCTGCATATTAAATTCACGTTGTGTGTAGAACATCCCAACGGTAAGCCCCATGTTCACACAATACGGCATAAACCCACCGTCTCAAATCTATTTTGTCTCTCGCCTTGCGCTTTTACGCGCGTATAGGCTGTGGCTGCAACTCGAAATTACCTTTCATTCTTTTTTAGAGGAAGAGATTTTCCCCATTTCAACGCACATACTCTATAGTGCTATGTTTTCCAGGACACGATTAATTGACTGCAGAACACAACAATCCCGTCTCATTTGTAAACCTGTGTTTTGGCATGCCTCTGAGAAGATCGAGGACGCTTAAATCAAGAACGGCTCATATGAGGATACAAGAACGAAAACTGCTCCTGGGTAAAGCGACGCACAGATTCTCCCACTGTGTGCGTGTTTGGGTTGTTTTTTCCTTTGGTGTCGAGAGAATTTCTAACTTTATTCTTTATTTGTAGTTACGTTAGATGTGGAGAAATTTAAGCAGGAGGTAAAAGAAACGAGGGATACGACTATGTGTGGACATTTTCCCAAAGCGCATTGAAAGTGAAATTCCTTGTAAACTTGGGATATGTTAGGGGGGAAAATCACCCAGACATCAGTAGGAATATTTTAAAGGAAAACACTTAAGAAAATGATGGTCGACTTCACTGGATATTTGACGAGACATTGCGCAGTGGTGGATGGCTGGTTTCAGGTGACAAAATACAAAAAAATGTAGATTACATTAAAAGATACTACATAGCAATCTGATATGGGGGCTATTTTAGCGACATATCACTGATGTCCTCCAGAAACTAAACCACAGTAAACATTTAAAAAATCGCAAATCAAATTGAGTCCCCCTCGCTCCATCCTCTCTGCGCCAGATGGCACAGGCAGCTGTGGATCAAGCGTAAAACTCGTCGTTATTGTCCTCATCATGCAGATCTTCACGAGCACCAGATAATGGAAGGACCATTTTCTACATTTCACGTCAATAATTTATTTATTTCTATATATAGAGATTTTTTTTTAACGTGGATTGTTTTTTTTTAATCCCGATTTATGCCGATAAAGTTACACTTTTCACACACACAATAAACATGAAGTTTCTGAAATTGAAAGAAAATTTAGTATCTCACTTTAATGGGTGATTACAGGTGTCAGTATGGCTGTGTGAACACCCTGACGGATATGCAGCGACAGTCCAGAATCCAACAGGACCAAGTTCTAGCCACAGCCAGTCCTTGTGTCCGGAGCGTCCTCAAGTAAAACGGCTGAACAACTCTACACTTATTGTCCGACCAGGTGTTTGTCTCTATATAAAAGCATCAGGTAAAGATAAATGTCCTCTCCTCTTCAACTGAGTGGACGTAACCTGGAGTACAGGGGTTATTAAAGGGTTATTCAGGTATGGACTTACCTGTTTTCATGCTGTCATGGTGGTGGCGTCTTTCGGTCCGCTTCATCGCACCGCGGCTGCATGTCTGAGGACATGATTCTGGAGACAAGCTTTGGAGACAAAAAGCGCCTC
>JAPQRQ010000005.1:17087684-17100258 GCA_037367365.1 Apogon talboti | reverse complement strand
GAGGCGGGGGTGCGCGTGTGAATGTAAGAAAGCAAGAGAGAGAGCGAAAGAGAGATAGAGATAGAGAGAGAGTGTGTGTTAGGGAGAGAGCGATGAAGAGCTGTAAGAAGTAGGCTGGCTTTTCTTTGACGATAATGACAGTTATTTGCCTTGCGGGAAAACCGTAAGTCTAACAACATGTGACTTAAAATCAGAAATCGTCCAAATCCTCAAATTGCGTTACTCGTCAATGCACCATTTTAACCTTTTCTATGATAATCAGACCAGTTATCAGAGGAAATCAGCCCGTTTTGCCCATTAGAGGACAAACCCAGAACCCATTTTATAATGTCGATGGAATTTGAACCATGGTGATTTCATTTATGTTCTTGAATTTAAGTATTTGAGCTGGATTTATCTTAAGTCTGGGTGACAGTAGCCTAGACTTTCCATTCAGAAAAAAAAAAAACATACAAGAACCAAGTGAGCTTTACGCAGACTTTAAGGTTTCAGCACCGAGGAGAGCGCATTTGGAGAAGAGGAGGAGGAGGAAGAGCAGAAAGTGCTCGGGTTGGGTTGTTTGTAGTCCTGTCAGCCAAACTGCAAATACGCCAAACATAAGTCTCTAAATTTAATTTCCACTCTTAAAATTCTATTTCCATGGGAGGGACAAAAATCTGTTTCACGTTAATATCTCAAAGCAAGTCAAAATGAACAGTTCCACTTAATTAAACACATTTCTGAAACAGTTTAAAGTAGACAAAGTTAGGATTTTGACTTCAACCGGGCATTTGTTCCTTTTCTCTGTAGCCCCTCCTGAACCCTGTTCCCGACAGGAGCCGGTTGATAATCTGAACACATGGCTGAGAGCTGCTCTTTGTCACGTTGTATACATTGTATGGACTGACACACACCCCCTCCTAAAGCCGAATGACTCGTTTTATCATAACTGTCTGGCCCTTATGGAGAGTCACCCTCTTAACACTTGTACCAGTGTTTAAAGGGAGAATTCTTCCCAGATTTATTGCCTCACTCCGTTTGGTCTGCTTGTATTAAAGGCTTAGTATGATATGACATTATTTAGTATTTATTTTCTTTACCTGGCACACAGCTCAGGTTGTTTAAAAAATAAGGATAAGAATGTTTTACTGACATCTACTGGGGAAGTATTCTGAAATTACCTGCTCTATGTATGTGTGTCTTAACAGATCAGCTGTCTGCCAACCCAGTTTCATAACAGCTTAAAATCAGCCTTCTTCCTGCTGGTCCACTCACCACAGTGATAGGCAGTTGATACCAGCTTCATTTTAATGAATATGCTTACCTGTTCCCATGAAGAAAAAATATTACTGCAGTTTCTCCCTCTGCTTCTCCCTCCTCAGTTTTAACAGCGCTATCACTCCACATTTCAGGCCGACATTTTTGTGTTTTCAAATTCGGAAAGATGCCATTAGGTGCAGTTTGAATAGTGCTATCCTGAAACTTAGCTGTCAATTAAAATGTATCAAGAAGCAACGGTTTAGGTTTAGGAAACACATTTAAACTGTACTTGAATAATTCAACACTGTAGCTCCTGTAGCAATGGAGAGGTATAAACTGGTATGCTGAAATACGGAGAGGTTGCATATCAAGTAGGAAAGCTCTGTGAAGAAAATGAAGACAAACTAAATATGAAACAGAAAGATTGATCTCATGTAGTGACATAGATCATGTACAATTTTACAGATTTTAAATGTGTCTGTAGGAAAAATACATTTCAGAAGTAATAAACTGCTCATTTTAATGCTCCAGGTATGGTGATGTGTTAGCACCACAATAAGACTTGTCTGCTCTTATTACTAAATCCCATCTGATGGCCAGTGCCAACAAACATGTTGGGTGACAGTCAAAACACCCACCATATAGTTATTTCTATTCACAATACAGCTGCAGCACATGACTCACAGTATTTTCACACATGCTGCTCATTGCTCATATGAAAGTGTGTGAGTGTGCGCTGTAAACATGGGCAGACGTGCTGTATATGCACCTGTGTCATGTTGATGAACAAGACACAAAGACTGCCTTGAGTGCACCATAATTAGTGGAAGAAGTCTTAGCTTTAATGGCCTCAGTATTGCCTAAGTAAAAGAAAAACACTGAATAAAGAGTTTGTTTAATGCATTATCCTGTAAATAGCAGATACATTAAAGTGAATATGTAAAATCAAGCGTTAATGTATGTGTTCTGTGGCAGCAGACAGAGGTTTGCTCCTGCTTCACCCATCACCGTTTCACTGGTACTTATGTGTCTCTGTTTCCTGTCCTCTTCTTAAATTGACCAAACTTGTCTAATTTATTCCTTTGTATGAGTCTCTCTGTTTGTGCTTGTTAAGGTATTTCAACATTCTGTTTCCACTTGGAGTCTGGTTTGTATTGGAATAAACTAAATGATATGTTTATAACACAGTATTGCAGTGCTTCTTGTGAAATAATATAAAACAAGACAGGTATTATTTATAATACAAAGATATTATCTCATATATCTGGTTTGGTTTGTTATTTGTGTTGCAGCTTTTGATTGACATCAAAATATGATTTGCAATTTTCACATTTATAGTATCCTGTATTTTTGCTGTAACAAAGACAAATTATACACAGTAGCCTCTTGTATTAAACATACTTTGTATGGCTTTTCATTTATTTATACTGTATGCACTTAGGAAAAAAGGCTACTAAGTCTAGTTTTTAGGGAAAAAGGGGTAAAAAAAAAAGTCTCTAGAGACAGTTTCTGTTTCTCTCCATTAAATAAACTTTCTCTCATTCAACGTGCTCATTCAACCATAAACACATGGTTACATGGTAATCAATGTTCTCTGAATAAAGATACTACCTTTACACATTGTTGTATATTTTGTATATTTCATATGCAAAAGCCAAACCTGAGGGGCAGAGGGTCAGCCTTGGTAAGGCTGCCAGATGTAAAACCAACCCACTGAACACAGATTAAAGCCAATCTGTGAATGGCGTGGCCACTAAATCACCGGCAAGATGCCGGGCTGAGCAAGCAACAACAAAAAGACATCCACTGAGGAGTGACATCCAGTAGATCTGGATGCAACACAGGAAGTAAAATGTTTAAAACATGGACTGTGATAACTGTTTGGATGCAGCATAGCAAGAGCTTCTCTTGGTAGCGAGAGTAGTTCCCCGCTAAGACCCAAGAGGTAGCCTCACCCCAGATTAAATGTGCATGAACCACAGTAGAAACAGTTAAACCTGAGAGCACATATACCTGTCAAATTGCCTCCACCACCCAGTGGGGCAGCACAAATTTTGACAAGGGCCTGCCCAAACAACTGCAGTTGAAGCAGAAGTCAAACTGGTCATATTCCTGATAACCTGGGGGTACCAAATATAATCTGCCAAGGCCTTGACAGGGCATAGTATGTCTCCACTCAAACTGCAGGTCAATTCCTGAAGAGGAGAGAGACTACAGCTAAACTGAGTGGGACACTTGATAAAATGTTGAGCAGGAATGCAGCGTTGGGATGGAGGACCACACTAGAACCATCCTGTGAGAACCCACAACAGTCACTCAACCCTACCCTCCCAGTTGAATTACAAGGAGTGTTTGGTGAGGTTATGTTGGCCATTTTGACCACAGTGAATTCTAAGGCAGAAGAAGCTGAGAGAGAATGAAAGGAGGAAAGACGCAGGACAAAGACTGAGTCTAAGGGTGCACCAGAGCAACTTTCAGGGAGATGAGGACACCTTCTACGCTGCTGAATTGACACCAGACCTCACCAACCACTATGTATTGTCATGTAAGGTGAGCAGCTCTTAACTTGAGGACTTTCATGTGCCAGTCCACTCAGCAGCTGGTCCAGAGCTGTCATGGACAGTGCCCTGGTCTACTGGGGCTATGTCTGAAGACCAACTGTTGAGAAACCATGAGTCGTTAAGCACTCCTCTGCTCTTTGCAGACTGAGGGCTCTGAGAGGGCCCAGAAATGACTGTTTTTGTGTTGTGTGGATCTCACAGCTCTTGGGGTTATGGGTTGAATGTGCAGGAATAAAACAGGAGCTACATAGACCATGGCCACCACTAGACTCAAGGCAAAGCCCACACTTTGCTTGTGAATATAACAGAGGAGGTCAAAGCATGCTTTAAAGGCCTACTCCCTCTCTAGAGATCACAGAAAGTTTACTCTTTGCTCTTTGCTGAAGCTTTCTCTGTTTGTATTTCAGGCACAAACCCAGGCTGTGAATGTGCTCCTGAAACAGAGTCACATAATGACAACAGTCCTCTCCTGAATCTGAATACAAATCCAGCAGTTATTCTGATATAGAGAATCCTGAGCCCTTGCTGTGTTGTGGATGTCAGGACTACATCCTGTCTGAGCTGCCCCGGTGTCATAATGGACATAATTCACTGGTCTGACCCCAAAGTTGACCAGCCTGCCTTGTGACAGGCTGACCAGGGAGGTTGTCTTAGTGTTTGCAATTGTCAGGAAAGAGGAGGCTACTTCAATGACCTCTGAGCCTTGGCAGTGAATCCAGTTCTCCCTTGTCGGAGATTGTTGTGCCTCAAAACCTCCAACAAGGGCCTGAGGTTCCTAGGAAAAATTATGTACAGCGATGGCTGGTCCAACACACTTGAAGCGTTGACTAGCAACTTCAGTGAACAGTCCATGTCTCCCTGTGGATTCTGGGATAACCAATGGCACTGTCAGACCACCCAAATGGATGTCACTTGTGGATGTATTCTATGAGTAGCATCTGCCTACATCTTTAATCAGTGGAGACACATTAGGAAACCATCTGAAGCATGACCACAATGCAAGAATGCCCTCTGCAGTTTGGTAGCAGAACACCCACAATTCTGCAGGTGGTTCTGACTGTTCACATCTCATGTTCTAAAAGTCATGCAGAAGATGACAGGACAGTCTCCGCATGTATGTTGTCCCTCTTTACCCTCTTTCACTTTCAATAAAGGAGACACTCCGGTGTCAGCCATTCTCCCAACTGTTGTTTTATTTACTTCAGAAGAGGAATCTGCCCGCTTGACTCCAGTGGGTTCTCTGGCATGTACAGGCATTATAGTAAAACAGTCCATCCATCAATGTGTGTTTTTCAGTAGATGATAAGACACTTTCATACACATTCACATCTTCTAAGCAGTGTTTCTGAAATTGTGGGGTGGGCCCCCTAGGGAAGGCGTGAAAGTTTGCCGGGGGGGGGGGGGCATGGGATCACTCCTGTGTGTTTTTGTTTTTCTTCAGGTTAGAACATGTAGCAGGTGGAATTAATATTTTAGCATTGGAGCACCCTGGACTCATTTTAGGGATGTACAACAAACAAATCTACTGCCATGGTGATCTGTCACTAGACTAGACACAGAGTTTAGGTTTGGAGAATTGACAAGGATTTGACTGGAAAAGAAAAATGTGCAATGTTTCTGTTTTTGCACAGTTTGTACAGTTTGCACTTTAATGATCTGAGATGTGCAATGTAAACGGGCTTATTGAAGCCACTGATATTGGTAAACTATTCATCTTTGTTATCAAAACTTGTTTGTTGTTCTAATAAAAGTAACTTTATTGTTATAGTTGTAAGATCATTGCACATTTCCTATTTTCATTTGTAAAAATATTGTCTCAGGGAGCAGTCTTGTTGAGTTTATTTGTATTGTTCAAGCAAAAATCTAAGTTATTTTTAATTTGCTCAATCAATTATTCAAGGACAAGCAACAAGTATTGTTACAATATTGATGTTTCTTTCAAAAAAAATTATAATTGCACCACTGTTACAATGTTGTTGGGGTTGAGGGGAACCTGGAGATTTTTCATCTTCCACAGGGGGGCCCAACAGAAAGAGATTGCGAACCACTGTCCTAAAGGCATGGAACCTTCACAACAAATATAATGGAAGGGAAATTGGGAGAAAGATAGAAGATTCCCACTTTAGTGATTTGAGTCTGACTCAACACTAGCAGTCTTAATCATTGGGCTTCAAGGTACTCTGGTATTGCACTAATGCACCCTAGGCAGAGAAAGGCTGGCTTCAGCTAGGACAAGTTGACCCCACCCTCAGCTGACAACCACTGAGTGCGTCAGCTCACGGAACTGTGAGCAATGTGCCAGTATCGGGAAACACAGTTGCTGCAGCTTGAAGAGATGTTAGCCAACCTGCTGTTGGCAAACTCAGTCTGTGCTCAATGCAAACTGCCACTGAGTGCATTAGTAATATGCTTCAGGGCCACTCTTGCTTTTTGTGCATGTAGGCAGAGACATTGGCCCTGCTCAGAAACATTTCTCTGCTGTTCACAGATAACGTCTGCATGAGCAATGCAATGGTATCGAAGAATTCAGCTTCAGCAGCTGAAAAAAACGGTAGCATGGTGACACTGGGTTTGTTGGCCTGGAGCATGTTAGCTGTGACTGCAAGCAAGGAGATCTCAGGCCTAATCTGCATGTGGTGCACTGAGAATGTTAACTCATACAACTATGACCAATATGGTGGCTTGAGAGACCATGGGACCCACTGGATGTGATAGCTCATGAAAATATAAGCAATACACCAGTATGTGGTGGTTTGGCCACCAATATTATCCACAATTCCATCATCATTATTATTATTACTGGAATATCTTCCAATGCATGGTCACTTACTTGTCTTAATTTTATCATCATTGTTGAATTTTTCTTTATGTCTATTTTGAAACTGAAAGGAAAGTCAATAAGGCAAAATGATTCTGAATGTTAGTCAGTTGAATTTTCTCCTCCATAGAGAGTAATGCAAGCTCATGGTCAAAACACATCACACACTTATCATACGCATCTTCTAAAACTTCAAAACTCCACAATGCACACAAATCCCTGACGGACTGTCATTCTACAACCCAGAAAGCGGCCTCAACGGTGAGAAAAGCGTTGATGGATTCTGGTTTTGGACAGATAGACAGCTTTGTAAAGTGTAATTTTGGGAGAGAAATTGGTTGTTTTTCTTTTCTTTATTTTTTCACCTTTTTTCTTCTTTTCTTACACTTGTGCATTACTCCAGTACATATGGTAAATATAACAAATGGGAAAGATAGTGGAGATGACATGTTTTGTTTTGTCTTTTTGTCAAATGCCATTGTTTGTAAAAATTTCTGTTGTGAAATGCTATCTTAGATGTTGTGTTTGTACTACTGGGCTACCACACTTAAGTACCACTTTATCAAACAGAAGGATGACATAATCCTGCAGCTGTCTAAAAGAACACTAACATGGGTGTTTCTGAAAACAACTAGCAGGACTGAGCAGGTGCAGGATGGTTGATCCTTTAATCGCTTAATTAAGAGGAAATACAGTAAGGTGAAGGTTGTTCTAGAAGATTTGAGACTTTAACTTTTCTGACTCATATTTCATGTTTATAAAGAATTTTTAATGAAAGCAATCAAGAAGAGGAAAGATGATATGTTTGCAGTGGTGGAGTGAAATTTCAAGATGCCACCTATTGTTCATTATGTGTGTAATTATGAGAAGACACTATCATCTCTTTCTTGACAGACAGCAGATCCTGCTTTGTTTCTGATACTACATCATGGTGTATATTGAAGCAGTAATTAACAAGACCTGGAACATGCTCTTCTGTTTGTTCCAAAAGGGACCACAGAAATTGGTAGAATAAAACATTACCATTTTAATCCTTGTGTGTTATATTAGATAAAGGAGTAAAAAGCACTTAGTGGCCTTAGTCTGTTGTGTAGAATACATTATGTCATGACAAAAATAAATTGGGAAAAAGTGGTTTTATCAGTTAAATGGGCTGGAGTATTGTTTTAATCAGGTCTGGCAGGTCATGGACAAGTTGGACCACAAATCCTCTAAGGACCACCACAACAACAGGCAGAGGAAGAAATGAGGAGAAGGCTGAAGAAATACAGTATGCATCAATCAATACAGAGGAATGTCATTTACCTTCTATTACGGGAACAGGCCGAACTGTCACAGCAGTTTGATGTGCACACTAATTAACGGCTTGTGAATCGATCCAAAAGAGTGTCTTCTTTTTTGATGAGCATTTAAAACAGTCTTATGGTCATAGGGATGTTGTTGATGAGACACTGCTCTGTATTCTAATTTTGCTTTTATTCTTATTCACAGTTGAACACAATAATGAGTGAAGGGACTGTTCTGTGTGCATCAGCATTTTGAAATGTGTTCCACCAGACTCAAGTGACCTGCATGCTTTTCCAACTATGTTTTGCTGAGCTATTAGTCCCTGCATTTGGCAGTGCCATTAGCATGGCAAATCCATGGTTTCAGCATTATTCGCCCTTACCAGTGGAGGAAACCCTGAGACTTTATTTTAAGGAAATATGTAGCTCTTCCATCAACAGAACAGTACTGGAGATTTTAACTTCTTTTAGCTCCTTTTTTCATTATTTCTTACACAGAGATTCAGCAAGATTAAATATTCATGCAACACAAAAATATGCAAGTAACACAAATAACCAATAAACCACTAATGCAGCTTTAATTAAAACGAATCTACCTTCATTTATATTCAAAAACAGGAGAAGAAATTCTGCAAAAAAGGCATTTATAGAAACCATTAAACACTCTGATAATTGAAGATATTTTTCTGAGTTATTTAAGATAATGAATATGTAAAATACAGCTAGATGCATTAAAATTAAAAACAAATAATGCTAACAAGCAGAAGCTGTACAGTTTAAAATCTAATTTCTAAAATAACTAAAAAGTGTCAATGAATTGATTTTAAAAAGATGCTGTATTTTGTTTCATGATTCAGGTAAACTAAAGTCACTTACAGAGGCACTTCACCTGTTTGTAACAGGACAAAATCAGTTAACATCTCTTCATTATGTCACATAGCCAGATGAGAAAGTATAAGCATTTCAACCCTGTTCTTCATGTACTATTCTTGAACAGAGAAGCATATATTAATCTGCAAATATTGACTGAGCTGTCTAGTATTTCAGGGTGGATATTTTACCTCAAGCCCACATTTCCCATCAATAAAAAGAGAGGGAATAAGGGAGTGAAGTGGATTATCTATCGTGCTTTGAGTTAATTGCCCTCAATCTAGGGTCTCCTTTTGAATGTTTCTATGTCTCCAAATAGGTTCATTAGCAATTCTTTGCAATTCTTTTATAGTGTCCTAATTGAGGGTAATTAAGTGAAGTGATGGCATTAGTGGATTGGTGGACAAAGCATCAAAACGTCTGCTAGGGATGTAGCATACATGAATATGTCATTAATGGTGACACTCAAGAATAAACCCCACAACCTCTTATTGTACTAAAGCTTTAGATCAGCAATGTGTTCATTTGCCTGAAACCTTTTTTTTGTTATTTAGATAAGTGGGATAATAATGAGATGAATGTTGTATGAAAGTGCAGATGCGCCATACAGCTTTGTCGAAATCATGCAGACCTGCCAGATTCGGCTGTCTGTATCAGACCTCAGGGACCAAAACCTCCCTGAAGTGAAAACCTCAATTCTCCCAGGAGTTGTGCCATCAGTGGTAAAAGCAATGTTTAAAAAAGCGGCATTAATCCTGGAACACAAATTTTTTGTATGAGAGAAAATGATTGATTCTGTTAAACTCTGTCACACATCTGTGGTATCCATTTATACAGATGGCTAGACATGCTCGTAGAAAAACCATATTTATGTTGTTTTTTAACACATACTCTACTAGTTACTTATGTTGTTTTTAATGTCATAGTCTCTTCACCATTGGATGTGAGTCCTGGATTCATCTGTGCTATTTCCTTTTACCTGTTTTTCTTATGTTTTGTTTTGCTTTGTCTTCATTTTTTTTTTGTTCTTGGCTGCTGGGGCATCTTGCCAGGTCATCATTATAAATGAGAAGCTGTTCTCAATTGATTTCACCTGGTAAAATAAAGGTCAAATAAATAAAAAGCAAATGTCCGAAAATGTCAAGTCAATTGTGAACATCGTCTGTCAGAATCAAAGAAGCAAATTGTGTGAGCTAAGATCAGTGCATGCATTTTAATGGGTGAAAGGCCACCCTTTACTCCTAAAAAAAATCAGACTATTAATTTTACTTGTAAGTACATCATAGAAGGACATCACACTATAATTTATATCCTTGCTCACACAGCACTGTCCTACAGAGATTTCATTCACATGCATTTATATTTCAAATACATTTGCAATATTACATTGCAATGTTGCAGTTGTTGCACTCATGGGTGTCATTAGAGCTGGGCATTCAGGACTTAACTGTGTAACTTTGTTCCCCCCCCCCCCCCACTCAATCACTCGCCTCTACAAGCTCCCCCTGCCATGTGGCGAGTATGCACGTGTGCTTCATTTCTATCTCTTTCGCTCGTGCTCCATTAATCTCTCTGTGCAGCCGGATGCGAGTGGAGCGAGCTGCATCCCCAACACTAAAAATAACCACTTCAGTGTGACAGCGATGGGGGGTGCCAGAAAGGGAGGAAGGGGTGGATACGGAGGATAGGGGAGTGGGGGGGGGGACTTACAGCTCACAGGCATAAGACTAAACCAACACTGCTGCAGTTACAGCACAGGGGAAGGAGTGAAGGGGAGTTGGTTTAAAAAAACAAAAAAACAAAAAAAAAAAAACACGTTGCATATTTTCTGCAAACCTACAGAAAAAACAGACTCACAGCAATTACAGCATCTCATTTTCTGTTTCTGTGCTGAAGAAAATTGAACAAATACATCCACTCTTGCCCTGGTACAGAGGGAATTAAAGGGGCTTTTATTTCCTGAGGTTTTTCAATCAAAGAGCCCACACTTCAAAGCAATTATACTGTAGTAACAGCAAGAAGAACAATATAGACCTGTAGCCAGTGAAGACACTGAAATCCAATGTGAACATTCTGACAAAAGAACGACTAAAACAGGACTGAGATTTCATCACAGACTTTCCCTGTTTCCTGACGATAAAACTCACTCATGGATGGGCATATGATTCAAGTGGATTACATGTTACACTGTAAAAAGTGAGACTAGGCTGAATTAATACTTAGTCATTAAATGCAATAGTTTTTACTGAAATACTCTGTTGTCCATGAAGTTGGAATAATTTTGTTTTCAGACACATTCCTCTTTTTATTCCTATTTATACAGGGAAATCCGACTGTTTAATTAAAACAAAGCATCATCAGTAGACACATCAGTAATCACCTTTGACCAGGTACAATGTTTACACACTGAGTCCCAGTTACACTTTATCTATCAACAACAAATCACATTGTCAAAATCATCTCATAAGAAGAGGAAAACATTTTATTCCAACTTTATGGGCAACATTGTAGATTAAAGCTTGTTCTGACAAATACAGTATTAAATCAGACTAAACACGTGTACAAAATTTATTGATTAAATATTAACCACTTGAATGAGTAGACTTAAATAGAATACACAAATACATTTATTCTCATTCTAGAGTCATTGATTTCAGTCATTTTCATATGGACCTAATTTTGTTGTTTTAATAATGTTTCATAAGTAAATAAAGTTTAATGACACTTTAGTGATATTTTACAACTTTTACTCACTTAATTCTCACTCACTCACATATTTTCTTCAAGTCATGTAGAGTTTGCAAAGGTAGTTACAGATGACTGAACTCTCCTCCTACACTGTGATTAACCCTTAGAGACCTAAAACTATTTTTGTGTTGTCATTCAAATGAATTTTTCTCTAGATTCAACTTTTACTAAGTGATTTACCATTTATTAGAACATTCTATGCATTTACATTTCTCAGTGAAAATCAGATATTTAAAGTACAGTATATACATATACATACAGTATATCCTGTATGTATTTAATTTGCCAGTTGGGCCTATGTAGATGTTTATAAAAGTTCAGAGGTAAATTCAAAGGTTAATATCATTCACTAAAGATAAAAATAAGCACCTACAGCCACTGTCATTTATCAAATTGTATGGGTTTTAGAAGTGAATCAAAGCTTCCGAATGCACAAATTAGACATATTTGCTGCTGCTGAAAAGCTGATAAACTGTATTATACCTGAATTATTAAGCTGTATTGATAAGATCAGTGGCTCAAAAGTTGTTCAACATTTTAGATGCTTTTGGTCACTGTCCCACTAAACTGGGAAATGTAGATGCAAACTGTAAACACAACAGTCTTCATGTGGTTACCTGTACTACAACAACCTCTTAAAAGTCTTTCTTCAAAGTCTAAGCACATGTCATCTGTCTTAAATACACATGTAAATAATGCCTTAATGAGAGAAGGTGACACTAATGAGGACTTGTCTTATGACTCACTCCATTATAATGCGTGAACAGGCGTCACGCCATCGGGAATGACAATAATAGGCTGGTTGTCAAATCTGAATATGCTTGTTCAGCTTCTGTGACATGACCCATTATGTCAAAGACCACATCCAACATCATGAGACAAGGGAGTATACAAACAACTCTGAGCAGGAATTGCCATACCACTGTTGCTGAGATGCTCTCAAGGTTTCATGTACCCATGCAGCTCAAGGTGAACAGCCCTGCTCATCAGTCTCTTTATTTCTTTATTCTTTTCACACCCAGCAAGGAAAAAAAAATTAACAATTATATATA
>JAPQRQ010000005.1:17051312-17064036 GCA_037367365.1 Apogon talboti | reverse complement strand
CCCCCCCCCCCCCCCCAGTAGCACAACAAAACAAGGCTTTTAGGCTTTTTCATTGTGAGACTCAGGGGGCATCCAACAATAGCCAACTGTTGAAACCGTAGAGATATTTGAGGTGAAGAGAAAGGGCTCAGATATAGAATGATAATAACACAATAGAGTTAAATAAGGGCAGGCAGGTTCAGTGATTTAACCATTCATTCACATTCCACTGAACTGTTTTAAACTATATTCTGAAATGGCCCTCTTTGTTTCTCCCTTTAAATATATGGAGACTATGTAAAATTGACAAATAAAGTAATATAAAATGACAAATGCAGCAGAACTGATGCATTGCTCTGAAAGATGTTGCCAATTGACAAATAAAAACAATGCAAGATGAATGATTACCTGGTGCTTATGGGGAATTATGGAAATGTCAAAGGAAGGAAAACAATTCTAGTGTATTGAAACTGTCAGGGACACATCTTGTCACTGATTTAAAGCATGCAGCTTTGTTAGCGGTAATGCAATGACTACATATCAAAAAAGCAGACAAAGAAGTGTATGAGGCTGTCATGGCCCATTGGTTGGAGGTGAATAGTCCACATCTCCAGCTACTGGTAGTCTCCTGTCTGCTTTTTTTCCCCACTTTCGTTCTATATCCACTTTTTATCTCTTCATTTGATGCACAAACATTTGCAGATATGCTGGACTGAGTTTATTTTGTAGCCCATCTGCTCCTCCTCTGAATATGAATATATACATATATATATATTTATTTTGCCTTTGACTGAATATGCTGTTTTATCCTCTGTCTTTTTCATTTTAATTATCCCCTCCCTCTTCTCATTCCTGGCCACTATAATAGAAAGCAGCCTGTAAAGATGCACACTTTGGAAGTTTAAAGGTTCTTTACACTGTTAAAACAACTGCTGCCAAAGGGAACAGGCACTGAGGACTGTTTATTAGGTGGACAGGCTATAAAACAGATTTTACACTTTACCTCTTTTGACTTCTTTGTCATCACATGCTGCCCTGCAAAACATAGTCATATACTTAGCTCTCATTTATAGGGAATCAGTCCATTGTTTCAGAAACTGCCATGGTTCCCATCACATTACCTCTCCAAGCCCCAAGGAATGAAACCGGTGTTAGTGGTACGTGGGTCAGATCACCATTAGGTCGGTGGACTCTAAGTGAAAGACATAGAAGCTTGATTATGTTAATTTTTGCCGTTATGTGACTACTAATTTAGAGATTCTTTTTCTCGGCAAAGATAGTAAGATTTTGACAGATCTGTCAGGACAGTCACCTGATAAAAAGGCACGTGAGCACACGTCAGATGACGCTCTGAGGAAGACTGTGGAAGAGGTCGAAACACGTTAGCAAGGTAACCACACACCTTACTATCTTTGCTGAGAAAAAGAATCTCTAAATTAGTTGAAAGACTTACAAGTCACGATAAAGTGAATAGTTTAGATTTCTTCTGCTTTCCAGTCTCATCTTGACTCTCTGCCAAAACAGAGAACTGTCTTTCGATGCCCTGTGTGTTGTTTTGTTTTCTTTTAAAGCTGTGTATGTGCTGGTATAAGGGGGTCCAAATGGCCTTTGGGGATGCAACCCAATTCAGTGAGCATACATCCACAGTTTTCTGCCTGATCCTATATTGTGCAAATATGCCGGGAGGGAGGCAGTTTTCTTGTTTTTGTATTATTATAGTACGCAAGGTTAGGTCACCCTCTCTTGCTGTTTTTCAGCTGCTGACATGCCATTACTTTTATAGAAACATACTATACCTTTTCAGGGGCTAAAATATGGTTACTGATCAAATCACTTGCTTTTTCATGTCTTGAGAAATGGTCCACCCTTTATTTGGATATTTTTATTGCTCAGTCCTGAGGCTGCTGGTGGAAAACAAATGGTCGATGGCGTCAGTGCATGTCTTAATCTCTGCGTATGGAAAACTGCATCACTATAAATTGAATTGTGGGGTCAATACATGTTTAGCAAAAGCTGAGAGACAGGATTACCACATTCTTCCAGAGAGCTTTAAACACAGACTATGCAGTTCATGCCTCCAGGGAGCTCTCAGTCAAAACAATAGAAGTAGAGGGGTTTTTTCACTACCATTATCAATGAAAATCCACCTGCGGTACTCGTGTCGAATCATGTTTACTGAAGAGATAATGTATCGAAGTTCTATTTAATTAAATTCAGTCCTGTATTTTCTTGTCATTGTAATGAAATGGCTACGTGTCACCTTAAATGTGAACCTGGATAAAATATGCTGTTACATACTCGAAATAAAAGAATGGAAATACAGATATACAAAAAATGTCAACAGCCTTTTCAGAGCTTTAGTAAAATAAGCATCAATACCTTATTTTCAAAAAAGTGATGAGAAAGATGAGTCTCATGAAAATTAAGTAAAATGACAGATATCATGGCCAGACACACAATGTAAAAATGCAGATGAAAGGTAGCCGATCATGCATTATTGACTGTCTCCCTCTGTTTTTCTATACATTCTACACCTATAATTCATTTGAGTTATACGTTGTAACACATCTGACCTGAGCGAGTGACCCAAATTGTCTAAAACCAATCTCACCCAGTGTGTAATGATCCTGCAAAATCATTGAGAAGCTTTTCCTTTTTCTTTTTGACCCTTACATTGACCTAATATTATGGATTGGTTTATGCTTCTTGAGTCAAAGTCTGTATCCATCTGAAATGTTCATATATATCCATAACATGAATAGACGGAATAGGAAACAGACTGATTATCTGAATGAAACCTAGAGGGAGAGCCCTGCAGATGCCTACGGCCTTAGCTTTCAACTAACCTTGAACTGCACTGAATGAAAAAACTGACTTTGTCCTTCTGTATTTAGGTGTGTTTAAAAACCTGCTAATTAACTAAAATGCAAAATTTATTTCCAAACATCTGTTGATGCTTGAAGCTAAAAGTCCTTGGAGTTTAACTTCCTTGTCCTTCTTTTACTTGCCTATTTGCTCTTTCTGAAGACGCTGATTCTTTTTAACTCACAGCTCCATAGGTCATGAGCTAATGTGAAGGTGCTGTGTCCGGTGTCTTTGTTGTCTTTGTCGTCATCATCTTTGTCGTCTTGATTGTTGTCTTCGTTAGCAATTTCTTCAAACATCTCAGATGAAACTACTGGTTGGATTTATTTCAAATTTTATCTGTAGCTTCCTCAGGAAAATGCCCACAAAGTTTGTTCACAGTTTAATAAATTTGGATTTTTGCATTTTTTTGGAATTTTTCCTTTGTAATGGTCCATATTTTGATGGCCTATAACATGGGAAATGGTTACAGATATCAATATAATTAGAACTGACAGGCCTGATAGGAAGTCATATATGGACTTTAAGTTCTCTTCCAGTGAAAGGACCACCCACTTCTATTGGAACATTGATCTTAACATAGAACAGAACCTGACAACCTCACACATTCAACTTCTTATTGATTCTTGATAGAACATGTTGATGAGATACAGGGCCTTTGGTCCTACTGTTAACACTTAACAAAATAGTTATTTATGTTTTTGTCACAGTGATTTCAAACTAGAACCCTGACCCACCCTGTAAATGTGATTGGATAAAAAGTATGTTAAGCCAATCCACATATACTTGCAAAAGAGAAAAAGCTTAAATGTAAACTCATTAAGCTGAATATGGGCTTTTCAATACAACCTACACAGGTAGTGACAAGAAAATTTGAAATGGTTAACAAAATATAATGTATAACTATGATTCATATAACAAATAAAATCAATAGATAAATACTAAAAGGGTTTGTCGAAGTGAGCTTGATCATAAATAAATAATGTAAGCAAAGATATAGTTGGTAAATGAGTTGGAAAACTTAGTTAAATGTCACAGACAGTATAAATGATAGAAAAGAGCTTATATAATAAATAACTGTTGAATCAGCACATTAATACTACTACTACTACTACTACTACTACTAATACTTTATTTGTATAGCACGTTTAAAAACTGAGTTTACAAAGTGCTTTGACAGACAAAGCAGGGCACAACAACAGAAGTCAAAATACCAACAGAGGGCCAAAGAGGAATACAGAATTAAGCTGAAATTGAATTAAAACAGGTAGGTAATTAACAGGTAGAAAGTTTAGCTTTACTTTGAAGAGGTTGGAATATCACAAAAAATCAATCTGACCAAAGCAACCAAAATATTACCATTTTTTGGTATAAAAAATGCAATATCTGTACATCATTAATAGTGTTAAAACAAACTTTTGCTTCATAGTTCATAAGAACATAATTTAGTGGCTCAGCAAAGGAGTACTTGAATTAGTGGAATTGCTCTTGGCAGTAAAACAGACAAAAAAAGGTTTAAAGGTGTGAAGGAATGCAAATGGCAGTAATCTAAGTGCTGTTACTTACTTCATCAGCCCAGGGACTGCTCTCAGTTTGGTTATTTCTCCTGGTTAAATGTGTTTCCACTGATATGAATCCATTGCTTTATCTTATTTTCTCACCCAAAACAGTGTCTATCATTGCCTTCCCTCCCCTGGCTCCTGTGTTCTTTTTCTCACCTGCATCTTTTTGTGTGTTTTTTATCTTCAGCACCAGCTCTGGCATCCGTCATTTCAGTGTCACTACCCTTGAATAGCGTTCCACTCCATGCAGACACCCTTGGTGTCTTCAGTGGACCAATTAGAAATGCATCTATATGTTCATCTGGAAACACAACATGTACTTTCCTTTGTAAATACTGATAAAGCGCCGCCCGTCCTTCCTCTTATCAGCTTCCACTGTAGCTTCGACGTCGTCCTTCAGATGTAAGGAATGAGGAATCTACTTACTTCGCAGAGAGTGCTCTCTCTCAAATCCCCCAATACAGTTTATCTGAAAGGGACGTTAAGCAGATATATGATGTGTTCTACCTGATCTTATGGAGTGTCTCGCAGGTCTGAAAAATGTTGTACGTGTAAGCTCATATCTGCAGTCAGAAAATAAGCTTTGCTCAATATCTCCCATGCAACGACATCACCAGAGACTACAATAAAAAAAGGTATTCAACAAGTATTATTCCTATTATTTCAAATCACTTAATCTTTCGATGTTTGGTTGGATATTTAATACAAGTTAAATAATGCAGCCAATGTCAGACGAGCCATTAAATGGAAAGTCAATGAAAAAACAATAAAATAGCAGGATATCACAGGAGTATCCTCAACATTTGGTCTTTAAAGGAGGCTTTATAAATTACTTTACCGTAATCTCTTTTTAATTGTTTATTTGACATAAATAAGGTAAAATATCTATTAATAAGAGCGAATTTTAAAATGTTTTGGGAAGGAGGAACCTTTCAAAAAAGTTTAGCATTTCATTGGATGGCATTATCTGTGTCATGAATCAGTGGGGTTCATCTGAAAAGGTCCATCATCAGATAGGCAGGTGCTCCGCTAGCAGATATGTTAATGAAATGCTAAATAAAGCTACACTATGGTGTTAAATTACATTTCACTTTACATCAGCAATTACTCGTTAATAAAATAAGTTACTTGGAGGGATGTGTGACTGACAGGTGAAGCTTCTAATTGTCTGTCAAGGGCAGGAAGTTGTACACAGCCCGAGGCTGAGCTTTTATACATTTCTGGGTCTTAACTTGATGCATTAAAGGAGGAGTTGTAGAGTGAGTCTTTCTTAACTCAGTTTTTTTACTTTTCTTTCCTTTTTTTCCACAGTCAAAGCAATAAGGACTGTGCTGCTAGCCCTCATCGTTTATGTTCTGCGTTAACAGGTTATTATATATGTAGGATAAAACCTTTTCATGTGTTTTTATTATTATTATTATTAGCATTTTGTTTTCTGCCAGGACGAGGACTCTGTTAGTCTGTGTCCCCATGACTTTCTGAAAAATCGGCTCAATACCTACACAAAATCGACATAAAAATATTCCCCACCTTGGAAATTTTCCCCTTTTACTACTCTTACAGATAAAAAAAAAAAACTCTTTATCATCAATGTGAAAATAGCTTTCTACAAAGTAATGTCAATTCATTAAAATATATAAAGCAAAATAAGTGTTTTCATAAACCTGTATATCCACCCCCTTCAAGTCAGTCAGTATTAAGTCCGCTTAGATAGAACTGCACAAAATTGGCAGACCTTGGTGGTGGAAAAAACATATTATATTGACCATGACTCCATTTATAAAAGCAATAAAAGGGGAATATATCCATGGGGGTTCATACTTTTTATGTGTTTTAATAACTTAATAGTCACATGCAAGAACACACACAATATACCCTCAAGTTAAAGTATAAAACTTCACACACAAGGCTGAGCACATTCATGTTTCCAAAGCAATAAACCCTTTATACTTTCATTCAAGGTAAGCGCCATGTTTATAGTACTCCACAAATGGAAGTGGCATCACAAATAATGTAATTACCACTATGGCACTGGCTAGTCAGACATTTTCATACTGCACAATCATCTTCAATGAGTGTTATGTCACCTTACTTCTGCCTACAGAAGAGGTCTCAACTAATTTATTTACTTTCATACCCACCACTAAATCACTGCCTTGATTATATTACAGTAATTAATGTACATCATAGTAATGTAATGTGGTCTATTGACCTTTGCACATGTATCTTGAGCAATTTACATAAATATTCATTGACTAACATGTCTCTTAATCTACCGCTGAGACTGATTCTCACTCAAGGTCTTCCTCCCATTGATCGTGTCAAGCTTTGGTAGGAATTATGTTTTTATGGATCTGAATAGGAGGGCCACTTCCTTGTTACTCTGCATAGTTGTTGCTCATCAGAGTCATGTTTTAGAATGTTTAATGTACAGCAAAATCATTATCTATAAACCCAGAAGAAAATCAAATCAGCAGATGAAATGAATATTTCCACAACTGCTTCTTCAGACTGAAGAAAAAATGACTGTGGGGAAGAAAAAAGTGATTTATTCATTTATTCATTCATTTTCATTATTGGGCCTTAATTTGAAGTTTGTTAAAACAGTGGACAAAGAATTTCTTAATCTTAAATAATCTTATTGTCTTTACTCCGCATCATGCTCTGTGTTTCGCAATCTGTCCTCTCATAATTTCTAACACCAGCAACTGCATTTATAAGGTTTTTACTTAAGTGCAATTTAATGGCCTTGACTGTAATGTTAATTGCTACAGTATAATGTTGTAGTTATCACATTAGGCTATTAATAAATGATGATGTTTATGCTCTGTAAGCTCATTCTGTTGCAAACCAAGGCTCTGTGTCTTCTCATCTTATGTGACTCCATCAAGTTCCCTCCCCCACTACTCACATCAGGCCCCTTAACATCCTATAATACCCCTGCAATGGAGACTGCAGTTCTGCTGTTGTTGCACAATTTGCATGTTCAGACCCGCAACTGTGTCCGTGAAGATCTAGTTCATAATCGGCCGCTTTTTTCAAGGTGTTAAATCACCTAACACTGACAACTTGCATTTAATCATTTAAGTTAAAAGCTCTGGGATGCTCAAGGCAAAGATATTAGTGTGGTGACCCCACACTGTTGAAAAACGTTACTTGGTCCCTTTTTATAGGGAAGACAAGGCAGACTGCATCCAGCTCTGCAGTCTCGGGGGACAATAAAAGTGACGATAAAAGGGAACAAATGAGTGTTCCCTTCTGTTTTATAAAGAGAAAACATGACACCTAGAACAGCAAGATTCGATGTTGTGTTTTAAGTGTTATCAGTGATCATTGGAGCTCTACAGCACAAATGAAAAAAAAAAAAAAATATTGGGTTACAGATGCGTGGACAATTCTGTAAGATGAAAACATTGTCGGCGTTTAAATTTCGGTACAGTCGATTTCTGGTCAAGTAAAATTCTATTGTGCTTTCAAGTCCTTCAGCAGTGAGGATGACGCAGTATATAAATAAAAACATGTGCGTACAGTACATACAGTTCCCTCTATTCAACACAACAGCTGTCTAATTAAATGCTAATGACACCAAGGATAATTCATACATTATTCAATTTATTTGTGTCATGTATATATTATATTATGCTTACCTATTCTGATAGTGTGTCTGTTTTATTTTAAAAAAAAGGTGTTAAACATCATCTGATTCCCTCCTCCTTCCTTTTTCTACGCTGATTTGTGTCTCCGCGTTGTTGTGTCGCTTCCTGCAGGTGGAGGAGGCGAAGGCTGCGAGACAGAACACAGTTTGGCAGGTAGTTGAGAGTGACAGAACAGTGGCATTCCTGACACTTCCACTTAATTAGCATCCATTTTCTTCTGCAGCTGCCTAGGTACCTGCCGCCATTGTCAAAACATTTTTACCTGAGCTTGTGAGCTGTTAATTTAAAAGACTGATGTAATGTTAGAGATGCTCCACTTTTTCAGACATGTATGTTGCTTTTAAAATGAAGAATTAGTTGGTGCTTGATTTATTGTAGCTGAGAAGGTCAAATCACTTTTGGCTCTCAGCATACAAGTATGAAAGCTTCTTTTTGTTCGGGCTCAGTTTTGTGAATTTCATGGATTATTCGGTACTACTTTCCTATTTTCTAGGTTTATGTGTGGATAGAGAGTTGAAGTTCTGCCCCAGCTGTGCATCATGGGACTAAACTTTGGAGAAAATATGAACTTCAGTCAATGGCAAGAGATTCTTTGATCCAATTTTAATCGTGCTACCATTTACAAATGTGATGCATATCTATTTGAAATATAAGTTGACAAGTCAAGAAAATCACAGTTTGTGGTAAAAAGAGTAAAAATTTAGTGGACTGTCTCGTGTCATGCACGTCACACAGCCATTACTGTGGCATATTTTTTACCTTGTTCTTTGAAAGTGAAATGAAAATCACTGTAGTCTGTTCATGTTGAAGCTCCAGAGACATTTTCAGTGACTCTGAATGCATCTTGGAGATAGACAATGATGTCACCTTTTCAGACTTTCTTTGTCTTCACATATTTTCACAGTCTGATATGTCAACTGTTTTACAACATATTCTAGACATTATATGTGCAAATGATGGAATAATTCACTCAGGATAAAAAAAAATACTTTTCTCTCACCATTAATTAATGGAGGATTTTTTCTTTTTTTGACCAGAAGTGCTGGGGCTTCATCTAGTTCATGTATTCTTTGGCATTGATGTCATGCTCATTCAAGCTTGGGGGACACACAGACCCCACCAGATTTTCTATAATTGGACTTCATCTGTACCTGGACTTATATTTTTTCCTATTAATTATTTATTGCATTTATTAATTACTACTGTATTGTATGTTATGATTCGTCATATGTCTTTTATGTTTTTCTAGTACCTGTGATTTCCTTCAGTGTTAAATTCACAGTGGCATTGGTTGGCTGCTCCAGTACAACTTAACAGTGTGCCGCTGAAGATCTGAAGAGCCACCACCCCCACAAATATAGGATGGTTTTGTGAGACATTTGGCCTGTATTAGCTAAAGCGAGTGGGCATTGTTTTTATCTGTCTGGCTCCATGACATTGCTTGTGATACCCTGGCATCGTATTTAACATCACTAAAGGGAGCTGTGTGGATTTTATGACTATGAGCTGACAGTTTTTATCACAGGTGGTAGTTAGCCAATCTCTGAATTCATGTAGTATCTGCAGGGCAATATTTAGACAGAAATTTTGTCATTGTTTAATAAAATGCCATAAAACCTCTGCCCTGTTCTTGAAATATGTGTTCCCTCATTCATAAGGCCATTAAAGGGATGAAGGTGATGATGATCAGAAAGTTAAAGCTGTTCTGTTGGAAGCAGATAGAGAAAGGAGGGTGTGTACCCAATGGTAGTAATATAAACATATAAACAAATATGACAATATGAATTCATGCCCCTTGTACATATAGTTATATTTTTTATCAGACAAATAGCATAAATGTAGAAGTTTGCAAAGTGAAGAAATTAATAAATATATGTAAAAACACACGTTGAGAAAACAATCTGTAATCCTAATTAATATTCAGTATTTACCTTGACATATAGTGGGCCGGTTTTGAGCTACAAAAGCTGATTTAGTGTTTTAAAATAATCCTCCATTGTCTATGAATACAAGTATACGATGATGATGGCGAGTGATGGGTATCTGGAGAACCCACATATAGCGTCCTACACAAGCATCTTTTCTCACAATTCTTTTTCAGATTCTGTTAGATGCATCCTTGAACCTCGGTGTGCTTTTCTTTAAAATTTTTAATCTATAATGATAGATGATTGTGGAAGCATTTCTATGCAAAAACTGCTTCCATAATGATATTAGGTTGTTAGCTGTGTACTATGTCAGCAGCTGCATAATACTGTGGGGAAAACATGACTTGGTAGGTTTTTCCTGTTCTGGGAGTAAAATTAGAGAATGATGAGAAGGTCAGAACAGTAACAGGAGGGGAAACTTAGAAAACAATATAACTAACGACCACAAACAGTATTATTTCCAAGCAACATCTAGGGGCCCCCACAAACATACAATGGAGTGGTATACCAAAGATTTTTTAGAGCATCATGGACTATCAACAGTTACATTATTTATATTTTTATGCAGCTTTTTTCTGAAATTCCAGAATTGAAGGGCTTCGTCCTTCGCCCATACACTACACTGATGTTCATAGAAGTCTATACAGAGAGTTTTCCCTTTATCCTTCTGATACACAAACAAACCAACAAAACATTAAAGGTCCTGGGGGGAGGTCTACACCCTACCAGGCACCCCGCTGAGTATTTATTAAATTTTTGCCTCTGTTACTATCCAAGTGAAATATGTCCAGAATTTCTTCTATGAAAGGATTAAATTCATACTGGAACTGGAGAATTTCCCTTTCTTCCCTGTTGAGTCCAAGCTTTGTCTGGTTTTTCTTTTTGTTTTGTGTTGGACCAACAGCTACATCATTCCTGCAGAAAATCTTGCCATGTTTTTGTTTGGTTATGATATATAGAGCACCAAAGATAAGTGTGTTTCTTCTGTTTTCTCCCACAATCTGAACCAGTCACTGTGTGACAAATGAGATGAGTGCTAGCAGAGAAAATAACACACTTGCTGGTCGGCTGATGTTTCGACAGATGCCAAAGCTGCTTTTTAACGAACTAATTGTCTAGAATGTTTACAGTTTAGAGATTCTGTAATCTCATAATTACATTAATCTCTGTTTGTTTTTCATTAAAAACCCCTGAAAAAAATCCATCAGTCTAACAAGTGAACAATCAGGGCAGCCCTGCTCAGATAAGTGAGGCACTTATGTTCAAAGACAAACTGGCCAAGTTTTCCTTTACGCATAAAGTTATCATCATCCAAGTATATCAGAGCAAAAAGATAGTAGAGAAACTCATTAAATGATTATGTGCAAGTTGTTTGGCAACACTGAATAATTCATGCTTATTTGATTGCTATGTATGAAGGATTTATAGAGAGGTGGTGCATCAGGGGAAGAGATGCTTGTCTGGGTTGCTGAAGTTCACATTCCAAAGGTAGAGTGGTGTTTACATGTGGCTGAAGGCACATTAAACAGCCACTGAGGTATTTGAACCTGCTTATTGTCCTAATTTTTATTATTTTGCATCAGTACATTTAGCCTTATATGCACACTTCTCCCCTCCATTGCATTTTTCTGTTGATCTATCCCACCGCTGGTGTCACTGGTCTGTAGTCAGTGCCAGCACTCATCACTTAGTTCACCTGCTTCCTATCCGTGGACCACGACTGGTGTCTCCTAGCAACAACATTTGATACAGTTTGAATTGCATCTCTGCGAAGAACAAAAGGGGAATTAGCTTTGAAACACTTAAATTAAGCCCCTCCTATTTGAATGATTCATTTTCCGTTTTAAGGAGGACACAGTCACACAAACATGTATTCCTTACAGCAGGTCAAAGGGATTTTCCCTACTGTTGTTGATAGCCTTGCAAGCTTTGTCCCTGCAGAAAAACATCAAAAAGAGCACATAGTCTGAATATAAATAGGAGCTATTTCCTTTTTCAAAACTACGTTCCTGTTTTAAGCTTTAGAAGGATTAATATCAAATCATGTTCAAAAGCTCCCACTCCAGCCCTGAAAACTCAAACACTCCTTGGCTGGGTGCAGTGGTGGGTGGGGGGTGGGGCAGAGACACCTGTCAGGGGGTCATCGGACATTTAGCTATTACAGCAAGTGGTGAGGAGATAATGGCCATTATCTTTATTTCAAAAACCTGCTGGCTAAGTCCACCATGCTGCTCCTTTCAAAACACCGCATCAGGTCAAGCAGAAAGAGAAAACGTCTCATCCATTAGTTTGTCAGCGGGGGTTTCGAACATAAGCCTGACATAAAATGCAGAAGTCAGACTGCAGACGTAGGTCAAAGACGAGGGAAGCCATTAGGAAACAGCTTTTTGCACACATTAAAATCACTGAAAACTAGAGCAGAATACAGACAAATATGTAAGATTTAAATGTTTGCAGGTGGATTTTTGTTGGAAAGTCTGCATTTCTACTTAAAGGAATCAACAAAAGTGTGCAATACGTTTTAAAAAATTAATATTAACAATGTGATTTATTTAGTTGTTTAGTTTAGTTTAGTAATATGGAACAAAAAAACTAAAGTAATCCTACTTAGACTTTAGAAATAAAACAGATTGCAAGAAAACAGGAAAAAACTTATACATATCCATGAAAACAAAATATGACTTCATTCACACATTCGAAAATGAGTGGGATGAAGTATATCTTAACATATATA
>JAPQRQ010000005.1:17029398-17044390 GCA_037367365.1 Apogon talboti | reverse complement strand
TGTACAGATTATACATATGAGTGTGATTTATTGCACAGGCAATGACCAAGGCTCCAAAATGTGCGAATGTGGAAATATCTTACAGTTGTAATACCAGTGATGGCCACTGGGGGCAGCTCCGAAATTTTTTTTATATTAATTAATTGACTTGATTGGAAATAGCGTAATGCAACAGTTTTTTTCAGATAAATTTTTTTATGGAATGTCCTCTGCAATGGACAACGTTTGGTTTTTTTTTCTTTCTTTCTTTCTTTTTAGTAAAGCTGTGAAACTCTTTGGCTCATTGGCTCTCAGGAGGACAGCTTACTCATCTCCCAAGTTGGAAAATATTCTTTTTCCACTGACAGACAGCTCATCTGTAATTGTGGTATAAATGTTACACACTGCTTCATAAAGTTTCCTGTGACATTTTACACCGTGATTATCTCAGTGCTTCAGTGCATTTCTGACCCCTCAGGCTCCTGTAGTTCCACCCCGTTTGTCCAAATATGGTCACTTCTCGCTCCAAAAAGCCAAAATGACAATGGCCAAATCGCAAACTACTGGTTTCAAAACGACACTCCAGAAAGCAATGTCACGGTTGCTCCGTCTTCTAATCACATACAGACTATGTGCCACTTTGAATACAGCTGTCCTCCTGTTCACACCTACCAGCTCACAACCTCTACCACCAATCATCTCAGTTGCCTGCTCTTCATTGAGTAATCAGCCATGGTGTTAAGCCTGTCACATTCACTTCTTCACTGGTTCCAGACTGCACTAAGTCGAGTTATACACCCCAGCATATTCAACTTCAGCCTGTTTTTTTTTTTTTTTTTTTTTTTTTTTACTTACCTGTTTTTCGTCTGTTCCTTGTGTGGGACTTCTGCTCAACAGTTTGGCTTTTGGGATTTGAGCGCTCTTCCTCTCTGACTCGGTCCTGGAAGTGTTGTCTTGATCAGCCTCGCTCAACTAGTCGGACTCCTGAATCCAAGTTTTCTTCTGCTCCGTAATTCTGAGTTGAACAGACTGATCCCAATAAGAACTATGCAGTGTGTGGCTTCTACTCTGCAGGTCAAGCATATAGTACATCATCATTTTGAACATGAACTTATGGTAATTACATACACTCCTTTGGACATATCATACTATATTGCATAATTTAGCACTGTGTTATACAAAGGCAAAAACAATATTTCAGACTTGTTGATGTTTGTGCGTATCTCTTGTGTAAAAAGTTCCTATGCAAACAATTTTAATGGCCAAAGTTCCTGTATAAGAAAGTTCATATTTTGAAACTAACATCGTTAATAGGTCTCAGCAGAGCCAGGACACTTTACTCCTTCAAATGCAAACAACTCCTGCATTGGGCGATTGGTCATTGTGAATTTTACAATGCTTTACTCATTAATTCATGCCCTGTAACAATAAAAATGACCATCCACCCTCCATATGCATTCTTTTGGAGAATCCTTTGTCAGCTATTGTGAGATGAGTGAACCCACTGGGATCCATTAACAGTGACATTACAGAAAAAGCTATGAACCACAAGCTCTCAAAACCTCACTTTGGAGAATGAGAAAAACATATCTACCCAGCGGAGCCAACGTCTGATGTCAAAAAATGTAGTAAATACTAAGGCATGTCTGGCTTATTAGTACGTTGATCAGACTGTTGGTCCTATAGTTGCGGATGTCTACTTTCAGCTGCAACAAGTTAATGAACGGCTATGCTAATTCTAAAACACTGAAAGATGAAAAACCAAAACAGATCCATCCTGACTTAATATATCTGAGATTAAAATGGAACAATAGCATAAAGTGTCACATATAACACAATTCATCCTTTACACAATAAGTTTAATGTTAACTACGAGTGGAGATGCATCACCACGAGTCAATTTTTTGCCATTTTAATTAGCGTCATCAAAACCTCTGAGAAAGTTTTTGACTCTGTGCATTTCTTAACTGTAAAGCCTCTTCACTGAGACAAGTCACTATGCTCAATATGAGCGTCAAACACAAAATCACTGCTTTGAAGCAAAGCATTAGAGGTCAAGTAAGTTGGTACAACTGTATATGAGATACAAGTGACCGATGTGAGTAATTACTTTTCTTAGAAGGTCTAAGGTCATTTATTATCTTCCTGTTCTTCCATTTCACTTTGTGTTTCTGTGTACTTAATCAGTGCTTTACCAAACGTGTTTCTCTTCCCTTTTCTCAGCAAAAGAGCAATTCTGACATTTTATACCTTTTGCTGAATTTTTGACTCTCTACTATCAGCAAATAAAGAAGAAAAAGAGCTACTTTGACTTTTATTAGTGCCAACATTTATCTCACTCAGTTGACTGTTATTATTCTCTGTAGGGACAGTCTCATAAAATCTTTGTCCAAGCAACCAGCCCGTAATGCTGCTCCTATTAAATCAAACTTTGAAGGAACATTTCCCAGATTTGATGTAAAATAGCTCTTATAGTGAACCATATGGTGCTTTTGAGACAGAAAGAGATGCCTTGGCTCAATGAAACAACCAGCAGATGCTTGTTTTATGACATGTGAGTAGGTGTGACAAATTTATGGTGGGGTTTGCCATATTCTCTGCAGAATTAACAGGTAGGGGTTGATTTAGACTCATGGTAACAGTATATCTTCAATATGGAGGAAACTGAGCTGCTGTGGATCTCAGTTAAGTTTTTTATATCTTTTTTCTTTCTTTCTTTCTTTTTTTTTTTTAAGAAACGCTGAAGGCTTGCCTCCAAGGATGCTCTGTTGGTCCGGAATAAAATATCTCAGGAGTGAGTTGTGGGTTTGCCATGAAATGTTGCAGATGATGTCAGCATTTACTGTCACTTTACACACATCAGACTGAAGCCCATGTTGTTTTGGACACCCCTGACATCTGAATTACAGTGTACTGTATTTCTATTGTTGGTAACAGAATACGCTCATTTATTAATGAAACAAGCATCAGGATACACTACTCATGATGATGCAAAACATAATTTTGTTGCAAAATATTAACCCTTTTCTAGACAAATCATGCACAGAGACGCATAACTGCTAAGCTTGTACTCAGTCTGCTGGAAACAACCATGTATAATTTATTAAGGTATTTCAGAGGAACAGGCAAAGTCTACGATAACGTTACTAAAATAATATTGTGTTGATTCTTTTCTGTTAAAATTCGACAATCCCAACACTGTATTAAATGCATTATATTTATGTACTACGCCATGTCCCTGAACAGTGATGTTAACAAGCATCAAGATGTTATATAAAGGCTTGACATTAATGACATATATCAAAGTATTTTTAGGTGTAATACCGCTGACAAAAGCCAGATGAACATCCTCATTGAAATTCTCTTTAGAAATAATACGTCAATTAGTCATTTGTTTTATTTGTTTTGGGTAACTGTTCAAAGTGTTTGCTAAATTATTCATCCAATAATAAGATTTTAGATCTAATTAACTACTGTGATGTCTGCCGTGTTCACCTTTGTTTGACAGGTGTGTTTGACACACTTTGGAGCTGCTTTTATTGAATAAAATACTTTTTTTCCCCTGACAGTCAGCTTTCAGTAGCTGTTCAGGGTGTCACAAAGAAGACTGACGAGAAAATCTGATACATGTTTTGTTTCATGAAGGTTACTGTTTCATCACGTCAGTAATTTTTAACTTTAGCCTTACATGTCCCTTACTGTTTAATTTTATTCAACTTTAGCTTCATTACATCCACAGCTGGACTGGGACAAAAATTTGGCCCTGGACTTTTTGGTACAGACCGGCCCACTATAACCTGCATGCAGATGTTGTAACGACTCACCCTGTTAATGTACACACAAGCCCTTAATACCATCACTTTTACTGAACAATATCCCTTTGGATTCTGAAGGCTTCAATAAAATAACTCCATAGTTAGTGTGTTGCTCACTTACTCATAAGAAGGATCCTGACAAAAGGATTTAAAATTCCAAAGTGTTTATTACTCACTAATACAGGTACAAATAATGAAAATGTCATTGCAGCAAGGTACTGGGAAGGGAATCACTCCTTAAACAAATAGGCAACCTGTGTGTGTGTGTGTGTGTGTGAGAGAGAGAGAGAGAGAGAGAGAGGGTACTAATGATTAGGTCAAATGATGACACTGCATTATCTTCAATCTATAATAAAATGTGGAACTCTATCCAAGAGACAAACAGTTTGAAAGTGTATAGGCTATAAAGCACGACATACGAGGAAAAACTTGTACACACAGTGAACTGTAAAGCTGTATGCTAATTTATGTACTGCATCATCAGTAATATATGCAGATATTTTATTGTAACAGTAGTTAATCAGAGCTTGATTGATGTGAACTGTATAGGGCGATAATGTTGAAAGTAAAGCATACATGTTATTCATCTTACCTCATCATCACCACCTCCTTCACACGGTGGAACATCTGCCTCAACATTTTCTACTTTAGTCTCTGGCTGGCGTACCATGTTACTGGTGGTTTCACCGTCTCCATCCTCATCAGACTCACTGTCAGACTGGCGCCGGCCCCATACCACCTGCTGTTGCTGTGAGGGACCCGATGAAGCAGCAGCCACTTTACTACTAGCCCTGGCCCCTGCAGCAAACATAATCAGAATTGTTTTACTCATTGTAGACTCAGCTGATAGAGCTTTTCTCTTCTTCTTCCTCAGTTGCACCACCGTTGCATTTTTCTGTCACCTTCTCCATTTTATTAATTTCTTCTTGTTGGTAAGACGATACCACTATTTCCCTGATGACTCTCTCTCTCTCTCTCTCTCTCTCTCTCGACTCTTTCATAGCCTTTTTCATAGGGCCACTGGGCCGGGTATTCTGAAAACAGCCAAGCCAGTGGGCCAATGGTCACCTCTATGCTGAGTCTGCAGCTCTGTGGGCTGGTGCTACTCAAGGTCAAGGATTGACCATTTAGATGAAAGACAAACCACTGGGCCAATTACATGTCAATCTCCCCGGGCTGGAAGGGTTACCGTAGTTACAAAAAAGAAAAAAAAAAAACGGCCGTCCATTCAGCCGCAATATTTGGTCAATCCACCAGGAAAACAACCGGTACTCCATATGTCCAGTCCAGCCCTGATTACACCAAACATCTAATGGTATAATGATTATCTGGAATTACTTGTGGTTGTTTCTATGTCAGGGCTGCAAAATCCTAATGTAATTTTGTCATATTAGACTGAACCAAACCAAACATGAGAGGCAAGAGCCAATCAGGATGCAGAAAGCACACATGAGATCAGATTCTGCAGTGAAAAGAAGGGAAGGAGGGAATATCACCAGCAATGTGATATTTTGCAGTTCCTTTCCACAGGCAGTTAAAAGCATAACCCCCACCTCAGCCTCCGTCACTAAGAACTCACTGTGCACTTTACCTTATTTTGCACTTTACACTCAACCATATCAGTCTTCTATTCGAAGTGTGTTTTATAACATTGTGTTTTTATTGTTAGAGTGTACTTTTTAATTATTCATTTTGCATTTTTACATCTAGTGTTATGCCAGAGCTGCTGAACATTCTTTTGCTGTTTTTAAACAATGACAATAAAGTTGCAGCCTATCCATCTTATTTAATATAATTTATTGGATTTAATTTACTTTCACATGTGCCACATTAGCTTTATTTTGCCTAGAATAAAGTCACAAAGACTTAAACGATCACCATCTCAAAAATGTCACGGTCTAAAAGGATAAAGAATTGTAATTCTGTGACCCTTCTAAAAATTTATATTTAGGATTATTTCTGCAATAGTTCTCATTAGGACTCAAATGGGTGATCCTGTTGGAGATCTACCAAGAATAAACCATCATTAAATCAAGAACAAGTTGTGTGCGTGGTTACTGGAGGGAACTGCACAACCATACCCTCTATTAAAGCTTTCTAAATGCTAATTTGGGCTTGAACGGTTCAATTGAAACACTGTGCTACTTCCTCAGACCTACAGCATCTCTAGTATTTGATTGTTTTCTAATTATCCAGTACACAGGGTGCACCCACTCTCTAGTTGTAGCCGTGTGACAGGTGTTAATGCGACAAGTTTTTAATAATGCATTTGGAGATCTGGTGACCCTCCTCAGTAATTTTTGGTCTCACACTCTTGTACAAACACACATACACACACACAAAGCCCTGCATGCAAAAACACCATCTGCTCCTCCTTCTCCATCTCCTTCCCTTTTCTTTATCCCATTCAGAGCTTCAAAGCTGCCTAACATACAGTGGTTGGATGGTATTTTTAGACACGAGCACTTGAAACAAACATTATGGAGCAATTAATCAAACCCCAGTGTCATGTTGTGATTGCTGTGTGCTGGAAAATTGCAGTCATGTTGTGTTTTGCGTTGTTAATATGTGCAGCAAGTAGGATGCATGGCCTCCAAAGGTTTATATACAAGTATCTTTCTCCCAGTCTGTGCTAATCTGTCTCCAACAAGCCGTCAGATTCCCAGTCTAACTGTTCTCAGTGGGTACCGCCTTAGGCTCTGTTATGTACACACACACATACACAGAGTCTGTCTGAGTTAAAGAATGTTCTGGCTTATTCTTTCGATATTATGGCCGTCTCTTAACCATACTTCTGCAGCTATGCCCTCCAGTATTTCTGGACACTTTCCCCCTTCAATCTCTCCTTTCTCTCTAGTCTCACTGTCTGCATTTCTTCATTTTCTCCCACCTCCCATCTTTCTCTTCAGCCTCTCCTTTCTCTCCTTCCCCAATTTCTTTTCCTTTGCAATATCCAGCCTCACAGTGAAGTGACTGCATCACCTCAGCCCTCCAGCTCAGTCTCTGCTTCACAGAATCAGATACTTGCTTCAAATCTCATTTTGCAACCTCCCTTTTATGCCGCACATAAACCAAAGATTTATACCTAAATTATACTTCTGGTTGGGTGTTCACCCAGTGTTCACATACCGCTTATCTATCCATTATTGCTCACACACCAGTGAATACTGAACCTTAAGTTTTTTGCTACAGGCTAAGATATTCACAGGCATTTCTTGGCTATTCTTTTTAGATTGTCTTGCAGATAAGGTGATATTTCTATGGTAAAAGTCTAGGGCTCAGGACTCAAGAGTTTTTAATTTTGTTAGCTTACGGCATACCTTTTATCTGTATATAACCTTTACTAAAGCTAATTGTATTTTACTGTAAAAATGTAGTGATGTGTCTATGTGCTTATGTGATTGCTATGCTATTAGAGTGGCTAACAGAAGTGTAAGCAATACGCTGATCATTTACTTAAAGTTGAAGAAGGAAAGAAAAAAAACTGAATAGATACGATAGATAGACGATTCATGGAGCAAGCGAAGCCAAAGCATCACATCAGTTGGCAGGGCATATCACCTATATTGTCATATTGCTTTTTTTTGTGCTACAGACTGCTCATGCCTGACTGAGTCTTGACAGGTGGTCATTACAGCTCCACTATTATAACAAAATGACAAAATACAGGTTTTGACAGGTGTCGTATAAACAGCATATTCTGTTTGGATATTGTGAACTATTATTTTTTTACAAATGAAGCATGTCCTGACTAAGATGTGCGGATGTTATTGTGCTTTATGAGGATTCTTTGTACATGTACACAGCACATCAGGAAAATATGTCTCATTTGCAGGTCCAGGCAGCTTCTCTAGTCAGAGACACACATCTCACACCTACTCTTGGACATTATGAAAGAGAATAACAAGTGTTCTTTTGATATGTGCAAATACTGAAAAGCTGTTTTTTTTTTCAAGGAAATGTTTGAAGGAATGAAAGAGGGAGCCTGTGTTCATACAGTGGAACATCTGCCACCAATGGAAAACTTAAAAACTTGAAAATCACTTTTAATCTGGGTATGGACAGCTGCATGTTAAAAGAAAATAGAAGTAGTTTATTTCCTTTAAATGTGTCTACAGTTTATTAGGAATATAGTATTTTTGGAACAAATTATAAAAAAAAACAAACAAAACTGGCAATTGCTTGTTTTTATATCCATCTTATTCTTGTTCTGAGTGTTGTGTTATTGAAGATCACATTTTATGCTGTTTTTATTACAAACTATTACATATAAGAGCATTTTTAAAATTGCAGCAATGTTTTTGGACACTTTGTATACTACTTTGTCTATAGCATATATACGCTGTTGCCTATAAAGTTAAAATAATAAAAAAAAATACTAAAAAAGAATAACTTGCATTTAAGATACATTCTTTTGTTTATTTCTATTTATACACATCAGTAATCACCTTTTACCAGTTGCAATGATCACATACTGAGTCCCAGTTCCTCTTTATCTATCAAGAATAAATCACATCATCACAATAATTTCATGAAAAGAGGTAACAATGTTTTATTCCAGCTTCATGGGCGCCAGTCTAGATAACAGATGTTTTGGGTTTTTTTTTGGAAAAATGGTTCAAAACAAAGTGTTAAAGAACTGTATTGGGGTAAAAAAAATACAGCACAATGTTTGCCATAAACTAATTTGAAGTTCAATTATGTCAAAACTGTACTTACTGTGTTAATACTAACTCGGTGTAGTTACTGTGGTACCTGCTGGCTAATATGCCTTAGAAATGAATTTTTTGTGAGTTGGATGTCATCAGCTTTGTGTAGCAATTTGTTTACCTCCTGTCAGCTGGTGTATATCAGACTCTTCTGTAGCAGCTACCAGCCGGCATGCAGCCCATGGTGGTGTGGCTCACAACCAGGCAGCACATGACTCTGCCTTTCACGCAGGCTGAACAGTTCTGTCTCACCTTGGAACTGACCAGATGCTGCTTCGAGTGCATGTGTATGTGTGTTTACATGCCTGAGCATTAGCATCTCCCTGTGTGGCTGGGGAGTTTTATCAGCGGCTGACCTGTGACCCAGCTGGGTTTGTTAAGACCAGAGATATTCAACGGGAGGACTGCAGGATTAATGACAATGGTGTGACTGCCTTGCAGTTCCTGCCACGGGGACCAGCCGCCACTAATTAGAAACATGGTGGAAGAGGAAAGTGCCCTTGTCTGACTATCTAGATATCAAAGGAGGCAGCAACAAGCTCTGGAAAATTATGTAATTTTTCACATACATGATTGCGAGCAGACACCCCAGCCATCTTAAAGCTTGCAAATTTAATTCACTAGGAAACATAATGCTGTTTGCAATATGTTTTGGTTCAACAAATTAGTGTTTTGTTTATTAATGCATTTTCAAATAGTTGATCATGAATATAAATGCAAATTATTCACAGACAACATATTAAGTTTGTTGCTCACATCAGACACACTGTTTAACCATCAATTTACAATATCAGTAGGTTGTAAATGGCAGCATTATTAAACATTTTCTGCACTGGTAGCACTTAGAGAAGGTTAGCAGGGTTTGATTTAACACAGAAAAAGTCTGCAGAGAAGAGATTAAAAATGAGTCACTCCTTTATTCATCTTTAAAGCAAACCATAACTGTTTCTAAACTCTAACCAGAATTATTTTTCGCCCCCATGAGCCAGGCATAGTTAAGTGGGTGGGTGTGGATGGATGGACGGATGGATGGATGGACGGACAGATGGACGGATGGGTGGATGGATGGATGGACAGATGGACGGACGGATGGACGGATGGATGGACGGATGGATGGACGGATGGATGGATGGATGGATGGACGGACGGACGGACGGACGGACGGACGGACGGATGGATGGATGGATGAACGTACAATGTCACAATGACAACTTTGCTCTTATAACTAAACACAGGATAAGTTTAGTTACAGTAGCAGACTGATCTCTTAAAATCATTTTGTATGACACACCAGTTTGGTGCCGTTGGGCGTGCTATATGTACACATTTGCGAATTTTGGCGTGTTATTGGATGCTGTGCAATCGCGTGTCAATATTTGCCCTGTTTTGCAGTTACCCTAACCAGAACCCTAAACCTAACCATAACCCTAGACCTAACCCTAAACCTCAGCCTAAACCTAACTGGCAACTGCACCCTAACCCTGAGCCTCAGTGCATGTCATGTGACGCAGTGTTCACATACACATGGAAATCTTAAAATGCGTACATATAACGCACCAAATAAAACTGGCGTGTATATTAACACTATTTCACGAGAGTTGATGTGTAAAAATGCACATATATTAATCACTTTCTTTTCTACAATCATAACACCTTGATTTGTATGTTAAATTTTTCTAAATACCTCCCTTCTCCTTCTAAAATGTGCAGTACTAGCTACCGTTGGCATAGAAATGAAGTCCAAACAACACAAACTCCTCATAAGCGCACAGACAACAGGATGCTGCATGCAGTTAGCACCAATGTCCATATATATTTAAAAAGGTGGTGGATCCTTCAATTAGAAATAACATTTGTAGCAAACTTAATAAGGGTAAAATTACATTGGCACCAAAGTGTAACTGGATTTCCTGTTTTGCCAGGTCTCAATGTAATTCCTGTGTGACATGGGTGTTTAGAGCTGTCTAGGTTTCTTGATGAGAATTTTTTTGTTTTTTTGGTTTTTTTTAATAAAATTCAGTGGGATAACAGGTGGCAGTCATCTTTTGTTTGCCCTGTAACTGAAAATACATGCAATTGGTTCCAACAGCACAAACAAAGGAATTTTCTTTTGATGTCAGCAAGACAGGTAAAAGAATACAATCTGCTGATTTCATTTGAAGGTGTGGAGTTTTGTCGGGTCTATGCATACACCTTCAGGGCAGGCGGTTTTTGTGTAGAGTATTGGTATGCACGTCCTCTTCCATCTCTATCCAGCGTAATGCGGTGTGACGCTGTACTACTTTCATGCTGGAATCGGTTTCTCAGGAAGGCCGGCTCAATTTTTTCCCTTTTTCTACTGTCTGTCCTCTCTGTCTTTTCCATCTCTCCAGCTGTTCGCTTGATTTTCCTGAGCAACTCTGACTTACAGGGAAGCAGGCTAAAGGGGCGGCTGTGCATTTCAGTACCAATATATGTCCGCTGTGAGGGATATCACTTGTACTCGAATCTCATACTACACCTTTAGGTTTAAGCTGCCTTCTCAGGTTGTGTGTTGAACAAATGTGCATGTGATGGTGGGTTTGTGTATGCCAGCTTCTGTGCATGTTGCAGTGTGAGAGAGGGAGATAAAAAAAAGAGGTGGCCAGCTGCTTGACGGTGTGTTGTGAATGTTAGACAGTAGTCTTCTCTCCTTCCAGCTGTCTTGCTGGTCTCCCCAGGGTTTCTCTGACACACTCCGTCAGCCAGCACACACACACACACACACACACACACAGACTGAGATGTATTCACTTCATAGCTCTCTGTCATGGTTTGTACATTCCGTCCTTTCGTATGTTTTTCTCTGTATGCTTATCTTTTTCTTTGTCTTTGAAGGTCCTCCTTTACACACATCATGCTCACACTGAACATCTCTGTTCAGTGTTTAGCAGCTGACTTGTTGTAGAAAAAATGCAGACAACAAACTTTCCACCAGGACTGCCTGGGTAATTTCACCTTAAAACCCATCAGTGCAGAATCCAGGTGGTAAGCACTATTTATTTTTATTGCTTTACTGATGCAAGGTCCCCTTTGACTAAAGAGCAGAGCAGGTGCTATACATCCACAAGAGAACAAACAGGCTTTATGCTCAGCAATATTTGTTCTCACATTTGTAGAGACAGTTGACAGGCGTTCTCCACCCCTGATCGTATTTACACTGAGCTTCGCAGCAGCCTCAAGTCCTTTTGTTTCAGCTTCCTGCCTGCTCTTATTATGTTTCTCACATTTCTTTGACTAGATTTACAGCTGATTGTTGAAGAAAAATGCTGACGGCAAGTATATTTTTCCAATTGAGTAGAAAATGTTGTTCAACCCAACTCCATGTAAACATCAAAGCTTAGTCGAATGTCACCAGATGTGTACATAAGCTTGGTGTTTGTTCATTGTTGCCCCTCTCTCTGAGGGTGTCATTGTTCCAAGTGGAAGTCTCTTTGCTCTGCTCAGATTGATCAATCACTTGCTCACACCAGCTTGAAAGTAAGAGGGGACATTTTTCAGCCAGAGTAACTTAAACCCCCTTCCCAGCATGCACCTGCCCCTTCATACTGGCAGCCATGTGGGCACAAGCCCTGCATTGGGGAGTCGCTGAATTTTCTGTGTTTGCGCGTGTGTTTCTGTGTGTAGGTGTGTGCGCGCTTGTGTTTCTCTGTAACGGACACAAACACACATATCCATCAGAGCAGAGAAGAGAGTCAAGCGGGAGATTGACTTTAGCAAAAGGAGCAGACAGCCGTCGCCAGCTGAACGCTTGAGATGTTTCCTACATAGCACTCAGCTTTCACAGCAGATTACAGACAGTTGCTGACTGGTCTTCAGTTTAGTGGCCAAGGACCTATCCAGAATACCGATGACGCTATGCATGGAGTTCGGTGACTCGGTATACAGTACATCTGCTCCAATTTCTCCTTTTCATTGGAAAAAAAAATAAGATCTGGATCTCCATTTTACGTCCACTCACAGCTTGGATGCAACATAAATACGAGCACACGTGGTGGGTATAAAACTAATACATCAGTGTTACTGGGTCAGTCATTTCATCCATCCAGATAGAAAAGGGATTTGTCTGCATTCCTAAAAACATGTTATTAAATTTTGTTTATTTCCTACAATTTATTCATTTCCTTTGTTTTTTTCTCATCAAAGCTTAATGCAAGTCTTAAATTCAACAAGAGATGAATCACCCTGAAGTGTAAAGCTGTTAACTCCTACAGAGCCATTTTCAATCCAGACCTAATAAAAACCTATAAATTGTGCTAAAATCACATATTTCACTGTCTACAAATAGAAAGTGTCCTGCTGTGATGCTTTGATCTCACATTATCTTTTCATTTTAGAGCAATTATTCCAGTGTGCATTATTAGTCAACCTGTCAACTCTTATGCAATTATTTCTTTTGTTCTGGATGGGGGCAGGGGGCTGTCACTGGTGACATTTTTTTCTTTATACATCATAATAACCAACAGTTGAAAATATTAAAATATCCACTTTTCATTATGTCCAAATATAGAAGCACACAAACTGGAAAGTATTACTGACTGTGCAGGCCCATTGTGGAGTCTCAGCAGACATAAACACATTGCCGCTGATAACTTCAACCATTCATCAACTATAATTCCCTCCTTGTTGAGCCAAACAGCGACTGATTGCTTAAAAACCATTGACCTCTACTTTTAATGTCTTACAATTTAATCACACTGTTTCTTCTGGGTCACCTTGTAGAAAATGCAACACACACTGCAACTTCTGCAAATGTAATTTTTGTTCAAATGTATTGGCACAAATGATCGCCAGCTGCTTTTTGTCTACACCCGAACATCTGGAAAACAGTCAGAACCGATTTCCCACAATTTCTCAGATTAGTGGACAAGACAAATTACAGCCCCAATTCAGCATGTCATGGTGTCAATGTAAGGTGTTTGCTTGGACAAACAACAAATCCAGAGTAAATCCCTACCATTGAAGCATGGCAGAGTCGTTAGTGGATTTTCATCGGTGGAAAACAAACTCTTTGGAGCTCAGCACCTCCCCTCCCTTCTGTCTTTGCTAGCCCTGCAGAGTGCAGCTCATTGATAAGGGTTTCTGTCCTTGTCACCAAGGACTGATGTCTTTCTGTCAACTCCCCGGCAGCCCTGTTCCTCATTCCGTGCTATTGTTTTGTTTCTCTTCTATACCTGACAGATTCCCTATCTCTCTCCCTTCTCTTCCTCACCTCTCCTTGGTCCCAAATACCATCCTCTCTCCTTCCCTGAGAGGCATTCATTCCTACCATTTGCAGACAGTCACTGCTTAGAAGTTATTGTCTCAATTAGAGCTCCTCCTCTGAAGTCACATCATCACCATCTAATGAAACTCTGAGGGGTCACTCAGCTCCGATGTGCATTAGACCAGAGGAACGTCTATGACCGCCGCTGTAACATTCAATCGGTAGAGCTATTTCTGTATGTGCAAAGACACTCTCTCCTCTCAAGCACACATGCACACACATACACCGCCACTGCCATTTTGCTATTTCACCACCCACCTCCACAATATAGCTGTGACTGCGTCTCCTGTGGTTTAATACCTCTTCTGTTCATTAGCACTGTGCAGCGGCGTGTCAACAGCCCTTATTTACTAATTAGTGACTGATGACAATAGCTGAGGCACACAATGGAGGGGACAATGGTGATCCTCATCTCTGCCGTTCACTGTCCTATGACAGTATGGAGTATTAGTCATTCAGCTGTGTAATAAGCTCTTCTGCTCTCATTGGAATGCGCAAATGCACAGCGAATCACAATTTTGTCTTGGTACTTGCAAAAACAGATTGCAAAGTTGTTGTGATTTTAGATAGGAAAAGTTAAGTTTTGGACAATTTTTTTCCTCCAAGGTCAACGCATTGCTCTGACTGTGCCTGGCCAGTGGGAATGGAGATAAAAATGTCAAAGCTGCTGTAAATAAGAATATAAATAATAAAGTCGCCCACTGAGCTTGGCTAAATTGAACAGCAAAAGGGTTGTTTTCTTGCCACCCCTCTGAGATTTTAATCTCTCCAGCTAAATCTTTTCCACCTTTTATTCCTTTGTCTTACGCTTCATCCCTAGAGAGACGGTGCTTCTGTGTGATGTAATGCTGAAGGACGAGCCCTGTGACTCGACCCCTAGGACCACAATACTTGTGAGTCAGTGCGAAAGGATCATGCGTTTCATCCATTTATACAGTGACTACAAAAAACATCCAGGAGGCATTATAAGGCCTTCATAACAAAAAACTGTCAGGCCAACAGTGTGACTGAATATATTAAAAAGATCCTCTGATCAGGTCAGGTGACTATTGGTAGAATGAAGACACATTACCAAGACTGATGGAGGGAAACACTGAAAACAAAGGTGATTTTTAAAGAATGTACCCTTCTCCTGCCCTGAATTCAGTGCACATGGCCTAAGATATATATATATATATATATATACACATATATACACACACACA
>JAPQRQ010000005.1:17001334-17023456 GCA_037367365.1 Apogon talboti | reverse complement strand
AGATAGATAGATAGATAGATAGATAGATAGATAGATAGATAGATAGATAGATAGATAGATAGATAGATAGATAGACGGATGGATGGTTGGATGGATGGATATCATAGTATGAAATGTTGTGTCTCAAGAAACACGAGTTGAATAACAGTCAGATACTTTCATCAGCAGTATGAAAGCATCATTTCCACCTTTGATGCTTACAAACCCAAATCCAGATTACAATAACATTGAGGATGATCATGCATGATTTATGTTACGTACACTAAATTTAACACCTGTTATACTTTATCTTCATTCTTGCTGTGCTGCTGCAATACCTGTGTTATCTGTTTGCTCTACTTTAACTTTTTTCTAAAATAATAACAGCAAACTCATCTTTGGGAAGAAAGAAATCCAATTTTGTCAACATGATATCACAGGGCAAGTCTCTTATTATATAACTGCCTTCAAGTAAAAGATCTGGTGATAAATGCTTTGTGTTTTACTCAAGTGAACAGACTTCTGTAGGAAAGTGTTACAATGACCCAGATTACAATCAGAGTGTGAATGCAGCAGTAACAGAATTAATGCTGCCTATTTATTGGTTTTGTTTCATCTCATTTGTTTGATATCTACAATTTTAGAACAAGAAATCTTAACAAACTTACCAGGCAGGGAGGGGTACTTTTTGGCTTTTATAATGCACACATTGGAGCTGTAGTTCCTTCTAGTTTTTCAGTGTCACTGGGGAAAAAAATCCATAATTACCTTTCAGCATATTGTAATTCAAGCGGTCTGATAGGACACAAGACTTATGCATCTACTCCTTACTTGTGTTTTCAGGCTGTGGAAAATCTCACCCTAATCACAACCTATTCTATGCTGTGTCCTTTAACCATAAAATAGGAGCAGGAAACTACATCAGGTCATTAATCCTTTGATTTAGAATAAGAGCAGAGATGCAGGAGATGCAGGTGTATATGTAAATTCTTGATTTTTCCCCCCATGATGTCAGCTTCTGCAGCATTAAATCTAATACTTGGTTCTTATTAAGTCTCAAACCCCTTATTTCTATCTATTATTCTATCCTAGTTGAACCACTTTTACAAAAGTCCGTTAATGAGCGTTAGTGTTGTTGCACCCGACAGTCACTCTTAAGCCTATGGCCTCATCACTAAACATAGAACGCCACCATTATGGTTGGTCCAAAAAATAGTACTGAACAGATGCTATGTTTCAAGACATTAGGACCCTGGTGCTAGCAGAGCATGCACACACACACAGAAATCCTCTATAGCTGGAAGCAGTTGTGGCAGAGTTTCTGTCTTATTTGGGTTTTTGTGTCACTTGTGACTTTGGGCTATTATGTCAACTTCCTGTGCAGACTTGCAGGGCTGAGGTGGCTCCTGCAGGACAACACTGAGCTGTATGAGCATATGGTGAGAGGAAGCTGCATACGGAACCCCTCTTCAAACTGAGAAACACGCTGCTAACAATTTGCATTTCTCCCCCATTGTGATTCATTGATTCATTCATGCATGCCAATGTAGCATGATAATATCACTTTACAGTTTGAAAATGCATCAACTCAGAGCTAGTCCAGCACAGAGACAGAAAAGAGGTTCAGGGCTAGGACTCATTTCCTCTGTGTGGTCCATGTGTATTCATGTGTTTTAGATGGGGTTTTATTTTGTTTTATTTGGGTGACTTTATTTTATGTATTCATTTATTCATTGATATTATAAGAACATTATTAAGCTTTGGGTGCAATGGCACTGAATGTCATTAATCTTGGCCTGGTTTAGTTCACGTGTCCTGTCTTTCATTTAGTTCATGCTACTCTTTTCTCTGACCTTCACACCCACCTACATACCTTTCACTCATTCGCTAATCAGCACCCTGTATCTAATAGCTGCCTTTTCGCCCTTAGTGTTGCCAGATTGTTGAGTCTTTCATGTTGTGAACTTGCAATCTTGCCAACTAGGCAGATTTATTTGTGTATCCTGTATCTGCCTAAAAGTGTGGGTTTGGGTTCATGATCTAGTGCTCCATAAAACAAAAAGAGATTAAAAAAATCTGTGCAGGAAGTAATGCACCACTAAAGCCTGTTCATTTTTACCCAGACAGACACCAAACAAAACTGTTAAACATCTACATAAGGAAAATTTAAAGATTGAAAGATCACTTACAAATCCTCAAAGATAATTTAACTTTATAGACAAGTGGAAATATTTATAACAATACGGATGGTGTGACTTTTCTAAACCTGAAATAAGATTTACTTATTCATGTCCCTTCCTGCTCTTGGCTTCAGTTTTTCTGCAAAGCTAAGCGCTGGAACGATCACTGCTCAAAGGGAATTTATATTGTTCAGGGAACTGTTAATGATTTAACACCCAATCTTTCATTGTGGAGGAAGGGAGAAAAACAAGGATATGTGAGCAACAAAGATTGAAAAGTTAAGAGGGTTTTAATAGAACATCATAAGGATTGTTAGGATATGTTGAGAGGCAGGAGGTGCAAGACTACGATGGTGAGGAGAGGTAGTCTGTCTGGAGACACTCTGCAGGGGGATCTGGCTGGCAGCCCTGCCAAATATCTGACATGCAGTCAGAGTGGAGGAGCTCTGTGCTGCGACGGAGCTGGGCATCTGACCAGCCACCTGTCCACCGTGGTATGTAGGTGCAGGTAAATGGCAAGACCAAGACTGCTGTCAGCCAGTCAGAGCTGAGTTACTATTGGCTTGATCAACACAATGAAGTAACAGATATTCTTGGAAGGAAATGGACTATGTGACACTGAGGAGTCAGGCTTTGCTGTGGAAGTGGCGTTTAAAACCTATATCGGATTTGTATTCAGATTTGGACAGTGTAGAGTAGAGGTCTTACAAAAATACAAGCACACATCTGCTCTCACAGTCCAAAGTGTCAGGTGCTGTCACAAAGACATTGCCAAAGTACAGTCAACAAAACTGCACTAGTGGTGGTATGAAACATGAAAATATGCCTGGCAGAAAGTCCATCTGGTTACCATAGCATCCTGGATATAGCTCCATGGTGTCCCAGGCATAACATGACATGCATCTCCTTCCTTTTTCACAGCTTCCCTCAGTCTTCTCTCTCCAGCTGGCTCCTCTCTTGGTACATCTGTGAGCCCAGCACTGGGAGGTGTCAGTATTTTAAAGCATTTAGCTAATGCTAAGGTGTCCCAGGGTGATTAGAGGAAAAAAAACAAGCAGCAAATGCTTCTCCATATGGACGCATGACTATGTGTTTGGCATAACTGAAGTCCACGTACCCTCAGGTTGCTCTGGCATGACAATAGTTCCACTGTTGACGTAGTCAGATGAGATTGTAGTATCGGCAAGTGAATCAAAGAAAGTATGCATGTTTTTAACATAATGCAATGCCTCTGTATTGTGGAGACATGGGAAGCAGCATCATGACAGAGTTTATGGTTACATTTCTAACACACCTGGGATTGAATTCCCGTGGTTGTGATTGTAACAAACTGGAAAATACATTGGAAACTAGAAAAGCACTCAGAGAGAGCAGACCTCCACCAAGGCAGCTCATTTCCCCACCATGCTGCTGTAACATAGAATACCCTTGAAGTGGGTTGCCTAGCAACAGATAAACAATAGACATTAATTAATAAACGTTGACATGTTGTCAGATGTCATGTGCAGAAAGAGACATGCCAGCCAAGAGGTTATTTAACTGAAAATGCCTTAAAAAAATCCTGGATCACCCCCAAAATCTAATTGTTATGTATTACCCTTTTGAAATTTTGAATATTGTCCCTCCTGTGTTACTGTATACCGGATGTACAGGGCAAACAGCCGAATGGTCAGTTGTTGTTGCTAAGCTAATACACCATGCTTGAACTGCTCCGGTCTCTCGCCTCTTTATTTATGTATATACTGTATATGCAAGTATATAACACTAATCAGTTGTTCCTTGTCCCATTTCGGACATTTCCTGAAAATTTCATTAAAAATGTCCATAACATTTTGTGTTATGTTGCTAACACGCAGACAGACAAACATACAGACAGACAGACAAACCCTGGTGATTACATAACCTCCTTGGCAGAGGTAATAATGAATTCCAAGATACAGCTTTTAGAGAGCTTTATACTGACTGACCAAGTGGTAAACTTCAACAAATGGAGACACACTGTTACTTCCCTTTTTATTACATTTAATTATAGATGGTGCCATCAACTGTGGGGGTGTACAACAAATTCTGGAGAATGCGCATCAACACTGCATCATAATATAAAACATATCAAACTAATGGAATATATCTTTAATTAATGAGCATCTCTTTAATTAATGAATGCTGGAAATAAACAGAAGTTTTAAATATTTTCCTCAAAGTTATTCTTTTTAACACACTCCTGCAGTCAGAAAAGTCTGTTAACAGGCTGTTCATGTTCAATAAGCAACATGTCATCTCACAAAAACAAACAGAAAACCTGTTCGAAACATTAACATCCACAAACTTTTATTTTATACGCCTTTCAGATCTAGATATATATCCACGTGGGTTATACCCTGACAATTATCTGGCATGTATTTTTTCTTTGCTTCTCTTAACTATCTATCGTAACTGTATACTTGCTTTTTCCTCAGTCTGTTTCAAATGCAAATATGAATGTCCTATTTTACATAAGTGTCAAAACAGGTTTACCCACCTTTGTGTACATAAACTAGGAATGTGCAGAGCGCACAGTTTTTGTATCTGTATCTGTATTTTGGTGGGTATGTATAATTATGTGTTTGCATTTGAATGGTTGATGGAAATAGGCATACATATCTTACACTTTAATCACATATATTAATATTTTTCTTACTATTTATTTTGGATATTAAAGATGTGACTAACCCTTTTTCATTAAAAACTAAACATGTGCATAAACTATTAATAATAGTAATTATGAACACATAAATGAAATGTCGGCTAATGGCTTCATAATCATGTGTAATCATTAACACAGATCATGGCTGTATGGTTGATGCGGTTGGTACTTGAGGGGGGTTGGGTGGATACCAGCGGAGGAGGCTTAAAATGCAAATGCATGTGCATTGCAGATGTTGACATATATTTAACACCTTTGTCTTTGCTGAATTTATTGTACACACTTTACCACTCAACCTTTACTGGGTTGGATATATGCTGACTGTGAAATGCTACAGGACGCATGAGGTTTGTGACTGAGGAATCACTACAACTAGGGTCAACTCAGCATACGCTTTCTCCTCTATTTTCATTCTCCAAACCAATGCTGGAAAATGGGGTTTTGTTTTGGGGACAAATGAGTGGTCAAAAATAGACTGCTGACTATGGAATAACTTAACTAGTCGGCTACAGAGTGAACAGAGGAGCTAACAATAGATGTTCTACTGCAAACGGAGAGAAGCCTAACAGGCTGTCAAGTGTAAATGCAATGAATTTGAAACAGTCCCACAAAAGGTGAACCTTCTTCTAAACTACCAACAATATAGTTTCACTTAAAGAGCTGAGATAGCTAATGCAAACCTGAGCTCGTCCTGGTCGAACAAACTCCACAGTTTCTCCATCTTCTAAAATGAAATAGCAGCTCGGTAGAATAGCTATAAATAGTTCTCCAGTGTGATGCAGTCTGATTTACAAGTTCCACTCACAAAATAGTCATAAACTGCAGATAAAACTAAATTTATGCTCCTCTCTAGAGCCAAAAAACAGTGATTATGATAATACTGTATTATCTATGAATCATCACGTCCATGAATCAAATATGGGAAAGGTGCAGAATTCAAGCTTAGAATCTGGTCGGATGCAAAACTAATCTTTAGATATCACATGTCTAAACTGCTGAGCAAACTAAGATAGAAAATGCATTTATTTACAGCAGTGAATTAAACATTCATCTGACTTGTTTATCTGTTTTACCTTATAATGATATTCTGTTGATGTCTGGCTCCGTCACATCTCGCTCTGCTTGAAGATTCATTACTGCTAATAAATACTCATTGTGAGCTGTATGCCAAGGTTGTGGCTCTCCCTGTCTTACTTATAAAGCACTTACAGGTATTTTTACTTCATCACCAACATCACGTCTTACTCGCCTTCAATATAAACCCCTTTAGAACATGCTCAAATGATTTTACTATGTTGCACAGCCAGCTGTTACTGACCTCAATGAATCCAGTGTTCATTGTGCACCTGCAACCTGGAACAGTAAAGCTTAAGAGTGTTTTATGTTTACCTCCAGGGCAATTAAAATTTTTAATTTAACCATAATTTCCTTCTCTCTGTTCGTGTTTTAGCTGATTCATTGGCCTTACGTTATCACTGAATTGTTCTTAATTAGTTCCATTTTATCTTTTTTCTGAATGGCCTTCTATTGTTTTATCCAGGTTCTTATAAAACCATCCAGTAGACTTTGGTTTTCCTCTTCACAGAATTATCTCTGTATTGTTATTATCAACACTGGCTCTTGTTGGTCATGGCTTTTCAGTATATTCGGAGATTAAATAATGGCTACATGAAAACAATTTAATGAATATCTGCAACTATATGACACACAGAGCTGAGCACTGTGCCCTCCGTCCTCTACACCCTACTGCTGTCCTGTCAGCACAAGCAGCAGCACAAATACCCACTGTGCTAACAGATAGGAGGATCACCAGCTATTGAATATGTTGTTTGTTTTAATATTTGTCAAAGCCCACTGTTTGTAATACCCTTTTCAGAGCAAACCCCACCCCTGACTGAAACACACCCAAACAAATGCATAAGTGCGTGTCAGGCTGAGTGACACCTTTAACATCCTTTATGCACTGAGCCATAAATGGAACACATTAATGTAACATGATTTTATGCAGTCCCCCTATAGACGACGGAGAAGTGCTGCTATAACTGTTTCCTCTGGAGTCCCTGCTCCCAGGACTTTCCGTCAGAGCATTTATTGCTACATTAGTGATTTCATACATATGCTAAGCTCTGCCTGTGGCTTAGCTTGTCCTTCCCTCAAAGAGGTGGAGCAGCTGCCCAGGGGACTGAAGTTAACAATTAGATGCCTCTAAAAGGACATTTCAGTCTGAGAGGCTCCACTGGGTAAATGGAAAATGTTTTTTTTTCCCCTGTTGCATGGTTTGATTACTTTTATTCTTGAAAATGAAAAGGCACTTACGCATGTCTTTATATGTTTTGTAGAGCCACAAGCAGACGTACTGTAGGCGTATTTATTTGTTTGTTTCAGTCAGGGAACGTAGCCCATTGGTTGATGTTTTGATGCTGTTTTGCTGTACAGTATTGGAGAGCATCCCTTGTTGTGCCTGGAGCTGATTGTCACAGGGTCGTCTTTCTACTACAGTGTTTACACCTACACTTCTTAATGGCTCTGGCCAAGCTGTCAGCCTGCCTGTTGATCAATAGCCACGCTCGAGTGCCTTCAGTGGAAGAAGAGTAAGAAGACGCGGGGGAAAGGAGATGAAAAAGAAGAAAAGAAAGACATCGATGCATACTCTATTACTCAGTATTTATTTCTACCCCCTGCCAGTGTGCCCTTTTCTTTATTTACATCGTAAACACTGCAGTGTTGATGGCAGCAATGGTAAAATACTGCCAATTCGTATTGTCTGCCTTTCCTCATCACGTAGCCTCTTTTGTCTCATGATGTACCGCTGCGGAGAGCAGAAAACGAGGGCCACTTGAGAGTTGAGCTGCTTCACTGGCCTGATAAATCCTGAATAAAACAGAGTTTCAAGAGAGCTGCAGAGGTGGCATCAGCACTGGACGAACACAAGAATGGAAAATGGAGAACCAGAGCTTCAGCAGAGTGAAAACTGGGATTCAATCTAAACTTCTCCCTGGTTAGTTAGTGCCTATTTGAAGGATAGATCGAGGATAGAGGATTTATTCTTTCTGTAAACTCTTGTATCATACATACTATAGCCTATATATATATATACGGTAAAGAGATGGGATTGGAGGAAAAGAATGTTTTGAACAAACAAAAGCCAATTATTTTTCCACAAGTAAAAGGAACTGATGCTTGATAGTTTTAAAGTGTGCAAAACTGCGAAATTCAGCTCTCAGCATTATCCATCTTACAATAATGACTTGTTAGCTCTGGGCCTTGGCTGCTGAGGCCAGAGGGTATTCCCATAATTTGCTCTTGCCACTCAGTATTTCTGCGTTTTCACTGACCTTGATCCAAGGAAAGCTCTCATAATATCATAGTTTATGCCTCCTAATGCAGTGCAGCTTGACCTTGCACTGCAAGCTTGTGTCGTTTCTGACTGGTAATTTTTATTGTTTTGAAGTCATGACCCGCAGTTTAGCACAGCCGTTTTCTCACAGGCATGAGTGTGAAGTTGACAAACTGCCACGCTTGCAAATGGTTTTTCATTACGACCTTTAACCTTACTGAACATATTGGTCTTTTTATCTGCTGAATTAGAAGACATTGTTTTCACATCTCAGATTTCTTCTCACATGGGACAACTACTTCTTTGGTATTCACTTTATTCACACATAAATTAGATTGGAGGATATAGGATGTAGAATATAACAGGGCTAATCTTTATGTATATTTTTCATTTGTCTCTTCTGCCTACTAACACCATTTCACTTCCTGATCTGTAGCTTCATTGGTGATTTAAATCCTCCTGTGAATAACAGGGGCTGAATTAAGTCTGGGGTTGCTGTAATATTAATATTTCTGTGAGCATTTTTAATGCAAACTAACTGGAGCTGATGAGAGGATTATTGAGGCCACCACTCTGTCATACTGTGACCCATAATAGAGTCTTTAGAACTCCCTTTTTGGTTTTATTTATGCATTATTTAAGGCAGCAATGTGTGATACAGTGACCTACTATACAACAGACTATTTTTAACAGTAATTACCACCCCCCACTTCCACAGAGAGACAGCAAACATGAGGGAGAGAGATATTTCATTGAAGTAGAAAGCAGCTTCTTATTGTTCTGGTCGCGAACCTGCTATCTCTCCACCTCCACCCCCTCAACTCTCCCGCCCCCTTGTGATGATCATCAGACAATATTTCAGCCAGATTCGAGTGTAGGAGGTGACGTCGCTTCCCCTTCTCCTTGTCCTCCTCCTTGGTTCACTAACAGAAATCTGTCAGGCACTGATTTGCCACTGACATCACCACACACACACTCATGAACATCCACAAACACACCCACAAACCAGATAACATAGCAATTTATGTCCCAATATAGCCACTCTTCAGCCCCACGTTCCCAGCCAAACACGTTAAGAGTGTCACACACCTAAGTCTTAAATTAGCAACAAGTGCTCCCAAGTGGCCGTCATTACTCCCTCCTAATACAGAGGGAAGGTACATCTTAGGGGAACCAGATACGTGTAAGAAATTGAGTATTCATATTTCTATTTAGAGCTTCTTTTCTCATTTTCAGCCCTCCCACTCTGCCTTCGATCAGAAATGCAAACCAGCCGCTGCAAAACAATCAGGTGGGCTCCGGACGATAAGGATTAGAAGATGATAACGACTCTCAGGGAGCTCTTATCAGTCAAATTAGTGCATTAATGGCTTCAAGGTCAGGTCCTGATGCTTTTAAAAGACAGCTCACGCTTTTAACACCCTCACACGGTCTCTGTCTGCATAAGAGGAGCTTAAGCTTAAAGGTGTCATCCCATCTGTAGAAAGATTGTCTTGTGGTTTATGCGGGTAAAGGAGGATCCACCGCAGATGCTCTGTGAGGGAACGAGGACCGATGTGGTGCAGCAGCGATTCTATAAATGATACGATTCAGTAATTAAGTGAGTTGTCAATCAGAACCTTTGTTTGCCTCTTAAAGTGGAAAACTGAACTTTTCCTTCCAGTGTTTCTGCAGTTTATCATACATATCAGATCGAAACAGCCACAATGGAAATCATCTGAACAGTTGTATTTTATTTGTATAATTTTTGACTAAAGCTCCATGTAACAACCATGAATACATTGAAATAAACCTTAAAAGACAGTGCTCTATTCACATCAGTCAGTTTCATCTTCAGACTCAAGAAATACCAAGTATATGATTAATATATATATATATATATATATATAGCTAGAATTATTTTGATGCCAGCAAAAACATGCAATAAGAAAAATAGATGAGGTAAAGGACTGCCTCCGTTAACAGACTGGTTTAATGTGATGCATAACATTTTATAATGGAAAAGTGGACAAGAGATTGAGTTTATTAATCCATGTATAAGAGACTTCAAGTAAAAGGAATATCTGTTTTATAAAAGGATGAATGTTTCCCCTTGTATTTTGATTTATGTTCATTTTATTTAATGCTTTTTGTGTTTTGTGTTAATGTAATGGTTTGGGGAAAAAAGGTACACAGTGAAGCAAAAATTGTGTTACTGTTTGTCAAAGAAAGAGAAGCTACAGGACACAGGGTCAGATGGAGATTTGCTGTGGCGACCCCTAAAGGGAGCAGCACAAAGAAGTAAGAGTGAGACATTGTTTAGATTATTTAATGGGACTTATTAAATAAAAGGAAACTACTTAACTAAAATAAAATAAAATAAAATAAAATAAAGTAAAATAAAATACAATAAAAAATACAATACAATTAAATTAACTTAAATTAAATTAATCTTCAGGGAGAACCCTCTGAACTGCGGTATCTTATTTCTATGTTTTTTAAGCACCTGTTTTCATCACATGTAACAACCAAGATTTCATTGAACACAGTCAATTTTACTTTGAAAGTATACAATTAAAAAAGATAGTAAATAAGCCTACTTGGCGTAACAGTTATCATTTCCTTTTTCTGTTAGGATATTTTTTACAGGATGCAACATATTGTTTTTAACCACCTATCCTCTTGGAATAGAAAGCTTAAATGTCATATTTCTCTTTCTTCAACCAAGGAATCTGCTTGAAGTGTACAATTCCCCTTTTAAGCCACCTTGCTTTGGCTGTGCATACATCATAAATTATTCTTTAGCTCGACTGAGTTTTTCCCATGACACCTGGACAGTATCTGAGTCCTTTTCTCTCAGCGGTCTGACTTGTGTCATCTCCCCCTCTCACTTACTCTTCTCCTTTCTTATTACCAGCTCAGTCACCGGTTCAACTCACAGTGGTCATGCATATACAGTGTCTGTCACCCGCTGGGTTATTAAAGTGCCTGCATCTTAAAGCAGGAGAGGATCAACACCGCACACATACACACACAACTATATTGCTTCTGTGCTTCAGCCACATATGCGGGAATATTCATACAGCTGCATGTTTACTTAAGCCCTTGCATGGTATGTTTATGTACACATCCATTTCACTGTTCAGAATTTCAATTATTTCCTGTATCTCCTGCCTGTTTTATATTGAGGATAAAATGCCGGGTCATATGACAGGAGCAGGTGAATATTATGCTTGTGGAGCAAATGTGGCAACCAAGGCCTGCGGGAGGGAAAGACACACAGAGAAAGAGAGAGAGAGAGAGAGAGGGAGGGAAATATTAACGGTGGAATAAAATGATGGTGACAGCAGAAAATGGCAGTGCGCTCCAACACGGTGCTTATGGATTTATTTGCTGTGTGTAGAAGGGAGCTAGGAGATAGAGAGATGGTGTGTCACAGCAAGTCCCTGTTTGACATTTTGTTACCACTTTGTCATCACTCTCTCCTGTTGTGTATCATTCACATGAGGCCTATTTTATGTAATAACATAATAATCTGTACTTTATGCAACCAGGGTGACATCTGTCATAATGTTACACTGGCCTGTCATCATATCACATATGTTGTAAAAGAGGAATGTTTTGTCTTTTAATCCGCTTCAATATGAGTTTGTTTTTATTTATTTATTTATTTTAAGCTCAAACAAATCTCTTGCAGTTATTTTCCTTGTTTTATTAAATAACTCCTTTCTAATTTACATTTTATCAGTTTTATCCTTTTAATCACCAGCGCAGTTGTTGAGATCTGGGGCACAGTGGCGCACATTGCACCCCGATGGAGCAGCAACTCAAGCAATCAGACAGCCTGTAAACAAATACAATTTTAGTTATTTTCTAAACCAAGTTATTTCATACTGATTACTCAGAGTCAAAGCACTTACAGCAACATGAGATGACCACGATACTTGGCAAACAGACAAAAAAAACAAGGTCAACAAGCACAGATGATAAAAAGTATGCAACCATTATGAGAGCACATTTAGAGCAGCTGACAAAAGGAACAAATGAGGATGTTGAGTGGTGCTTTTAACAGCTCAGCTGACTGATCTGATGTCCAAACAGTCACTCTGCTGAAACCAGGAGATGATCAGATGTCACTGATCAGCAGAGGTGGAGAATCCCAGCTCCATGAAGTGAACGTCCTGCTATGTATTTGTTCCAACCATTCACTGAACCAGTCCATTTTGATGAGCACAACTCCTCATCCAGGTAGATGGGATAATTAGTGGAACCACCTGTGTTAACTGAACAGGTAGAACCAATACATGGCAGGACTTTGACTTTATGGAGCTGGGATTCTCCACCACTGCGCAGGTTCACCATCAGTAACTGCATCGTCCTCTCAAATTCACCATGCTGAATAACTGTATGACATTGTGAATACATTCAAAGAAATATACATTTTATGCACCATCCAACAAAAAGGTCACCTCCTGGTTTTACCAAAGCAGGTAGGTAATAGCCTTCCATTGGATAATTACCACAGTGATTAGTGTGGTATTGCTGCAACTAGTTCTTTAACTCGAACTAATGCAGTAGCTTCTTATTTCATAAACATCCATCAGTTTGATAGAGGGCACACAGATTGGACTGTGTTTCAAAGGACAAAGGTCATGATGAATCCAGACTGAGCCTGTTCCAGAGTGATGGCTCCATCAGGGTGAAAAGAGAGGTGGATGAAGTGATTACCCATCATGCCTAGTGCCTACAGTACAAGCCTGTGGGGGCAGTGTTATGATCTGAAGACGGTTGACTTGGTCAGGTCCAGGTTCAACAGAGTTACATGTCCATTTAATGAGTCCAGCTGAACCTGAACATACTGAAGAAGGTTTTTCCACCATTTTTCTTTGGATTGTTTTCTTCCGTGATGACACAGACATATTCCAAGATGAAAATGCTAGAATTCATCAGGGTCATATTGTGAAACAGTGGTTCATGGAGCACAAGATATATTGGCCACCAGTCCAGACCTGAATCCCACTGAGAATCTTTGGGATGTGGTGGAGAAGACTTTACACAGAGGTCTGAGTCTCATCAATACATGCCTTCATGGGACAACATTAACAAATAGTGAAGTCTGGCACACACTGCAGTTATGATAGTGAAGGCTGACTCCCATGCACAAGGAGTTACAGTAGTAGAGACGGGAGGCAAGAAGCATGGATTAGTTTTACAGAATCAGGATTTTGCTGTTGCTGAGGCTCACAGTTGGAAAAAGCTGCTTCTCATCACAGAATTTAATTTGTTTGTCAAATTTAAATACAGAACCAAAAATTATCCCAAGCATTTTTGCATAGGCTTTCACAAAAGAGAGAAGACTGTTCTGCAAAAGTGCTGGCAAGTTAGAAAGTCACAATGCCTCTGCAGATTATTGTTTGCGTCTGTTTAAGTGTGTGAAAAGACTGTAGTTTACTTATACAATATAAGGCAAGCTAATGGTCTACTGAAGAATAATCTGTGCCATGCTGTATCAAAACTAAAAACATCCAACTTGTGAGTCCATCTGAGTTTATTTTAAATCCTCTCACTGTTTGCAAGTGAAGTGACAGACTTGCTGTGTCTCTGTGTCTCCCTGTGCTATATAGGACCCTTTTATATGAATGACAGTCAACACTTTATAAATGACAATGAAGGGAAAGCTGTACTTTCAGTTTTCACTTGAGAAAGGTTGATTATTGATTTCTGGTGGCAGTGTATCTTTTGTGTTCATCTTGACTTGAAAACACCTCCAAACATGTGTTTTCTCTGTCACCTCCAGCTCTCCTTGAGTCTGTGTGCACTCACTGTCTGTAACAGGAACCATCTGATAATAGAATTAAACACTGAGCTCTTTTCCCTTCAATTATCTGGGTGCTCTTCCATGTTAAGACTCCTGCTGCTTCTCAGTCATCCTTTCTTCCCAACATCCTTGAGGGGGGATAAGTTGAAATGCCGTATTGATTTCCTCCATTTCTCACATTGTTGCTTTCAGTGGTTGGTTGGTTTTGGTTGTGTTGATTTAATTCTCTTTCAGACTCTTACGCTCTGAGGCAAAGCTTCACATTCACTGTACACTGTCAGATAAAACAGGTAGAGTCTATAAAGCACCTACTTGTTAAAAGTACTGGTTGCAGTTGGTGAGCAAAGATGAAGAGCATGAATAAGTGAAAAATGCAAAAGTGTAAGACATCAAAGACCTCTTATAAATGCACCTATTCCAAACCCACCAGGATTTTTACTCTCTTGTTATTTTCTCTCCTCCCTCCCTCAAACGTTCAACTTTTCATCATTCTCCCAGACAATAAGAGGACTCCGATGATTTCAATGTTAGTGATGGATATTTCTGTGAAGATTTTTTTTACCTTGGTCTGCACTGCAATCACTGTGCAGGATGTCATCATGGTCACAGGCCGCTGAGACAGTGGTTAGATCAAGTCCTATTCACATATGACTAGTATAACCTGTGGAACTCTGGTCATTTGGTAACTACCCTCCCACGTTTGTGCTTCATGCATGCCTATCTGAATTTTACTCAAATTTATTGACTCTACTGTCTGGTTCTAATGTCAAGTACAAGTTTACCACCTTTGGATAACTGTAAGACAGTAAAATGATCCTAACTATTGCTATCCACTTCATCATCTTCTGAGATATCTGTTCTGAAAAATTCAAGTATGCTCTTTCAGTAAATATCTATGCTATATCACAACATGAGCCTCCTGAAAAGACTTATAAAACGTTCATTTATCAAAACCTATGCATCCTCCATCTTCCTCAACCAGGAAAACTGAATAAATCGACTGCATCACAAGACCTCTGCGTAGGTAATTTGCGATGAAGCTTTTGCTTTACAAATTAGAGACATGGCTGATTCACATCGGATTAAGATGAAATATGATCTCCCCAATTATTACACGTTACCAGAGGTTCACAGATAAAACTAGTCCTGTGCAAATAGGGCTTTAGAAGTGAAGTTGGCTCACATCATTTGGCTGCTACAACAAAGAGTGTGACCAGCTGGGTGTATATTCTTGTATCCTCCTCTCACTTATGTTCAAGCAACATGGTCCTCATTTTGCTGCTTCCTCTTGAACGCCTCCTCAGGAAGCCTCACACCTGATGTTTAACTTCACATACTGATGAAGGAATAGGAAACGGCAGGGGGGTTTTCTTCAGTCCGATGGCCTTTTTCCCTGCCTCCAGGTGCTCAAAGGCAGGACAGGCTCACTCCATTGCTCATCGGCTTTGTTTTAAGTGCAGAGCTTGAAAGGCTCCATTCTCTCTCCCTGCTAATTAGGCAATTGAGAGATCTAAGGCTCAGGGGTAATTTGGGTTAAAACAGCAACATGTGTCAGGCATTTATCCGACTGGCATTTGCCATCCACAACAAAGGTAGGGGGCAGCTGTGATCTAAATGTACCCCCTTTCAATATTTCCTCTGCTTACACATGCGCCGGTGTTTATTAGTGGGTGATGAGCGAATTGGCTGACTTTCCTGCGTATGCTCTGTTTCTTGTCTTCAATAAGGCCAAATAATGAATTGCATCTGAATGAAGACTACGGTTATATTAGATGATTTACTTTCTCTCAGCCTCTGAGATTTTCCTCTCATCTCTGCAGCAAAGTTTGGTTGCAGAAAAAAAAGAAAGAGGAAAAAAATGATTGATTTTAATGGATTCCGCTTCAGGAAAAATAAACTGAGTTCATTAAATAACAATGAGAGAGCATCACAATGTAACTTCAAACGATCCCTTTATGAGTAGGCTGTTTTGCTGCGGCACAGGCGCGCCAGACACTTAATAACTTGTATGTAATGCACGAAAGAAGCAACAATATAACCTTGAACAAACCTTGTTTTCAAGAAATTAATTTACAGCTGAACACGCAGACACTCATAGAATGTACACTTCACTCTAGTGTACCCTCTCTCATGTGCTGGATATGTTGTGCTCTTTAAACTTCATTTCAACAGTATTGTATACTTATATCAAGAAGGTCCCTAATGTATGACAACACACAGGGCAACTTAAAATGGAAAACAAACTTTGTGCACTTGTTTGCAAGATTCTGCTTAGATTTGGTCTTATAAACATTTCGTTGTTCCTTTATTGACCTCAACCATCTTCCTCAACCATCAGCCATCTACGTAAGTTAACCAATATTATTTTACGGCCAATGGGCATGTAACCTGTTCTGTCTAATTCTTGTAGATGAAGTCATATTGCAGGAGAATCATGTTTTTAAAACTGTAATATGAAACATTTTCACTTTAAAGCATATGTTAAATATTTTAAAGGTTGAAAGGTCACTATTATCCCCAGGGGGACTCATTTTATTATCCCCACAGGCTCATTTTACCCATTCTAATACAGTACCTAGCATTAGTATCAACACACAGCACACACATTAGGAGCAGTGAGCTGAAGGCGCTCAGGGACCAACTCCAGATGTACATCAGCGCTGTGGTCAGGGACACCAGTGTTGTGCAAGTTACTCCCAAACTGTAATCCATTACAGATTACTTGTTACTGTTGTTTAAAACTAATCCCTCACCTTACAATATCACTGTCTCAGAATTGTAATGCATTACATGACTCCTGTAGTTACATACAGACTTTCGTCATATCTGGAAAATGCGAAGTAGATAGATCTGCAATCGATAAATAATTCTAACTAGTCATGTAAATGTTATCTTACCTTGTCATTGCTGATCACAGGGATCATACTAACTGTCTTCTGTAAAGCAGGGTTAGGGTTAGTAATGAGCATACGTCCTTGTGGACAATGGACTGTCTTCTGTCATCTTCACCCATTGGCTGAACACCAACAGGAAATAGAACTGCACAGACGCAGATTGGATTCCTTAAGGCCTCATGGTCTTGCTGTTTTTTGTTTGTTTTTTTTTCATTTGAGCAATTAAATTATGGGTGAAAAGCGTGTTGTAACTCAAGCACCACTGAACAGGTACTGAGTAAAATATTACTGAAAATTGATTAGTAATGACTTACACTACTGCATTGCAGCAAAAAGTAATCCGTTACTGTAATGTGTTTTTACCTCCAACACTGAGGGTCACCGACAGGAAGATTAACCTGTACCTGTTCTTAATGGTGGGGAAACTGGAGGATCCAGAGGTAAATTCAACACAGAAAGGCTCTGGTCTGACTGAGAATCATGCTAGCCACTGTGTCACTGTGCTGCCAACTGGTATTATTAGATTTATATCAAACATTTCCCACAGTTTTCATATTGAAAGAAATGTTATTCACTGTCATGGTTTGTTCCATTTGTTTGTCTGGTGTCATATCTCTCTGGATGATATTAAATTCATGTGTTGCTATTACATGTGGCTTTTTCATTAGAATGAACTGACACAATGGGAGTATTCTAAATGTAACAGCAAAACTTTGTTAAGTTTAATAAGTATCTATTAAACAGTTGTACTTTTAGATGTACGGTATGAGGTATTAAAGAAACATTGGAATTAGAAAAAATGTAGCCGTTTTCGATTCTATTGCATTTTACTTCTGTTGATTATCTGGTCAGTTAGCTTTGTACCATCATGAGTCAAAGTATTCTTTCTTATTAGTTAGATTTTATTAGACTGATTTGCCCTCTATTACTTTAATTCTGTTTGTTATATATACTCTATTTTCAACATGAGGCCTTCAATTTAATATTAATGTATATTGTGATTGTACAGGTTAATATTATTTGATTTTCAAAGGTTCAACTGTTAATAGGTGTCATGCTTACATAGATATCAGGTACAGATATGTCCCAAAGATGGCTCATCTCATGGTATGTTACACAGCTACAGGCTGCAGAGTCAGAGATTACATACTAACACATTTTTGATCTTTGTAGCCTTGGGAAACATGGGGTGTCCTGGACAGTGACCTACTGCAGCCCTGCTTCTCTTGATTACTCAGCCTTCAGCCTCTTCACAGCCTTCACATAATGCTCCCCTCACATTTGTCAGAGATAAAATCATATTTAATGCTGAAGAACAACATTCATTAGTGAGCAGTTGTTACAAAAATTGACCAAGAAAAGGGTGATGCTTTTCACCTTAATAATAATATCAGTAATAACATCAGTAGATTCTCCTTCTCTAACAGCCTATGCAGGCCTCTAAAGCCCTCGGGGTTTCCTCACAGAGGCTAGTGCTACCAAGAGCAGTGCAATGTATAGACAGATGGTGATTAACCTTTATAATATTGGTTTACATCCTCTATTTACAATTACTATTAATTACCCTCTTGGATGATGTTCTATACACATATCACACATGCAGCTTTTTCTCCAAATGGCCTAAGGCTAAAGGGAAACATGTTTAGAATTTTTTATGCTGAGCCAAACCAGGAAACTGTTAAAGCTGACACTTCCCCTCAAAACAAAATAAAAATCCCAAAGGAGTCCCCACTTAGGCTTGGAATTGCGTTTGTCCAAATGATGCTTCATTACTCCAATCTTGAGGCATGACCATGGGCTAGAGGTTAATGTGTTAATGTGCTGACCCTAAGAATTTTTCACAGTTGGTCAGCAAATGTGTTCTGAGTAGCTTGTGCGCTGCTCCAACTGTTTGGCAAGACATGTAGTCCTTCATCTTGTGCAGTCATAGGGGAGGTGTCAGGGTGCACAGACAAATTACCCTGATCACAGGAGGCCAAGGGCCGAGAGCTCCAACTCACAGTCAATGCGAATAGGATGTTCTTTCTCTAATTAGCAAGACCCATCACATGTCCTTCTAGCAAACTCAAATGCCTTGGCTCAAGAGGTGAAGCTGTCCCAAGGGCTAGAGTGAAAGGGTCTAATCTACAATGTCCAGTCATGTGAGAAGTTTAGGTTGAAAATTAGTCCTCAAAGGAGCCTCTAAATAGCCATCGTACATTATGAAAGTCTGGGTCCTTCTCCAGCCCACTCTCCTTTCAAAAAAGACACCTTATTATCTACCGAGACCCTTTCCTCTGTGAAAGCACCCCATTTATTTTCAGGCTGCTGGTTGGTGATGTGCGAAGTTACTGCTCCTCAGGCTTCCCCTACCAGAGTAGCAGTTGCCATTAATGATTACCTGCTATGCCTCAGCTGAGAAATGAGGCTAATTAATTATACATGTAAACCAGGCCTTAGTTTAAACTGAATTTTCCACTGAATCATACAGGTATCACTCATCGCCACTGAGTCGCAGCCAAGTTTGTGTGAATCTGTCCCTGTCATACATTTATCTATGAGAAAGACAGAGACAAGTCTGTGAAAAGTATAACATACATTTGTCACCTCTGAATGTACCATTGAATGAGAGGTAGCGAAATTATTCATCATTTGGGAAAAGAGGAGGAAAAAGTCTTAAAACAATGGTATTCCCATCTTATAACAGTTAGATGGTTCTCCTCTTACCAGTTAATATAGGTTATTAAAAAGAGATTTACGCAATTTGTATATTCATGAAGGTCATTTCTGTTTATAATGCAGGCGTAAACCAGATTTATGCAAGTAAAATGGATGTAAACAGGGAGTTGAGTCTGATTTCCCTAACATTGATAACATTGCACCCCTGAATTACTGTGGTGAAATGAAAAGGGGGACACAGGCGTCAGATTCCACTCTGAATTATTTATGCTGTGACTTCAACACAAGAACAGGAAACAAAACAAGTGGTCAGAGACTCTATTTGTCGAGCACAGATCAGTAGATCAAGGCCAAACAAGCAGATCACATATTACTGCATCTTATCAAACATGAACAATATGCCCTTTAAAGGCTTTTTTCCCTAATTATATGTCTTTTAACAGATTTTTTACAGTTGATTTTATGAATTTACATATATATTTCATCCTATCACAATAACACCTGATTGTTATTATGGGTTAGGGTTATGTTACTGATATATACATACCTAGAAATGCAGATATGAACATATTTTTGCTTCGGAAATGTTGAAATTAGCATCTGTGGTGTAGAGAAATGTACAATGGCAACATTTTATCCTGGCAACTGGGTTGATGGGCAGTAGTGCACACACAAAAAATCATTCTCTGACACATGGTTGCTTCTATTCTGGTAACAGGCTGCAGCACCACAGTGGAATAAATGCATAGATATACAGTATGTAGACCCAGGCAGTAACCAGAATTTCACCCATCCATCAAAGAGATGGACTGAATTTTGAGATACCTACATTGGATACAGAAAAAAATCCCAAATCTGTATAACATTTGCAAAGTAAAACATAACATATTCTGGAATTTAATACACTTAAAATCTTGTAGCAGCTCTTTTTATGTACAAGAAATATTAGATACAAGTTCCAACCTCTTCCTCCCACGTTCACATATGACTATTTTATTCTCACCTTGTGTCATTCCCTCCATCCTTCACATCTGTCTGTCTAATGGTACCGCAGCCTCTCTTGATACTGCATTATGATGACGGACATAAAGCCCCCACAAAAGATGTCCAGTACAAAGGGAGACCAGAAATCTCCCAGCAATCTTTTCCTATCAAGCATTACAGAATGACCCCCTTCTCACCTGCCATTTACATACCCACTTTAATCAGAGGGAGTACAAAGAGTGCAAAGTCTTAGTGTAGAAAGACTGTGAAGATCTGATGAACCACATCCCTCTTGAGATACTCTCAAACATATTTGGTCATATTAGCAGCTCAAGTGTAAATGCGGTATGTCAGGGGAGGCAAAGAAAGTGGAGCACAAAATCAGATGCTTATTAAAATATACAAGTCAAGAGCTTTGGTGTTGATCCCATTGCGGGAATAATTTATAGCAGGTAAAAACCCTATAACGCAGAGTTAGAATCCCCAGGGGAACAAGTCTTTACATTAGTGACAGGGAAGTTGGGAAAGTTAAAACAACACACTTCCTAAATTTCCAAGTGTATTCTGATTGACACATTTTAATCACACCTGACAAGAAGAACTGTTGTTTTAAAGCCTGTGTAAATGACAAAGATTGTTCCGTTGTTGACAAAAATTAGAGACCCCCGGGGAATAAGTGTGACAGGGATGATTTTCTTGATTGAGCAAAGACTTAGAGCTTCCTGCCTTTTTTGGAATGTAATCAAGAACACAGCAAATGTCAGACAGCAACAAGATTAATTGTCATGAAAAATGTGCTTAATATCCGTTTTGAAGTATTTTGAAGTAAATATGAAAAGAGGTGATATGCAGTAGTAATTAGACAAGTCAGAAGAAGAACCTGCATCAAAAGAGAGAAGTGTGGTGACAGGCTGGCAAACTGGTGATGTCAAACTAAAAAGGCTGAAAGAACCTTTTCTACTCTGGTCTTCTTTCTGCTTATTTGAACTGCACACACCTTGCTTGTGTTCCAACTGGCTGGTGAACTAAAGCACATCTAAAAATTATCATTCATGAATTTTACTTCCTCTGGAAAGCACTTTTGTGCACTACTGTTGATGAAACAGACACTTTGGGGGCATTTTATGGTACACTGGCACAATGGTTACCACTGTTACTTTATAGCAGAGGCCTGGGTTCAAACCCCTGTGGAGCTTTTTGGTGTAAGTCTGCGTGTTCTTCCCATGCTTATGTGGATTCCTCTGGGGTGCTCCAGTTTTCTTCCACTTCAAAAGAACTGCATTGTTATTGATAGTATTCTCCTGACATTACACTTTACTATGGTCCTGGTCTTACATCAGAGGCTTGTCACTGAGCATCAAAAGGTGGATACATCAAAAAAATAAAAATAAAAATGGAAATATGAGCAAACTGTATTCACATCCATGAATTGTATGACAACTTTCTTGAAATGCAATTTTTTACTTAAAAATGTTAGTGTTTTTCTCCTAAAAGCTATATTGTTTCAATATACCTTTCACAGGCAAAATGATTAAAATCCTCTACATGGGTAGAACATTAGAATAAATATTTTATTACCAACCATTTCAGTAAACACATGTGGGAAAAAA
>JAPQRQ010000005.1:16935915-16948131 GCA_037367365.1 Apogon talboti | reverse complement strand
TGTGTGTGTGTGTGTGTGTGTGTATGTATAGGTATGTTATATGTCCTGTGCAAATTTCATTCTTGCTGCTCAGTCCATAAAGTCTTGAATAAGTCAACAAAAAAATGAGTTCAACCACTCACTCAACCAAAACCATGCATTTAATCACTTTGTTTACAAGTAGGCTACCATACAGCCAATCACACAAGTCTTACTGTCACGAACCTACTGTAAAGGAAATGCATGATGCATAAGCAAAGGGAATCATGAGTGGTACTTCATTTAGCATGCCAATAAATCTTCAAAATTGAAAATATATCTGATAAAGCAAAAACTGCTTTCAATAAATTTCTCAGACCTCAGTGTGACTCTTCTTTAACTGCACAAACAATGGGTGTCTGTCATCACCTGATATCACAGATTTATTCACTATAACAACTCAAGCGAGGTACTATTCTGGGAGCAATTGTTAATCTTCATCAACGACAGTGCAGACTACACTTACTACTATGCTGGCCAAGTTTAATGAGAATCTAAGTTGATATACAGGCTTGATCAGAATCAGCAAAGTGCCAGCATGCTCCAGTCTGGTGTGTGTGTATAGGCTTGCTACATTTTCTCCTTCTGGTCCTGGTTGGGACAATCCCATGTCCAGATCAAACGTTTTTTCTGTTTTCTATAAGCCACTTCCTACATTTGTCCTGTAACTTGACCATTCATCATGTAGGAATCTCACACACTTTGGGATTTTGTCAAGAATTTCCAACAAAGTTCTGGTGCTTGGAGGTCTGCGTATCCACACATGTTGAATTAGTAATGACAAATTCCAAACAGTCCATGGGGCGTGAACAAGCGGGAGAAGTCAATAGAAGTGTGTAACTGCTGTAGCTTGTGGTGAAGTGTTGCATCAGGTCTTGTCAAGTGAGTACAACTAGAGGGAGGCGTCAGACGGAGACACAGCCAGCGAGGTCTGAGAGTTTGTCGGTGAATGCTGCAGTTCTCTGTTAATCAGACACATGCCTCTCTAGGCCGCTTGCCATGTTTGTTCACTCACCCCTCGGAACAAAGACAAATCAATTATTGCAGTGTGGGCAAACATCAGGATAAAACGACTCGGCCACATTCTGACAGCCGCTCCTCCGTGCTTCCACCCCACCAACCCGTGCCATCCTATTTCTGCTCATTTAAATTACTTTCAAAGGGAACAAAAACGGAGGTCCGCTCTCAGTTGACAGCGACATTCCTTGAATATAAAGGACCCAATTTTTTCTTTTGTCTTTGTCAAACCAGCAAATAATCTTGATGTCAGCAGAAGAAAGCCTGTGATTCAGGCTGATGATAAATGTGAAATGAATCATCAGCAATACATTTTCATTTAGTCTTTGAATTGCTTTTCCACAGGCTGTACAGGCTCCCTGGGTAATTCCTTGGCTTTCATAACTGCACTGATTCTGCACTGAATCATTAGTCTCGTGTGTTCATTTTGTATGAGGCACAGTGGGCATGTTCTGTGCATATTACCGTTGCTGTGTTTCTTTGCTCCCCAGTTATAATAAAAAAAAAAGTCATACAATTCTGCCAAAATTCATGACAAAATAGTTAAAACCGTCACAGGGGTTTCATCACACTAGACAAGAAAAGATGTGTGTAATGATTCTTGCATCAGCTCAATTGAACTCTGCTCCCACCTGCTGTTTTCTGCTGGAAGTTATCCACTGGATCTGAGGGAACTTTCCACAAAAAGATAAGCCATCCTTATAGACTGAAGTAAGCAACACTTTAGAGATAATTAAAAACATAACTGACAAGGACGTCTAAGTCAGTCAGTACAACAAATACACAAGCAGCGGTCTCAATTGGTGAAGATTTGGAAGAAGAGCCAAAGTGAAAGCTGGCTGTCTCTACAGTAATTACCCGATGCAGTAATTAGCATATGCAGGATGTATGTTAATGCATACACATGTATGCATGTACACAATCACAGTCTCACTATGTGTCCCCTCCTCTAGTTTTTCCCCACACAGTTGCTATGGAGGCTTTATGCCGAGCTACTCTTGTGATCAACCAGCTCAAAATGGTGCTTAATGAAGTAGCAAATCCAAATCATTAGCATAATTAATATGGACTCCTAATTGCCTTTTCGGTATCTCCCGCCCCCCTCCACGCTCTCCAGTCTATTATTGACTCCTTGTTTTGTGCATTAGTTGAGCTTATGACTGATTTTCAACAAATCTATAACTTATTTCCCTAGTTGTAGCTCAGCAGTCATGTGACCTGAGGCTAAGTCAACCATGAAATCAACCATTAAATCAAAGAAGTCCAACAAATGGAAAAAATGGTAAATGTGTGTTTTGATTGTGGTTTTAAATTCAGGTCATTTCTGCATGTTGTTTTGAAAATACTTGTATAGCTGAAGGGGCAGCTTTTATCAAACATTTAATATTAATAGGGTTAAAAGCCCTTTTTACATCAAAAAGTAGGGTAACCTCCAGTTATATGCTTATTTATACTGGAAACTAGGTGCAATAGTTGGAACGGATGAAACTGTGTTTTTTTTATTTATTTCTCATCTCCAGCTACATATAGCCAGTATTTTTACACAAGGAGTAATGTTTTACTAAAATACATTTCAGGTGAAATTAAAGTGTAATGATATCTCAAACTAAATATAGTCTCACTTTGTAGCATTATCAGGAAGTAAAAGAGCAGTTATCACAATCTGAATATTTGTCTCCTGTGATGTACCTGGTGGCTGAAAACATGTTTAGAAACAATAACTGTGATAATAAATTGTCTCATGACAAAAATACAGAACCTCTAAATAAGGCCAAGACCCCTGTTGAACCAACTCACCAAAAAAAAATATTGAAAACAGGTGAACTTTGTCACTCTGTTTACTTTAGTCTGTGCAGGGAAATAATGGGTGAGAGTAAATTGACATTAATTTGTAGTTCCTTTTACATCCTGCCGTTGAAGCAGCTGAGCTATCATAGTATGAGCCAAATTATGGAGCTACATAAAACAAGCTCTATGGATGTTTAGTGGAGCTGCCTCATATGGATTCACTTCAAGGCTCCGGTCCAGAGGTGTTATATACTGTTGCCTCTTCACAATAAACAAACACAAACCTACAGGGGCCAGCTGTTGGTTTTTATGTTTAAGAAACTGGCTGAGGTTCAGGTCAGTGATGAGGAGTCCTCAAATCACACAGCCAATGAGCCAAAAACACTTATCCTCCTGGATGCTGGATATCCAAACACGGTGAATTTATGTAACTGCCCGCCTAAGATCTGTAAAGGTTCACGTTTGTGTTTTATATTAACCTACATATTTATAGTGAAATGTTTATGCACTGTACCATTAACAGTCAGTTGGCCTCAAATATTCTGTTTGCAAAAGAAAACTCACATTGTGTATATTTTTGAGTGTCAATCAAAACAGGACACAGTGGGTCTTTGTAAATGTTAGGCAGGTATATGCTCGTGTCTGCATATGGAAACACAGACCATGAAATAAGGAAAGGAAAGGAAAGGAAAGGAAAGGAAAGGAAAGGAAAGGAAAGGAAAGGAAAGGAAAGGGTTATTCTCAAGTCATGAGTAATCACAGCTCATGCATTTTATATTTTCACTGCCAACCCTACCACCTGTCATCTGAAATACGTGGTGCTCTTCCTCCCCCTGCATATCATCTTTCTCCATCTCTGTATCGCATGAAAGCATGAGAACGAGAGGAGAAGCTGGGGAACATCCCGGCTTGTATATGTACATCATTATCAGTGCCTCCAAAGTACACATTTAAAAGCAGGCAATTATGCTATGACATGCACATATACACATGCATAAGCATAAATCTCTTAGGGGCTATTTACTTATCAGTCCCTCTTTGTTTGGTCTCTAAGCCAATGTGCGATGAGCCTGATCTAAATCCCACTAGATGCCTCAGTACAAATGTTCTCAGCTGAACAGCCATTTGCAGAGAAATCAATGCAACCATAGTGCTATTAGGAACATTTTAATAGGAAATAAATGTGGATTCATTATTACTGTTATGACGGCTGAACGCGTTGAATATAGCGTGGCTGCCAGGCATGGCTGTGCGTGCCGCTGAGCGCAGGGACAGCTTGGATAATTTGTCTGAAGACACTGCTTCTGCTGCATTTTGACGTTCTGTCTCAGCAACTTTGGAAAAGTTCTCAGTGTCCACATCAGTCTTTTATAAAAACTTTTCTGCACAGCCAGATGAAGATTCAATAAACAGGTGCTGATTTTGGAATTCAGTGATTTTCACAGGGTGTCGAGGCTAGAATGGAGGTGGGAGGGGTGAAGGTGAGGGGGGTCAGGCCTCTTAAGACACAAACTGTGCATAAATATATCTAAATAGTTGATTGACTGTTGGCCAAATGGTGGAAGAAAAACTGAAGGTCAAATAATAGAATACATCGTTTTGTAGACTACAAATAGGCCTGTTTACTCTCCATTAACTTATTACAGTGAGAGTCAATTGTTGTGATTACTAATTCAGTTCACAGCCTCCACAGCAAAATTTATTGTAGGTAATCATCAGTCCAATAAACCCCTGACACCTTTGTGCTACCTGCTCAGTTACTGCAATCAATTCACAACTACAGGACAACCAGGTCCATGTTGCAGGTTAACACTGCAATCAATAGGCAGGCGCAGTATACAGTAAGACATTATTTGTCAAGGAATATTGCAATTGATGTTGCAGGGGTGAAAGTTAAAGTCCTCATTGAACATTTATTCATTCTTGCATTGAATGTCAAGCAAACACTTCAATTATATTTGAAGAATGCAGCGCTTCACTGTACTATATTTGTTTTTAAAATAACCACCAAAGGTACAGTACTATTTCACCTTTAAAAAAAAAAACTCCTGACAAGGACACCGTGTGGTAAATGTTCAACTACAAGGTAGAGTGGGCAGGAAATGTAATTTAAGCACTGCTGTGTGATCACTGGGGACAACCACGGTAAAGAAACAATCATGTGCTTACAGACACCCCAGAAAATCAAACTTTGAAAAGGATGGGCTACAGCCAATGACAGATTGTTCTGAGTTACACTTCTCTCAACTATCAACAAGAATATCAAGTTGCACAGTTAGGCTCCCGTCACTGAAATTGGAAATTTGAAGAAAGGAGGAAAGTGTTGGTGCGTACAAATGGAGGTTTCGCTTGTGACATGTTTGTGACAGTAGCAGAATTGGGGTAAAGCATGAATACATTTGTCTTTTTTGTCTGGTGACAAATGGTACTGGAGTAAATAAAGCATGGAATTCATGCTTCTTTACATTTCTCCATGTTTTGTTCCATTTGTATGGCTGACAGTGAGAGCTGTGTATGCATGGTTAATACTGTTTACACAGGCTATTATAGTATATGCACTATTTGCCATACATTTATGTACCTCATGGTTATCCACAAAGGACTACAACTGTCCTGTGTTCCTGCAGTTTAGACACAAAAACATACTTTATCCAATAGTTGGGTTAGAGGAAAAGATTCTAAGGATATGACATTGCAATGGAATATTTTTTTTTTTAACTTTACTGTCCAATTTACTGTGCCCTACGCTTTCACAAAGACTTAGGAGGGACTTCTACACCCATTCCTCTTTGTCAGAATGAATGAGGATACTGTTCACTCCCTTCCACTTAGATGGAGTGCAAGTAGTTCTTTAAGCCTGTAGTGAAATCTTTGAAATATCTCTGTTTTTCCTATAGATTCATTTATTTTCTTAAGGCATTGTTTGTCTGTCTGAGGCAGACTGATAGAGAACTGAGTGACAAATACTAAAGGTAACACTTGAGGCTAAGACCAAGACCATTACAATTACATGGATGCTGCTCCCACCTGTGACATTTTCTTTGACTAATGTCCATATCCACCAACCAGCCACACATTATGATCATCTGTTTTCTTGCCACTTGACTGGAGTATGTTTCCACCGTGTCCTCTGTTTCACTGAGAAACAAAATGAACAGCACGCACTCCAAATAGACATGTCTACTGCCTGTTTAATTTGCAGATGCTGTCCTTTCTTTCTTTTTTAATGTTGATTTCTCAATGTGTGGTCAAAAACAGGAGCCAAGTTCTACAGAAAAAAAAAAAAGAGAGAGACTTGCAGAGGCAAAAAGACACCACGCTTCAGGGCATGGAATAGAGAAGATGACAGAAAATGTCCAGGAGCAGTGACAGAGGACTTCCTAATTCAAAATACTATGTAACCTCTTAAAATAATAATCCTTTCAATCATCCCTTTTGAGCCTCTGCCGTTGTGTGGTGGTATATTTACCTGCAGAGACCCTGTACTCTGCCTGTGTTTTCTATTTCCCTCTTGTTTTTCTGTGTTCAGGGAGTTTCCATCCAATAACAGCATCATTTACATGTGTGGGCAATTACACTTGAATCCAAGTCCTGTATCATAATACACACAGCAACTTACATTAGCATTGGCCATTAGGAGCAGTGAGCTGTCATTGGAGGCGCTTAGGGACCAACTCCAGATCTTTATCAATACCTTTGGTCAAAGGTAGTGACAGGAGACTTAACCGATGTAACCTGTTTTTTATGGCAGGGAAACTGGAGAGAGGACAAGGAGACTTAACATAGAAATAGTCCAGTGTGAAAGGCCCAAAAAGGTCCAGTTTACCCCTGTATTATGACACAAAAAAATAAAAAACACACTGACTTGGCAGAATAAGCCACAGTAAAGGTGACTTCTTTCCCTGTAAAGGTGATTTGACACTGCTGACAGACAATAAAATGAAATAGGCCATGACACTGAAAAAAAATTACAGATTTGTCTTTAAAATTGATGGAAACATTTGATCTAAGATGTGAAACAGTCAACAAAATGTCTTGTATAACAGACTTAGTTGTTTTTAGATATTTTAATTGACAATATTACATCTTTAACCCATAAAGACCCAAACATTCACCAGCGATCAAGAGCATCTATTGATGTAAACTGTTTAATACCTGTTGATCCGCTGGTCCTACCAATACATGTTAATGCATTAGGGAAAATGCAGTTTGTCATCTTTTCATGATCATCAGATATGACCCATGTGGACGTTCAGAGGCTCTGTAGTGAAAAGGTGTCATCCTCCACAACAATGATTCACCAATAAAACTCATGTAGTGTGATCAATGACAGTTGATGGACACACGTGGTTTTATGTTCAGTTAACGATATATTTGCTGAAAAATTATTTTTCTTCAGTTTTCTCTGTTCGGATATAATAACCTTTGAATTTACTCTGAGTTTTAATGAACATCTATATGATCAGTGAATTAAATATAGGAAAATACATGATTTACACTGAAAAATGCAAAATGTAGAGGATAATATTATAATAAATGGTGATAAATCAGTTGGGAAAGAAATAAATCATTTGAAAGTTGTGACAAATATAGTCATGGGTCTTTAAGGGTTAAAATACCAATAGATAGAAAATATAATGAGGACTGTTTACCAAACTTGTTGAAGCTTTTTGTGCACACAGTACTCAGATTGTGTGGAGGTTTGTTACACTAACTTCAATAGATAGCTGTGAATCAACTTGGCAGTTTGGGACAGGCTATTTGTTGCCGCATTGATAAAGTCATTAAATGGTCAGTAGAGTGCTGTTTATCATTTCTATTCTGTTAATAAAATGTACCATTTTTATTATTTGACAAGACCAAAGTGGCATTTGCACCGGGTCCTGTCACACTATCCAAAGAGGAGGCCGAGTTAAGAATGGAATCCTTCGTCATCTGGTGAACAGTCGACATTCTGCTGCTGTGTTATGGAACACCCATTTAGACTTTTATCTGATCATGCTCTGCTGCAGTGACTCAGTCTCATGAAAGATAGCACCTCTGTGGAACATTCATTGCTCCTCCAGCTTTACGAGTCTAAAGTAACTCAGTAACTAGAAGAAGAGATCATGCAGCTTGACTGTCTATCACTAGCATAAGGGCTTATAGGCTTCTATGGATAAAGACATACACACAGCCCCAAACTTGCATGGACAGGCTGTTTCAGAAGGTGACTTACTGAATGAGACATAAAGTCCGGCTGCTCAGAAACCTTTCTCAGGAAATAACTTGTCAGGGGGGGCTTAATTTGTGTAGTTAGTGTTAGTGTAGTTATAGGTCATATCCAGGAAGTAGATCATAGTTGGGTTTGATGTGCTCAGAGTTAGTCTGACCTTGTTGTTGAAAGAAGTGAGTGTCCCCCAGCCGAGGTTTTGGAAGAACAAAAGAAAACTTAGATGCCATTGATTTCCTAAGCTATCGTTCTTGAGCACCTCTACATGTCCTTTTTTCTGAACTTTTTTCACATCACCCACACCAAATATAAGTTTGGAGACTAAGTTTAAAGGAGTATTGAGAAACTTCTAACAATGACCATTAGATTTCTGAAATATACTGCAGAAAGTAGTGAGATCGCCACCACAAATCAGGAAGATTCATCGATATGGGAGCCCTGGGGACTTCCACTCAAAGATGTCAGACAGATTGTAGCCAATTATAGGGCTTTTTTCAAATTATCTCTGAGTCCTAAACATCCCCGTTCTCTGTCAGAGCTGGCACTAGCTGCTGTGGCTAATGGCAGCTGGCGGCCAGGGCACTTGTTTAACCCATCAGCAAAAGCTTCTCAGGGGGACTGATTATGCTTGTTTGCATCTGTCTTCCTTTCTTTTACTCACAGATGGAATTAAAGGGAATCACAACGCAGACGTATCAGTGGCACCGTAGCAGGGTACCGGATGCTGAGCTAAAATTACCATGTCAAGCCTAACTGATGGCAAAAGCTTGGGGTGTAGAAATTAAAAAAGAGGAAGCAAAGCATTTACCCACTCCACCGGTCTCCATGTAAAATGACAGCAGTGCAAATACCTGTACACCTTAATTTTTCCCTTTTGTTCTTTTACTGAGAGTTGAGCATTTCCTCCAGGCTTGGAGGGGAATTCAATTGCAATCTTTTGAGAAGAATAGATTATATGCACTCTATTAACCTTTTCAGTACCTCAGTCCTTTACGGTGCACTTTATGAATGTAAAGTCTGCATCCTTGCTTAGAGTTTGCCATTAACAGTCTTGTGCTGTAATGATGTTAGACAGAACTGACAACAGTTGGATACACAAGCTTCTTATGTTGTAAACATTTGATGGAGAGATTGTCTGCAGGGTCGTTTTGTTTGGCAATTAAACACAAGTCAGCTGTTTCATAGCACATCTGCTTCACAAGTGAATGTCATTGGAAGGAATGTGTTTGTTTTTGACGGCTGCAAGAAAATATTTCACTTCAGACATGTGTTCATGTAGTTGTTTAATCCAAGTACATTTTTAATTTTGTGTTGTTATAGGCTTGTTATGGTAAATGTGGCTTTAGAGTGTTATTAGTGAAGGGTCTTGTGGCTCACAAAGCCGCTAATCACTTTTTAATACATACCATTTCCAAGGAATGTGTGAGCAAATGTTTGTCAGTTTTTGCATATTTTACTACAGCTGACATGATGGAAACTCATATTTAACACATAAAAACTTTTATCACTCCACACTAAAGGTGGTATAATCTACAGGTTGTATTTTAGCTGCTACTTTTACATCAGCAATTGCAATATCTGTCCCTCAGTGAGTGCATTTGACATTCAGTCACATCAATGAGTGTCATAACATAAGGCAGACTAGCCAGAAATTAGCTTAAAATCACATTTAATCGAAGCATTTAAGGTTTCTTTATCTGGATGATAGACTGGTGAGAGATCTTCAGTCACATATTCAGGATTGATGTTTGCAGATGCTCTATAGAAAGTAATTGGGTACAACAGAAGTTGGTCATAAAAGCCCATGCAGCACTGATGACCTATGAAAAAAAATGTCCTCATTAGCTTGATATTTCTTTAACTTTTACTCACTTTGGTGCAATCCTCTTCCACTGAGACCAGCGCTTTTCACCAGTTATGGTTGCCTTTGAGATTATTTGTCTAAAATAACATCAGTTATTCCTCATGGTTGGGCCATCTGTCTGTTATCTTCACAAGAGAATGGGAAAACTGAACAGAAAGCATTGGTTTTTTTCAACATGTTGGCGTGTCTCTACTGGCCAGGGACCTTGGGGAAGCTAATGCACATGAAAATGATTGTTTGAAGGTTAATTTAATGACAAATGCTTCTGCCTTATTTATACTGCTGACCTCCATTAAGAGGCTTAATCTGGACAGACGTACAGCATTGATGGGAACATGTCAGCATCATGTGCACATTTCTGACCCCAGAGAACATGCTAAATTATTATGCTAAAAGGCTTCTGAAGCTAATGCGTGATCAGCCTTCTTTCCCATACACAAGATTTATGATGTGCAGATGAGACCTTATAGCCACCTCGTAGCCTCTCCTAGCCATGCTCTGACTTGGCTGACACATTTATTGACACAACCAAGCCATTTAGATCCGCAATCACCTCTGCTACCCATATTTCCCAGGATCATGTACAGACAAATTGCACTGAAACCTCAGCATAGCTCAGGACAAATGGGATGGCAGAGGCACAAACAGAGGCTTTTTTTCCTCCTCACTTCAGAGGCTCCTTTGACAGAAATGCAGACCTACTTCAGTCTCCCAGATTTGATCACACTTCCTCTTTGCTTTAAGATGAGGCGAGATAACAAGTGAAGAAAAGGACAGTAGCAGGAGGTTGTGCCTCTTTAAAAGTAGGATTTACAATGACTAAATGCAGAAATGGCATCTACTGGGAGAGAAATGTGGGCAAATTGAACTAGTTGTAGAAAATGATATCCCTCTGATTTTCTAACAGAAGATATACTGTACATTTGTAGTAGAATATATTTTAATTTCAAAATCAATAATGTATTATGTGTTCCTCTAGTGGTTATTTGTTTTAAATGACTATCATTCCCCAAACAATCTGATCAATGTGTAATGAAGTAATCGGAAGAACAGTCAGATCAATCTTTTGAACATTTCACTGTTTCTATATCCTACAATATAAATAGAACTTAGGTAGACTTTCAAAGGTCACACCATGTCAGGATAGAGTGTTGGTAAAGATTTAGGATGATCTGGAGGGGACACAGGTGGCCCTCAGGTGATGACTCAAATGGAGATAAAAATAATGAGAACTCAAGGCCGCAGATTTGTAGTCAGTATAGTGCATAGTGGAGTGTTGACTTGTGTTAGACAGACCTGTTTATTCATTTGAAATCTACAGATCTGCATTGGCATAAAAGTTCAAGATGGGCGCAGCCTGATTAAACAATATGAGCCAAGTACAGCTGTGGCTCAGGAGGTAGAGCGCATTGTCCAATAACCGCAGGTTTGAATCCCACTTTGTTCTAGTCATGTGTCCTTGAGCAAGACACTCCACCTACCTTGGTTCCAGTGTCACTCACACTGGTGTATGAATATTAGATGTTGGTCGGAGGAGATACACACACTACAGTCCACCCCAAGGGCAGATGTGGCTGCAGATGTAGTTTACCACCACCACAATGTGAGAGTGAATGAATAATGGATCAATAATAATAAAAATGTGCTATAGTAATCCAATCCATTATTATTACAATTTGGAATGAAATTGGGATCTCCTCATCAAATCCATTGTTCAATCTAAATTATTAGATATTATTATTAGATGTATTATTTGCCTTTGCTATTTAGAAAAAAAAAATTGACTCAAAATTCTTTGTGAGAATAGGTTAGGGTTAGGGTTAGTCCCCCAGATCCACACAGATTGCATATGCAAACATTGTATAATTCCCTGCACTATTAATAAGTGCAAACAATTCTTTGTGTCAGCCCCAAGTGTTTTTAGAAGTCAGGAAGGAGAAACCAAAAAATGAGATGCATAGACGCAAAGGCAAATATTTAAACACTATATATATATATATATATATATATATATATATTGGAGCCCGACCGATTATAGCGTATTGCCGATTAATCAATATCGGTCAATATGTAACCAATATATTAATTTTTTGCTTCGCCCATTTTTTTCCCGAGGCGCTCGGCGTTTTGTTAAAACCAGTATTTCCTGTGGAATCTCTTAGGAGTGGGGTGCGCGTGCGGGTCGGCCAGTTTCTGTCCTACCTATTCAGTGAGGGGGGGATGCGCGGTCCGTGCTGCGCGCCCCTCACAATGGGTATGCGCAAAGTGAAAGTGAAACTTGACACGCATTACTAATTCCTTTCCGTCTCCTGCCGTT
>JAPQRQ010000005.1:16896975-16912471 GCA_037367365.1 Apogon talboti | reverse complement strand
ATAAGACCTGAATAGCTGCCACCGACCAAAACCATCTACTGATCTAAAACGTTTAATAACGTTTAAACCACTAAATACATCAATGCATTGAAACTATTCAAGTGAAATGCAGGTTCTCAGCCTTTCAGACCCATCTGGGAGTTCAGAGGCTCTGTAGTGAATGTGGAAACATTCACCTTCTGCGCCATTTATTCACCGTTGACACTCATGTAGTTCGTCAAATAGCAGCAGTGGTAGACACTTGTTTTATATGCAGTTGATGGTATATTTTGCTGGAAAGCTATGTTTTCTTCAGTTTTCTCTGCTCTGATATGATAACCTTTGACTGTCCACTTAGCTTTTATGAACGTCTACATGACCATTCAATTAAATATTGGAAAATACTTGCTCTTCACAATGCAGAAGATAAAATAATACGTAGAGATAAATCACTTAGGAAAGTTTAGATGTGGAGAAAAATGCATTTGGCTTTATCTGTTGTTACCTGTTTCTCCACTGCCCCTCCCCTTTAGGACACTGGAGGAAGAGTCTGTCCCATTCATACCAATAGGAGAAGTCAACATGATTTACAGATTTCAACCTAGTCTTTCACCACAAAGGCTCCCAAGTCAAAATTAAAACCATTTTTCCGAAACTGCATATCTTTTGAACAATCTGGCATTGAAATGATATTTCTGAGACACATAGATCAGGAGAAAACCGACCTTTTTTTAGGCATGTCTTTGTTTCTGAAACAAACCCTGGCAGGATCTCAAAAGATAAATCAAGTGGTAAAATGAAACAAGTGGTAATTATAGAGTAATAATGTTAGTTATCTGTAAAATGTGTGAGTATTGTTTTAAGTGGATCTTTTTAATCGACATTCATTCATTCAAACAAGACTGTCAATACTTGTGTCAACACACACTTAGGAGACAACAAGTGAACAGTTTTATATTATCAGTGAAGTAAATGGAGGACCATTGCTGATAGTTCATCACTAGTCTAGAGTCAAAATGTGCAATGTTTTTGGTATCTAGTGGTGAATTTATATATGGGAACATGCTGACTTAGTCTGATATGGAGTTTTTGCTAATGAGACACCTGTGGTGCTCATTAAAACACAGTAGGTCAGACCAGTTTTCCTTAACACTCGATGCCACCTGCCTTAAAACAGGAAAAACAAGATTAAGTTTGTTCTTTCTGGGCTCCTGTAGAAAACATGACAGTACAACATGGTGGAAGGGACACTCTCCTCCTGTAAATTGTTAATTTTACACTGTAATAAAAACATAATTATGTAAATGCTCTTCTATTTCCGCCGTTAGATCCCCCTAAATCTGATCCCCTGGACCTTTAAACCTTTTCCATATGTTTGCCACATTTCTGCTGCTATGTGTAGTGGTGCTTATAAATAAAACCATATGAGAACAACATCTGTGGTCGTTCACACTGGAGGACTGGAGGATCTAGATCAGGGGTGTCAAACTCATTTTAGTTCAGGGGCCACATCCAACCATGATTTGAAGTTGTCCAGACCAGTACAATAATAATGTAACTACTTATAAATGATGTCAACTCCAAACTTTTCTATATGTTTTAGAGTGAAAAAAGTAAAATTACATTATGAAAATGTTTACATCTACAAACTGTCGTTAAAAAATGTGAATACCATGAACAACCTGAAATTTATTTTAAGAAATAAGTGCAATTGTAACAATATTATGTGTCATCTTATCATTTACACATGTACTTTACATCTTACAGATCACAGTAGATCAACAAAGGCACAAAACATTTAGTTACAGGCAGAACATGGTTAATATTGCATTTTCAGGATGTTCATAATTGTTCTAGATATTCACAAATTTTGTTAAAGGATAGTTTGTAAATGTAAATATTTTCATGTTATTTAATTTTTTTTGGACTTGTCATTATTTTTAGGTTATTCTGATAGTATTTTACTGGTGTGACCCACAGGTTGAATTGGTCTGAATGTGGCCCCTGAACTAAAATCATTTAGACACCCTTGACTGTTAATATCTTCACTGTAATCTTTCCATTTCATAAATTCATTCCATGGGTCGGGTTTGACCCTTTGGTGGGCCATATGTTTGATCCTCCTGATCTTCTCAGACCAACTATAAACGTGCAAATAAAGGACACGCCAACTTTCAAAGAAACAAAGGGAACCCATGTGGTTGCAGATCCAACGGTCAGAGCTTTACCATGACCGTCCTAAAGTGTGTGCTTGACCCAGTCTGTGCTGGTGCCTCTGGCTCCAGTCGTAATATCTCCCTCTGTGGGCTGTGATAATGTACAGAGATGCTCATGATCAAGCCCAACAAACACATCCCAATTACTCATGAGCAGCTGTCCATGTGTTTGCCTCTCACCAAAACTCCATGAGCACCTTTCATTAACATGCAGAAATCCACCGACGCACACTTAAGCATGAGCATTTCAGTGATTACACCGGAAATGAAGTATACATATCTATCATTATCCTTGTTATAAAGCAGCAGTTACAGACAGCTGGATGACAGCAGGACACTTCCTTTAAAGGATGGACTCCAAAGTGGGCAGGGTGGGTTTTTATTTAGTTATTTTTTTAATCTAGTTTAATAACAACTGGCATCTAGTCTACCTTCAGTGGTATCGAATACCACTACATGATAGTCATTTGATTAGTTAGTTAATCAGGGAAACAGTATCTCATGTTACAGCTTCTCTAATGTAGTCTTTGTATTTTCTGGCAAATTTTTAAGGTGAGAAACACCAGGATTCTCCACACCATCACTGTTGTTCATGACTTCATATAGTTTTGACTAGTTTTAGAAATATTGAGTTCCCTACAGGGATTAAACTTTAGCTCTATAGATACAGATATAGATACAGATGTACAGTAGATATAGATATAGATATAGATACAGGTACAGATATATAGATATAGACATAGATATAGATACAGTTATACAGTAGATACAGATACAGTATATAGATATAGATATATAGATATAGATGTAGATAGATAGATAGATACAGTTATAGATACAGCTACAGATATATATATATATATATACAGATATCGATATACAGTAGTTATAAATATAGTTATAGATATAGATATAGATACAGCTCTCTGGCCATGGCCAACGACTACATGATGCTTTCACTGTGGCATCCTTTTTGACACATAGTGCTTATCTAATGTTATAATCTCATAACATTTATTTCTATCCAGGGTGGCATTAATTATTTGCAAAGATCTTGTGTTCATTATGAGAGAGTCATCCTGCTGCATAAAGTCCTTTCTTGCACATACCAAGGGTTTTCCGACTCTGAGGTGGTGAATCCATGTGTGACGTCTCATGCTTCAGGGACTGCTCTTTCACAGTCTGAACCTGAGGTTTCCTTGTATAGTCATCTTAAACTATGCCTCAGAGACAAAAAAAATCCACTGATGTTCAAACCTGGTCATTCAATATATGCGGGTAGTCAGTGAACCTTGTGTTTTGGACACATAACATTAGTGAACCGAGACCTGACCAACTGAACTAACCCCAGACCATAACACTGCCCTCACATGCTTGGACTCTTGGCACTAGGCATGATGGGTAATCACTTTATCCGCCTCTCATCTGACTGTGACGCGTCCATCTCTCTGGAACAGGGTTAATCTGGACTCATCAGACCACATGACTTTTTTCCATTGAAACACAGTCCAGTCTTTATTCTCTCTATCAAACTGATGGTTGTTTAAGAAATGAGAAGTTACTCACTGCATCAGTTAGGGTTAAATATCCTCTTGTGGCTGAATCATAATCAATCGTTGCAGTTATCCAATGGAAGGATCTTAACTGTTTTCTCATCAGCCTTTAAACATTCACAACAGCTCTGGATTTGACCAGGACCAGACAAAACTGTTCTTTACTTTGTTTGTAAGTGCACATAGACTCAGTAAGCAGCTGACACATGAATCATGATCAGGTAATTAGAAATGAATTGCACGGAAGTACAAGCAAGAGAACACAGCAAGAAATGATTAGCTTGGGCTTTACAAAGACATTCATTTTAATTGTGCTATAATAAAGCTTTATTTGTTCTAATTACTACGTACAATATCATATGGTAATAAACAGTAGATGCCACAGTAATGAGACAGGTGGCATCTTTAAACCAGAATAGTTCTGTTGCTGTCTCCTCTCCCCCGTGGAATGTATATCAGGCAGGCACCTACTTTTTTAGGGCTTGGAGATACCCTGCACCCACCAGGGCCGACCATGATAATGCAAGCTGTCCGAGACATGCCAGCTCCGTTTAAAGACTCGACGCCAAGCTGTGACTGCGTTTCTATTCAGATGAGCCTTGATGAAATCGTTAGTGGAGGTGTGATGGACAGTTGAGGTAATTATTCTGCTTGGGGTATGATGATTAGGCATTGTGGTTGAACACACACATAGTCAGTATTTTGTTGAATTGTTTTGAGTGTGATGGGCCTCCTGCCAGTGAGGTAGAGATGTGCTAGACAGCCTATTCTCATATGGCCGACTTGTTGTGATGGCTGCCACGCTGCCACTAACCATGGTCAATCAGTGGAATCTTGGTTTAAAACTTTCAAAGAGTTCACGTCCAAGTATTCTCCACAAACTTTTATTGGTGTTTTCTCTCGGGTCCCAACTTTTCTGACTACGTAATTATAATTATCCTCCTTTGTTTTGCTCCCAGGCTGTTTGCATTTTTCATTTTTGTTGCTTTCACGCATTTATTTAGTGAACTTAATAAGGGCCTCCATTGACTGGTTTCTGACCTGCTTTTGTGCCATTGTCTTATCTTTACTTCTTTGCAACTTTGTGGACCCAACAAGAACAAAACAGCTGACAAGACACATCACAGGACCCTCCTGAGGGAGACTACAGGTGTATCCGAAACTTGTAAAGGTAAATATCTACTATTTTTTTTTGTCTGTCTGACAAAAAAGAAACAAGGAATCTAAGAACAAATTGTCATTACAGTAAGATTCTTGCAAAGCAAAATGACTTTGCAGCAGAGCTTTGGTGGGGGATTAAAAATAATTAAAATGTTGAAACTCCTGACCTCTTTAAGGCCACAGCTTGGTTAGACACAGACTGTGGATGCCACTGAAATGTAAAAGAGTAACAGTACTGTACATTCTCAGTGCATTGCTGGAGGCTTTCCTCCAGGAAGGGAATGTGTTTTACTTCTAGTACATGCAGTCTCCTGCTGTGGTCTCTGGGTTTTAGTTCCTGCAAGTTGTCAGGAACCATATTCAATTTATTGTAACATAGCTTCAACTCTGAGCTATTACTTAAAACACTCCCCTGGTGGGTCACAAACCCTTGGCCAGAAAGTAGTACAAAACCTCAACAATACAGATCTCAGCACTTTCTGTATTTGCACTATCAGGTCAGGTGTTTACCTATTATCTTGAGTCACAGCGCTGTAAGATAAAAGTGCAGCTGCAGACATTTTGTAGGATAGCAATTTGACTGTTAAACAAGTCTTATGCAAGTTCAGTTGTACAGTGACCTCACATAAATTTGCATATTTGAAGCATTCCAGTGATTTACAGCAGAGAAGCAATTAAACTAAAGGATGTCTCGAGGGTCCCCACCTGGTCTGAACCCAAACAACCCTTTGATCTCCGTTAAGTGGCTGCATTCATATTGCCAAACCTTATCTGAATAGAATTCAATTATTTCTGAATCCATACAGCATCAAGAATTGGGGAGCAGCAGCAATCACTGCAAGATCTTGGGTGGCTGTGGATCACTCAAGATATGTGTCGTTACACTGCCCCCTCATGGTCATAGTATTAAAAGTTTGGACAGGATGGTGGATGTTTGTTTATAACCTCAAGCATTCCAGGGTCAGGGCTGTTTTGTCTGACCTTACAGTTACAATGTCTGCACCTGTGTGCAAACAGAAGAGACAAGAACTACAGAAAGGCATGTTTTTGGCTTTTGCTTTGCCCTTCAGAACACCATCTGCCTCTCCCTTACGTGTTAGTCATGTGAATCACATGCAGACATGCTTCGAATGAGGCATTTCTCTGGCGTCCTCATCCATGTAGATGCGTTTTGGGTTTTTTTCTCTGCAGATCATAAAACAAGATGAGCATCATAGCACCCATCTGCTGCAAGTGGTATTCTGTCAGACATATGGCAGCAGTATAAAAGGAAATTACATACATTAGGGGGATGTGTCAAATCATCAACCTCTGAATGTCACCAGATTAACAAGACTGAGTTTTCCACGGCGTCTTCATTTTTGTTGTGTTTTGATGGTCGACTTAAGTTGCACATTTCCGCTTGTCCTCTTTATTTTACTGCAATATTTCTGGATCACTGACATGGTGCAGAGACACAAAGGGACATGAAATGACTTCAAAAGTAACAAAACAAATCTAGTTTTTTTATATAGTTTTTCCCACATGTCCGTTCAATATTTTATTTTATCGCCTTAGAGAGCACCACTTGTCTCTTTGCTACTTGTGATTGGATTTTGTAGTCTTGTGCAGTCTGACATATCTCTACACTTTATCTTAGCGCTGTGCGAGTGTTAGAGAAACTATTTTGAGGCTTGATGTGCTGATGATGACACTTTGGTCAAGAGGGAATATTTTGGAAACAAACTGTAGAGGCTTGCCATTTAAAAATTCAAAGATAACTGCACAACAATATAAGGTTTCATTGTTTATCCCAACAGCAGAGCATTGATAAGGCCAAGCAGGCTCTTATCAGCTTTACATTGTTAGCGTAAACATTTAAGTTTGATATCTGCAGCCTCTTTTGAAATAATTAATCGTTATTTTTAATCTATTGACTGTTCATGACAATATTTCTTTTCTTTTTTTTAAATCCTATTACTCAAAGCTGTCACTGGAATATAATCTGTATATTAGTCCAGTAGGAGAAGCCTTAGAGACCGAGCCATGACCCGAAACCCTCTGAGAGAGAGTGCACCTACACAGCCTATTCAAAGGTTTAACACCAGGTCGTGGATTACATGTTTACTACACATACTGTGTTCTGTAGCAAACAAAGAACACAAGTGGCTTTGGAGGACAGACAATAAAGACAGGGAAGAGTCCTGACAGCCTTGAATCAATGCACTCTTCAATGGTTCTCACATCACTGCTGAGAGCTGACACGCACTAGTTTTATCTGTCATAGTCTGGGTTTTGTTGTTGTACATTTTACATCTCAAAGGTCAGGCCTCATATTTGAAGTCAGAGCATAATCCCTGCCCTTGTTGATTCTTAGACCAACCGCACTTCCCATATTTTTCCCTCCGCAACAACACATCATTACCAACATTCATTACATACATCACAACTAGTTCTAAACAGGTCGACTGCATCACAGACATGAAGTACAAACGGTCATGTCGTTTTCAAGACCTTTATTCACTTTTTCATTCTCTCTCCCACAGTCATGTGTTCATTTTAAATGGCCGCAATACCAGCATGAATACTGTATTTTGAAGAGAATTTTGAGTATGAGGGCCATTTTGAGTCATTCGTATTAGTCATTAGTATTAAAACTGTTTTATTCATCCCATTTCTAGTTTGAGTATGTGGAACATTTTTTACTCCTGTTGTGAAAAGTCAACCCAAATCAATAAATTATCCAGACTGTGACCGTCCAGGTAAAATGTACTGGGAGATGAGTTCTTGTTTGTGTAACCCAGCCCTATACATCATTTGCAACATTTATTATACTGCTCGCTCCCTGCATGTTAGAGGCATACAGTATATTGCATTTTTTTCAGAGCAGAAATTGTACTTGTATTGAATAATTTAATTTTGCTGCGAATATTTTCACTTTTTGAGAGCTGCACAGTTTTTTTTTAAAGCACTGCTTTGCATTAAGAACACTTGGGTAGTTTTTGACTCATATAACAATAAATTAGGTATTTTTGCAGATCCTTTGTTGAGTTGATTTACACATATATATATGTCCATGTGCTCCTCCTCCCATGCCACTATGTAAAACTGTCTAGATCCACCACTGATTTAGATAAATGAGCAATTTACTTGTTTAAAGCTTTTTCAGTCACCTATTTGTGTGTGGTTTGGTAACTGTTTGTTTTGGGAGTTTTTTTTATTTTGGTTGTTTAGTTTTCAGGGTATTTTGCAAAAGTACTTGTTGAACAATAGATTGTAGAAATTGTCTCAAAAGACAGAAGACAGTACAGACAGTGGGAATCATCCTTCAGGCTGATAAGAATGCTCCATCTAGCTGGAGCATTTATCTTTTGTGCCAACACTGCTTTGGTTGTGGCTCATGGGATGCTATTATACTCATTCATTCAGTCAGCAGGCAGTCAGTCACCTAGTTACCCATTTTCTTATGAAGTTGCTCAGTAAATGATCCACCCAGACAGGGCAGCCAGTAGCTGGAAGTCCAGCCTAGAGCTGGCGTTCCTCAAATCCTGATTATTTCCAGATGAGAATTGAAACAGCTTGGCCTGAGAGGAGAATACACACTCAAAAATAAAAAAAAAGAGAAAAAATCCTGAGAGGGACAAGGCATAGAGGGAGGAGGCAGCAGCTAAATGAGCCCAGAGAATGAAGTACAGATCCTATACACGGTATAACTGTTGGAAAATGTCGAACCTCAGCAGCCACTTTGTTGTTAGTCACCTTTGTGATTTGCATTTGTGACCGTGATTGCATCCCCTGAAAGAGACACAGCTAGGCAAGTCAACAAGGGAGTAGATCTGTGTGTGAGCAGTGTGAAAATCAACATGTTGGTGTTCTTCACTCTGCTGGTTATTTACCTCCCCGTCTATCTGGCAGCCACTCAGCACTACAGGAGAGGTAGGTGAACTTGTTGAAACTGCAGACTCACCTGTGTATGATGTATCTGTCATCTCTCATCAGCTACATAGGAATTTCAAAGACATTACAAGAGTAGAAATTATTTTTTGTCATTTTTTTATGACTCATGCGAATATTTGGGGATAATTACAAATGCAAATAAATCATCAGAGCTATTCAATCTTGGTGCCACAACTCTGTGTATCCGTCAAAGAACGTGTTAAACGGGAAAATTGTGACATGGAAGACATCAACAGCTAATTTTCCTGTGAAAAGTGACTGGTTTGTTGTTACTGGATTCACTCAGTGAGGAAATTCCTTTCTCAACACTCACAGAGCTCGACACCATAGATCTGTCACATGTTATTAAAAAACAATTGCTGCAGAAGAGACAATGCCAATTCCATTTTTCATTCTTTTTAATTTACCATTGTACGTGATAGATACACCATTGGAATAAAATACTGTATGTTTACCTCTTCTGATGAAATGATTGTCACAATGTGATTTATTCTTTGTGGATGTAAGTGTAACTGGGACTCAGTATGTTGTACCTGGTTAAAGGTGATGCTGATAAATAGGAATAAAAAAGTGGAATTTGTCTGAAAGCAAAATTATTCCAACTTTATGGCCAACAGTGTATACACACATATATCTGCCGCAGCATTTTAATACAAAGCAAGAGAAGCATTTATTGAAACTTTGCAAAGATAAATTCATATGCTTGTAATTGGAGCAGCTGTGGCATATTAAAGTTGATAAAACAATCATATGAGCAAACATCTACTTAATTAACTATTCAGTAAACATGCATGCACTTTTAGAGTAATGCTGCTGAGGACTCTATGAATGTTAACACCAATAGCCTCTTTTTTTGTCATTATTACCCCTCCCAAAGCAATATCTAGCCCACAAGACATTTCTGAACTCATTTAGGTTAGAAATGTCAAAATCCAGGTACGACACTGAAAAAAAGCATTCAGCTGCATTAAAATATTCACTGTTTTTGAAAATATTATGTCCAAATGAATAACAGAGACTAACAAGCACAAAAGAAGGTGACAAAGAGTGAGGCTCATCCAGAATCATCCTCCCCTTGTCTTCATGAACAGTCATCCCCGCTGGGTGGAAATTGGACATGTAGCCAATCTCCAATATTTCCACTTATCAACATCGCTCCCACATCCACAGTACCTAATCCTATATAATCTTCCCTAGTGATAGTGAATTTCTTTAGCTCCCCAAAGACAGGGCTCACAGTCAGAGTATTGATGGAAAAACCTGTGATTCTGTTGTGAATGCTCTGAATCTGGGATGCTAAAATATTATTTGTTATTTATATGTTTATATTTTGTTGTATACAGAGAGGCTCAATAAAATTAAAATCAGTAGAGAGGCACATTTTTGTCTTATTCCAACATAGAAATTATTCTTTATGCAGAAATGTTTTGTGTCTCATTTTAATATCAAAAGCTAATCACAAATGAAAATAAATATTCACCTTCCATTGTGTTTGTAAAAGAATGCGTTTAACAGGAAAATTATGACATGCAAGATATACACAGCTTGTTTTCTGGGTAAAAAGTGACTACTTTGTTGTTACTGGATCCAGTCACTGAGGAAATTCCTTTCTCAACACTTGCATAGTTTGACATCTTGGACCAGTCACATGATAGTGAATAACAACTATGGACTCTATTTCATTACATTATTGAAACACAAACCTTATTTTTGATTCTGCAGAAAGTATATTTTTTAAAATCTTTTTTTACAAATAGTTGAAAACTTACCAAGACCAGTGTTGAATGTGGTAATGAGCCCTTACCACCCCTACTGACAATAAGGGCTGCACCTATATCCCTGTTATCTATACCAGTATCACTCTTCCTTCACCTCATCTGTTCTAGCTTCTCCTGTCTGCCCCCACAACCATGCACTGACCCCAAAACATCAGAAAAATGGAGGTCAACACAACCATCCAAATTTGACACATCAACTCCAATTTATCCTTGAAAATGAAGGTCAAGGTCAATGCTCAAAGAACCCGAAGAGCTTCCCAAGTTGCACCTAAATACCAAACATGAAGGAGATTGGACAATTTGATAGGAGTAATCACATTAATACTGAAGGACGAAGCAGGATATGACAATACTTCTGTGGCCAATGGCTGAAGGGTAAAAATATGTACTAAAATATAAGTTTTGTGCCAAAAAGGACCACTGTTTGGTAGGTTGTTGAACTGTTGCATAGATTAATTTTTATATTTTCTGATAAAGTAATGATATATAAGCACATTTTGAGTAATGCTCCTGGAGACTCTGAGTGTTAAACCCAATATTATCTTTCTTCTTTAGAAAGACGAATCTCATGTCAGCATTTTGAAAAAAAGAGTGTATTTTTTTATCTAAAAAGAGAAAAATACGTAGAAGTAGTACAGTAGCAGTAATAGTAGTAGTAATACAGTAGTAGTAGTAGTATAACAGTAGTAATAGTAGTAGTAGTAGTAGTAGTAGTAGTAGTAGTAGTATAGTAGAAGTAGTTTTAGTAGGAGTAGTAGTAGTAAAAAAAGAAAATATATAGATAGTAAAATTTACCTTGACAATTCATAATTGACAGCATTACCACAACACACTGGCTTTTGTTTTGTTTTTTCTGGCTACAACACACACAAGAAAAACTTGGCTCAGAAAAGGAATTGCCTTTGTTGTAATGTTGCCATTTCAGGTGTAATTTTGTCGCTCTCTTCTTGCAGACATTGTTGTATTTTGTTTCCAGATGCTCCACACATCCTCCCTGTGCTGTGGCCTCAGGCCAGTCCACTCCTTCTTATTCATCCAGGCCTTTGTAATGTGTAGAATGTGAGTTTGCATTGTCTTATTAAAATAGGTATGAATGTTTTTGAAAATGTACCATTTCTGAGGCAGAATGTGTTGCTCTGTAATGTTGTTGTACGTCTGATACGGTCTGGAGTTGTGTCCGGGTCCTTGGAAAAGGTCATTTCCACTTCAGTGATGAACCATTAAACCATGAAATGTACATGGTTTCATCCACCCAGAAAAAAAATAATTAAAATCTGTAGCATTGGTTCATCTGGGAACAACACACATTTCCACTGAGTGATGTTCCAATGCCTCTGGACAACATTACCATAAAGCCTCATTTTGACTCAGTAAAGTTTCACCTGGTACTTCATACTCTAGAGTTTGACCAGTGTTTCCAACAGTACTCCTGAGCCCATGTGGTTCTGTCATATATCAGCTTCTTGAAGCAGTGTCATCTGAGGGATCGGACATCAGGTGTTCAGCTTTGGCTGCGTCCTTTTCATCTCACAGATCTAGAAGGTTCATATTGAATTCACAGTCGGACCAGGGCCTCCCTGTGTAGAGTTTACCTGTCTATCTATCTCTTCCTCCAGCTGGCCCCATTTTCCCTCCCATTGAAAACAGATATACATGGAGTAATTCTCCCGTCAGCACCCTTAACCACGGTACTGATGAAGATCTGGAATTGGTTGCTGTGTGCCTTCAATAGCAGCTCACTGCTCCTAATCTGCAGAGCTAATGCTAATCACTAATGCTAATGCTGGGGATATGAGTGTCATGATGGATAGAATGCACAGACTGAATTTCCCTACAGGGATAGTGAGTTACCCTTTGACCTTTTATACACTGAAATACGACTGAAAGTTTCAAATCCCTTTCTTTCTTTGAGCAACAATTTTTCATTTTATTCATACTTTTTTTTTTTTTTCAAACTGGCAAACCTCAGTTCATCTTTTCTCCACAATGACTAGACTTTTTCAGTTTACTGGTTTTGTACCAAATCATGATTACAATCCTTTATCACGCCCTAACCTGCTCCTGTGCCAACTTTTTCTTGAATGTCTTGCAGCCTTGACTGGCAGGAATGGAACCTGACCACAACATGTAGGATTTTGTGTTTAATGTTCTTTTTTAATGTGTATTTTCCATACTGTTTCATACAGTATATGTGGTTGTATGAATATAATATACCTTTTGACCCAGTGATTAGATTAGATTTAACTGTAATATGTTCTTTAAGTTATCCAATATAATAAATCTTTGAAAAGTCTTTTTTAGATGAGTGAAAATCACAGATAGTCTGCTTGTTTTCTTTGAAATGCAGATAAAAGAGCTAAGCTCATGTGAAATGAAATCCCCCTCCTCTGGTCTTCATGAATGCCATCCCCGCTGGGTAGACGTCGGACATGCAGCCGATATTTCCATTTAGTACCACTGTTTAAAGTATTCTCACATCTATATCTCCTAATCCTATATAATCTTACCTGGTGATTGTGAATTACTTAAGTGCACTTAAGCTCCCCAAAGACTACATTCACAGTGAGAGTATTGATGCTAGAGCCCATGATTATGATGTGAATGGTAAATTCTGTGCAAAAATACAGCCTTTTATTTGGAAGTTTAACAAACGCTCAAAGTTTAAATAAAATCCTTTTGAAAGCATGTTTTTCCTCTTATGTATCCTTCTCGCCCTTTTCTGTCATAAAATGAAGGAATCCACGTCTGTCTGGTTCTGCTTTTGTCAGTTTTCTTTTTTTTCTCTCTAAAGAAGACTTCCCTCCAGCCAGGAGAATCATTTAGCCCTGCTAATTAATGGATCTTTGTTGTTCCCTCATCTCCTTAAAGCAGTTAGCAGGAGATTACAAGTTCCTTGCACGTGTGTAATGACACTGGGGGAAGCCTGCCCATCCAAACAATGACTGTTGGGAGTATTGGAGGTGGGAGAGGAAGCATGAGAGATTAAAAAAAAAAAAAAAAGGCTATAAAAGCAGTGGCAGGCAAAGAGGGGATGTTCTGAAGGACATGTGGAAAAGAACTGGGCTGTAACAGGCAGAGCCATACATTACCTTGGTTTTATGATTGTATGCCCACATTAAAAAATAAAGTTTTCAATGTGAAACCAACCTTAAATATACAGTATGTGATTTCTGACAGTCTTGCAATCATAATAATAACAAAGGTATTATAGGAGTTATGTTATCACTAGTGCTACCAATAAAAATGTATGTGACCTGATTCAGATTCAGACACAGATGAGGTAGAGGGATCATATGTAAAGGGACATGTCTGACTGCCAACAGTAGGAGGAGGTAGTGTACCAGAACACACCTACGGCTAGCAAAAACCACCAACGAATTCACCATGCATCTCCAAAACCTGTATCACTCACTGAATAAAGTGTGAAGCTCATTTGTTTACATGCATTCTGCTACAAATAAAAAAAACTCTCAGCTGGTTATTTTGTCAGGCAGTCAAAATAATACTGTATTATAATGCCCACATAGGTTACTGCATTAGCTAAAGGTTTACATTATACCTCTGTTAGCTTTGGTCCATTTTTATACAGAACACAGCCACAGTAAAACCTCCAATTACCACTATTCTCTGTACAGTTTGTGTTGTCAATAGCTAGTCAGAAAAGGTCACAGTTGTCACAGTTTAATCTGAACTGTGGATCAATAACTTTGTGCCTTCATAAGCCTCATTATCCTATTTTTCATCACCAAACTCCATTCTCTTGTTCATCATTGGGGACCAGCAGAGTGACTCAATACTTCCTCTAGTGGGCACATAACTCTGTCAGACCCTGAGTATGAATAGATCCAGTTCATAACTCTACAGTCCAATACATTGACATCTTTGACAAAGCTTCATAGTTTTTTATTCTCTTTAAGGTCATAAGTTAATATTTAAAAATAGAAATACTACATTTAGCACCTTAACATGATGTCACACTGTTTCACAGGGTTTCATTGAAAAGTAGACATGGTGCCATTAACAAGCAGTCCAATAAAACAGGCTGCTACGCTGTTGTTGATGCAAGTCAGCAAATATATACCATAGGTTACATATACTATTCTCTATGTAAGATTTGCCTGTGTTAGTGTACTTCTATGAACTTTGTGGCTGCAGTCTAGATGTTTTGCCTTCTGGCCCTTGTCCTTTTTGCTCGAGGTCCCTCTACTGAGCGTCGTCTCAAAGCTGACCCCTTTGTCTATGTCCATGCATTCTAATATCATCTGCACCAGTGTAAGCCTTTTGTCACTATCCCACTGTACCTCCATGAGAAATAAAACACCAGTAATATGTTTATTCTAAAACACTATTTTGAGTGCTTGAAACACAAAGAAATAAATTCTCTGTCTACGAAAGGACAGCTGCAGCACCCAGTGACAGAGTAGCAAATAACATTTTAAATGTAAATCTGAGCTGCCATTTGCAGCCTCTCCATCCCCAATATTACCCTTGTACTGATGTGCTCTCTTTCTCCTGGGTGTTGTATTGTTTACTCTGACAATGCCTCTGAAGCTGGAGTGTCTCTTCGGTATCTAGTTATGCAAACATACATTCCTTGTCCGCTGCTGATGGTGCATTTGGGAGTAAATGAGGAGTGTAAATTTTCAGCTACACTTCAATAAGCATCTCTAGCAGTGTTGGACTGGGACATATCCAAGTGTCTCTGACAGTAATTTAGCGTGTTGTGTATGCGAAATAATTAAATGAAAGATTTACTTGGTAAGTCAGAAATGTAATTATCTTTGCAATTGCTGTTAAAACAATCACACAGTCTTGTATAGTATAGTATAGTATTATACAGTATAATATAATATAATATAATATAATATAATAT
>JAPQRQ010000005.1:16877521-16888896 GCA_037367365.1 Apogon talboti | reverse complement strand
ACACAGCTTGAATGAGGGCAGACTGCCGGCTCAGAACAGCCTTACTGCTCTCTCTCTCTCTCTCTCTCTCTCTCTCTGGCTTTCGTAAATCACTACGGTGTTTCACAAACATATCAACAGCTGGGAAATTGTCAGGAGAAACTGTGAATCATGCATGAAGCAAAAGCAACACTATTACGGATAATTATTTTTCTGACAGATGTAAAGTCACGCCCTTAAATAATGCTAATTTTCAAGTCAAAACCTTGCATCCTTGTGTTGTTTTTATCTTGTCTGAGTTATAAGTGAAGCCAGTATACATATCACATCACTCCCCTCTCTGGGTTATTTCTCTGCATTCCCACAAAATGGATCAGCAGAGCAAAATGCAGTTTTTGATAAGGGAATGGGAAAATGTTGGCAAGTCGTGGGATAGAGGATAATGCTCTCCTGTCCAACCCAGTTCTTATCACATATTGTTATGTAGTGGTGCAGGATTCACATGGGAGTTCTGGTATGCTGTGTTTCAACACATCTCCTGGGGTTGCTTAGTGAACTCAAGCCACAGGTGGAGGGGTCTCAAAGGAGAGTCTCAGACAGCCCATGAAAGCCTGATAATAACAGGGTATGAGTGATTAATAACACTACTATGTCTGCATGATGTCCTCAATGGGAACATGGACTTATCTGGTTTAAATGCCATATTGATGCTGTCAGTGTTTCCAGGACTATAGATACTATAGTTATATATAAAGATTATAGATTACATCTACTATACATGCAATTGTTTTTAGGGTTCAATATGGAAGATTTGCATGTGCACTTACTTGAGTTTGTGTTCTGACCTAGTTGCGTCGTGACCAGTCAAACTGGGGTTCTAAAACTAGTGTTTTAGAAAATTGTGTCAACTTTGTTATTTTTAAAGTGTGGCTGGACTCAAGACACTATAATATAATATCATTTTTTTCACATATATTCTTGATTCCTGTGCAGCAGGTATTCAAACAAATAACTACAAAGAAGTGATATTTAGTGACTAGGTGTTACATACTGTATACCACAGCATTTTACATCTTAACAATCGGATATTTTACCCAATAGTTGAATGAACAAAGCTAAAACAAAAGAAAGAAAGAAAGAAAAAACATAATACTAGATTCAGTTTTAATTAAACCCAGCGATTATTGACATTAAATGTTTTAACTCAAAATGTCTGCATTGACCAAAAATGATCTCACTCAAACATGACATCAATCAAAACTATTTCATTAAAAACTACCAGAAGACAGATTATCAATTTTTGTTTTAAAAGATGCATGACAAATATATGCATAACCTGCTGATGAAATGTTATGACCCCTGCAAACACCATTTAACTGAAAACCTAACAATCTTCAACACATTATCACAAAACCAAAATGCCATTTTTTAAAATTCTACACAGTAATGAAATACTGTAATGTTTTCATAACAATTTGATGTACAATTAACAGCTGCAGAAAGCTTTAGCCAGAATTCCTGTTAAGCTTTTTCAATTTTGCAGATTTACCCTAGCACAGATTTTAAGTGCTTCCGGGCTAAACACAAACCCTTGCAGTACTCCGTGAAATAAAATCTTGCATTTATGAGTAATAAGTAAGCCATGAGACGTGGACCTGTGGGTAGTCATCCATCTTGTAAAGAACGTGAAACATTAAATCTGAGAAAATGAATGTTTGTTGATACTCAGTGTTGCCTCCGTGGAACTCTGTGATCAGTGGTAAGTGATACTGCAGTAGCAGGTGGTCCAGGACTCAAACAGCTGACTGTAAATTAAATCACCCGAACGTTTCTTAACTCTCTAACACATTTCTACATTTAGAGAAGGGAAACACTGCAGTTTTATTGTGGTCATCTCAGAAAACCGTAAGTCAAAATCAATAACAGTAGGTTTTTTTTCCCCACAGATGTGAAATACAGCGTGTTTGTCAGTAGAAGGACACTAGCCTGCCCCATTGTGTTCTTGGCGATGAAATATACAGGGCCCCTGGGGGTCATACACCAACCATAAACTTTACTTTTGCTCACATTTCTGTATAAAGTCTGATTTGTATATCATATGCGTATTCTCTTGAGGGATCATAAACAAATGTCCTTGTTTTTTTTGCACATTTACAGCATCAAGATGCGTTAGAGCTTCAACACCCTGCAACATCCCAAGGCTTTGTTTTTCTGTGGTGGAAGGAAGCGTCTTTATGAGGAACAAATGATGGAAAACAAAGACAACAAGATTGATTGGCCTCCAGTTGCATTTTACAGCAGCGCCATTTGAAGGAACATATGTGGATGTAGTCACAAAGTGGCTCTGCAGATGCTTTCAGTTTAGAAGTTCAACTGCTGTTTCCTGCGGCAAAGCACAACACAGCAGACAGACACTGACAGTGAAAGTGAAGACTCAGTTACTTCTATGAAAGAATTTTACCTTCAACCTTTTACTTTAGTGTCAGTGAATGAGCAGAGGGTGTCTTTTCTTCCAGAAGGAGTAATTACTGATACATAATTAGCTGTGGAATGTATAGCTCATAGGTATTTCTCTCAAATTACCAGCAGCATAAACTGTATGTTTGCATTCCTCCACTGCTGTTGTCTGCCATTCCATTAAATCCCATCAAGTTTGCCCAGGAAATCCTTGTCTGGCTCTACAAAGTCAAATAGAAAATTTGCAAAATTCTGCTAAATCTAAAGCACATGAAATATAGGCACGTGTTTCTCATCTGTTGTTAAAATGTCTTAGATACCAGCACAAGAAAGGAATCTGCTTTTGTTATATTACAGGATAAAATGGAATGGCAATTGTTTTTTGATGTTTTCTTTTTACAAAAAAACATCAGAATGCATCCTCCATTTACACTATGCTCTTTTTTAATGAGCTACAATGCTGTGGCTTGGAGCAATATTTGAGCTCATGCAGAAATATGCAATTAATATTAATCTGTCAAAATTTCAACTACTTTATGAAGATTAAATGAACCTGTCCCATAAAAACACTTTACAATTTATATAAAAACAGTTGTTGAAATATCACAATCAAATTGAGTCAATAAATGATGTTTAATTTATGGTGCAACTTAATCAGTTCAACTCTCCTTGACTCAGCACAGCTGTTTTTGGCCTTTCCACGTCATCCCAGGGACCACCAGGGTACTATTTCTAGTATCGCCTCAGATAAGGTTGCAAAAAGACTAAGGCAATACTATAATCATAACGTATACTCATGCAGATCATAGACTGGTTGAGCAGAAACCTCATTACAGGAGCCAAACTACCAGGAAATGTCAGACAACATTGGAGCACATACCGTGATAAATTTACCTCCGATTTTAAGTGTCATCAACTATATATTCACCTTACATCTTAATATAACAGTTCATTTTTAGACATTATAACTCACAGTGTTAATGTTGAATCTCCTCCATTGTTGCCTCATTCATAGTGGGTCATGCTGATGAAGATGTCAATATAGTTTACAATGTCATTGCAAGGACCAGCCACACTGAGCGAGTGGGTATTATAGCTGCAGTGGAAGTTCTACGCACTGGTGGTCAAACCAAGCTGACATATACTGTGCCAAGTCAACACAAGCCAAATGATAGGAATGTAGTTTTATTTTCTAAAACATAGTAAGTGCGCTATGATATTTACTGCTTGTGTTATGGAACAAAGCAAAGACAAGTCTAGTGCAGAACCACCTACACAACACTGGAAGCACCATTTAATCTTGTTAAATATCCTGCTGTAGAATCCCAAATGCACAGTAAAGTGACCCCTTTCTTTGTGTAAGAAAAGGAGAACCCACATGTGGTAGATAAATGTCCAAACCAATCTAAAACTAAGACAAAGATGTCCACCCCAGTCCCCTGGGAAAAAGAGTCCTCCACATTCAAAGTGAACTAATCAATCAGAGCCTTGAATGGAAATTACCTGAGAGTATTCAGGATCATTCACTCAGCTAATTGGCACTATTCATCTCCAGAGGTGGAGACAGTCCCATGGCACTTACGGGGTTGTACTAATTAAACATCCTGGCTCTATATGGCCCTTTGCTACTACTCATTTACTTTAGAGTCTGTGGGGGTGCGGGCATTTATTTTGGTCTTTTCCTGGGTTTGGTATTGATCTAAACCTGAAGTCATCACTGCTTGAATGTTTAGAGGCCTGTGGGGTGGGGGTTAACCTGGGCAAGTAATCAAGAAAATTGTGAGTCGCAGGTCATGGACCTCATAATTGAACTGTTGTGAGGGAAACGGCAAACACAAAGTAATCTAAAAAGTGGGCATGTTCTCTACATGTTTGTGTTCAGGTAGGTTTGTGATGTCCAACTTCTAACCTGTACTGTAATGTAGACACTGTACCAGCTTAAAACTAATTTACTAACTTACAAGCCATCCTCAATAATCAAAATCCTCTTAAAACACGAGAACTGTTTTTCTCTAGAGACAATACAAATTTTTAGAAAGTCATGGAATACAGAAATTTTGGGATTTGGGTCAGTATAACAGGTGAGTAAAGACAACTGTTTTCTTCTACATGTATAAAACATGCTTTCCTCTGCAGTGTAGAAGGAGATATATAGAGAGAACTTTGCTTCTCTTGCAACTTGTAAGCCATTGGATCCCATATATCACTCTGTACTGAGATTTATCACCGGTAATAATTACAATACTCCGCCTCCCTCTCATTCAGACATGATAGACACTTGGTTTTATTGATTTGCATGACCCTTAGATTTTTACTTCTTTTTTTTTTTTTTTTTACTTTTTTTTACTTACTACTATCACTGGCTCTTAATGTGGGCCTTTATCATATATGCTTAAATAAATTAGTGTACCTGCAACCTGGAATGATATTCAGTTAAGCTTGCTTTGTTTTCATCCTTACAGCATTTTAATATGTTATTTCTCTATATGTTACCTCTAGCTGCTCTTGTTTTTGATGGTTTTACTTTATATTTTCACAGCTTTGATTTTTTTGTTAGATTTTCTTTTTTTATTGCTGGGTTCTACTATGTTGCAAATGAGCCTTTTGCCCCAACATATTCCCCAATCAGACCAAAAGGTGGATTGATTGAATGACGCCCCTTGTTGTTCATGTATATTTATAATTCGAGCAGGACTGTGTAGCGTAATGAGCCTATTCTTTAGGACAAATGACTTCTGACCTTGGATAAAGCTGATACCCACACACATACAGTATGAGCTGGAAGCCATGGCCTCTACTCTCCTCTTTCTGCAGTATAATCTTCTCCCTGTGAGATTCAGCTTTGGAGCTTAGACGGTATTAACCTCAGCAGTGTGAGTGATTCAAATCGTAACTGATAAGAAAAGTGGAAAATCTGATTTCCAGCGGCAAAAAGTACTGCACTCTACTGAACCACTCTGGCAGAGAAACAAGTGCATGTCGGGCTGTAATGAGAAAAATCGTATTGTAGACCTCAATTGTCCTGGGAGATGTAATGGTGATTCCTTTTTGCATCTCAACCCACAGACATTCAGTTCGAATACTAAGTAGAATTGGCAATATGTCACTCATGGTTTGACTGACATCTTCAGGGCCCTCTACACGGAAATATAACGACTAATAGAAAATGTCTGTTGAGCTGTGACTGTCAACCACCTGCACGAACCTGTTCAGTACAAACAGAATATCTGCATCTAGGTTGCTTTTGTTAAAACCAGCCCAGTCTATTTGGAAGAAAATGGGTCAAGTTTTTTTAATGGTTTCAAGAGGTTAAAAATAAAGTTTCAAAGCTAGAGACAATTGCCCACTTATAAAAGTTTAGAGCTAAGGAGCAGATAGAAAAAGAGTCCAAATAGACACTATATGGAAGTAGCACTGTATATGTCAAAGTAAGCCCAAATGTACCTTTAAGCAAATGTTTCTGCACTTTTAGGTGGTGCACTGTGTGCAGAATGTATATAAACCATGACTGTTAAAAACATGATCCATCAAGATGAGTAACAACAAAGTCAATTGAGGCTTTTTACAATGAATTACAGCTAATCGAATTCGCATATGAGGATGACAGAATGCTTTCACGTGTTGATTTATCCTGTGATTAGTCATCCTCGTCAGCTAACCCCTGACCTCAGGAAGCATATAAAACAGCAGGAAGTTTACATAAGCCCCAATTTATACGTGATGTGTGACATAGGGCCATTATGCCCTCCCTGTTCATGCCATCCACCCACTCTAATCTGATGAATGGGCTTTTGTTTCACATGGATTTATTCATCTTGTGCATGTACGTCTGCACGCTACACAGGAATCTATGTTGAGACTAATAGAAGAAGATGACAGTGTACAATCATCAGAGAAAAAGTTTATCACGTGACTTTCTAAAAAGTGAGCATCAAAACTATACATTCTAAACCTTCTAATAATTTTTGGAATAGAGGATTAGTATAACTAATAATGGGGTGGAAACACAAAAAGACAGAAAATAATGTTTTTGAATAGAGATCAGCTGTACCTGCAGTCTATTGCAGTCTATGTAGTGCGCTTTCATTGTGCTTGCAGCTGCATGAAATCAGCTTTTATATAGTAATGATACAGATAGCACAATGTTGTTGTCATTTATCAAATACAGATTGGTCCAACTGAAGAGAATGGATTAGATCCTGCTGTTGAAAATGGGCACATTTTAACATCTCTGTGTTTTGTTGTGAGGGCAAATGTGCAGCAGTGCCTTTTTGTGAAGCATATCCACTAAGTGACGGGACTGTGTTCAATAAATATTTTTTAAAAAAAGAGTTGGTGCCTGCCTGAGGTTACAGGCCCAGTGCATGCTGAAACCATGACCTACAAGCTGAGGCATTATGTGAACTTCCAGTTCTATGAGCTTCTTCTACAGGTGAGTGGTTTTGGTAGGTGTCTGGGGCCTGTTTGGTGGAGGGGAATGGTGGGTGAAGGTGAATGGAAGAAAGCATGCGGCTCCTGAGGGATAAGATAATTTGAGGTGGGTGCCTGGGAACTGAAGGTTCACGGTTCATGGTCAGTGGTTGCTGGGATTGCAGCTCCATGGGGAAGTCTTAGGTGTGTCAAAGGCTTTGCAGTTACCTTCCAGTCCCCACACAAGGGACCTGACATCATGCATCTGTGTCTAATGCCAGGGTCGGGTAAGGGATATGACTTGACCCCTGACCTTTGTGAAATTCAGCCATTCGTCATGCATTGCCTGATGGGGGGGCTCCGGCTCCTGGCACATCTGTTCATAATGCAGGTAATGTGTGGGGGCTGTAGCTTCCGTGAACCCAAACAATCTGCTGATGCACATAAACTGATGGTAGTTGAGTCGTGTGCTTTAGAAGAGACCCTGACTCTCAGCCTAATGAGCTTGTGTACTCTTTGAGTTTTAGCCACTCTGAAGCAGACAATACTGACCTTTGAACTATGAAAAATCCAAAGTAACCTTGATAAGATGTCTTGAAAGATAGTTACCCTTAATGCTTAGAGATGGCTCTTCAGTGAGTGGTTCATTTTAGCCTGTTGATGCACAAAGGACTCATCCATCTTCACACTTCAAACAATGCCATGATTGTTGCAAAGTGTCCCATTTAGCTGTCCACTAGTGTTTAAAATGATTGGGAAAGGGCCCTTTAGGATAAACTTCAGGTGTTTACACTGCCTGAGATGGATGACTGTAGCTCCCTTTAGCTCAAACACTTTATGCACATGTTCCTTTTTGTTTGGCTTTCCGTAATACCAGACTTCCATATGCCCTCTGTAGTGCTTCAGATTAAAACCATTCACACCATTAAGAGTTACAATGTTTTGGCTTGCAGAGGGAGTTATAGCAAAAGCAAGAAAATCTGCATCTTCTCCATTACTCAGTTCGGTCACGGAGGTCAAGCTCTGATTGACACCAGGACAGTGACAGACAGCTGACCTTTGACTTTAAATTAAGACTGAAACGGACATTCACTACCGTTAAGAATTGACAACGACACGAGCCGCTTACCGCTCAGAATTTATCTCACAACTAGCAATCAGCATCTTTAAACCCGATGGCAGCTATTGAGTGACCCTGTTGCTCTGAGCTCTTTGAGAGGAAAATCCCAGAATCCCCTCCCCACCTGATTGAAATTCCTGCGGAGGAGCTGGTTGAAGATCTGGAGTCGGAGCGGTGATCCACAGTGACAGTCAAATTGCAGACATTCAGATGGAGAAGATAAAACAAATATCAGTCCTCCCCTCAAGCAGACTTTTATCTCCATCTCCATCCTCAAGTATCTGCTCAAGTCATGAAAATTACAATAAATGGCAGCGGGTGGAATGTTTTTGCTCCAACAGGCTTGTTCTTCTGAGAAGTTTCTCCAATTTGAGTGAAGTTTCTAATTAGTAGCAATCACTGAGAATGTTTAAAGTCAAAGTAATCATTGTTGATCTTATCAAAGTTTTTATTCACTGGCCAAATCAGTGACACAGACAATCTGTGAGTTTAACTCAAGGTTAAGCCTTCATTTTCTTTTATGAGTCAAAACAGTTTCTTGCGTTGGTTTAAGATATGATGTTGTTGTTTTTGTTTCCGGTCTTGTGGAGAATGAGTGGGCTTGAGTTTAAGATTTCTGAATGATGCAAGAAGCTAAAACAGGAAAAATCTGTGGCAAGTAATGTAACATAGTTGGGCAGTTGCAAGTCTGATAGTATTTAAGTAGCAAAACAGAAAAAGGTGGACACAGTCTCTCAGTTCAGGGAAATGAGGGATGAAATTCAATAAAATGCAGCAGACGGCACAGTAACAAGATGGCATGACAAGTTAATGAGCTGTGGATGACAAGCTAAAGTGGATACATCTCCCAGATGATGATGGTGAATGAGAGTGAGGCACGGTGGGTGGAGGGAAACTTGTGTGTAGAATAATGTACCATCTTAGGCTGCTCATTCTTCAGGCCTGTCTTTGTCTCTCTGGCATGAATCATTTAAATTACTTATTTGGCTGATAGCATCTGTGAAACTGCAGCATGTTTACACTGTCAACAGTAGTGTTCGGTGTGAGGAGACTGGAAGGACAGAAAATTTGAGAACTTTGCGGATTTTGGATATAAATCACTGTCATACAGCTCAGCCTGGTACTGACAGTTAATATTTTCTAAAGTTAAAATCATTTATCATCACACAAGCATCCTCAGCCTCATCAGTTGCCCAAAGTATTTTGCAGCTGGTTAAATGTGTTTGTTGTGTTCAAAAGGGAGAGAATTAACAACAGGAAAGAAATAGTTCGACAAATCCTAAGGGACCTGCTTATTTTTCCTGAAAAAAATAAAGACTTTCATTACCTTTAAAATAAAATAAAAATACAGCTTGAACTTTTCTGATACTGTTTTCCACCCACTACATCACCTCCCCATCTGCTTTACTCCTAGAAGCAATAGCTTCTTCATTTTGTTCTAAACACCTGTCATGTGGATAAATGCTCTCGTCTGAAGGTGTTTCCATTTCCCATTAATGTGCATTAACTACTCTTTAAAAGAAAATCACCTCAAGCAACATTTCAAAATGTGCATAGATATAAGTTGATGGGAGCATTGTTCAATCATCCATTCAGGCTGCTTTGAAATCTTAAGGATTTCCATTGAAACATCTAACCTCTACTCTTGGTCACAGACTTGTACCTTATTGTACCCTTCAACATATTTACCTGGTGGGAACAAGCATCTGTTACTGCTCTTCTACCGGTACCTACATGCCTTCTGCTCCATTCTCACTGGGCAAACTTTCCAAAACACAGTAGGTAGTTTTCCTCTTGGCTTTTATTTGCTCAGCATCACTTCCTCCTTCTCTAAAGCCCATTCAAGCTGTAGTGTGGCTTTCATGACAGCACTCATCATCAAACCCTCTTGTCGCCTGGCTTAGTAAAGCTACTGAACCTTAACTGTCCAACTTTCGGCTTCCAAATACACCATTTATTTCACAACTGTATTCCCACAGGGCTTCTGTAATCATACAATCCAGCTCTCCCAAACCTATCATCCTTACAAACTCTCCACTCTCCAACAAACCCATTATTCCAAAGTCTGCTTCCAGGACTCTGCTCCCAGCAGCTGTCACACACCCAAATCCAACCACTTGTTCCAAACTCTGAGTCTCTGGGGCTAGTTGTTTCATTGTGTGTAATCCCTAAGTGATCAGTCTCATCCAGACTACAAGCCAAATATCTCTGCACTTCTCAGTACTGTTCCTCAAAATCCCTTCTACCCTCATTTGAATGTTATCCATCCCTAATTAAGAGCAGTGTTTACACAATCTGTAAAGTTTAATGTTTTGTTTTGTAATTTGTTTTTTAGCAACATGTTAATAGATTTTACATTTATAATTTTTGTTTGCTCTGTTAACGGTGCAATACTGTATGTAATATTTCCACAATACAGTAGTTGCGAGAATTATTAGAACACTTCACATATTTAAGAAGTTTCACCTGTCTTTTTTTTTTTTACATTAAAATGTCCATAAAATGAATGAAATATCTGCAAAGTCATTATTATGTTCTATAAACCATAAAATAGAGCCATCACAAGGAGAGTCATGTCATTTTTCTTACAAAAAAACAAGCAAGGCCTATTTCACTGTCAGTGTCACACAATCCTGTTCCTTCACAGAAGAAGCCAAATGTCCTGTGTGGTCATTGTTAGGTGTGATCGTGGGTAAACTGATGAATCTTAGGACACAGCTGTGTGATTCTGTTGAATGTACAAGGCCCATACTGATCATTTAGGAAATATTAAAGTTATAAGTGGATAAATACAGTTGGATTCATGATATTTGTTGAGCTTAGAGCAACCGCCTGCAGGTTTCATGAATATTATGAAATTAAATCATGTTTTGGAGGCAAAGAAAAGGGGTCAATATTTATGTGTGTGCTTAAACGAAGTCTGTGTTGTGCAAGGAGCTGGTCACACCTACTCCTTCTCTAAGATGATGCTAGCAGAGGAGACTGGTCCATAGAGGCACCAGTCCACTTAAAACTACATGGACAGAACTACATAAACATATTCATTTAGCAAAACTGGGCCTTTAAAAAAGTTTTTAAATAAAATTATTAAATGATTGCATTAGATTACTTTAGATTATTTTAGATTAAATTAGTTTATATTAGATTAGAATAGTCTAGATTAGATTAGATTAGATTACTTCAGATTAGATTAGATTAGTTCAGATTAGATTAGATTAGATTACTTCAGATTAGATTAGATTAGATTAGATTACTTCAGATTAGATTAGATTAGATTAGTTCAGATTAGATTAGATTAGATTAGATTAGATTAGATTAGATTAGATTAGTTCAGATTAGATTAGATTAGATTAGTTCAGATTAGATTAGATTAGATTAGATTAGATTAGTTCAGATTAGATTAGATTAG